>OX579634.1:32240112-32542753 GCA_951230915.1 Antitrichia curtipendula | reverse complement strand
TTGTCTAACAATTTTTTTTTGAAAATTGTAAAAATGGAATTCAAAAATGAATCCTAAAAGTTATTTTTTCAAGAAGATGCTTAGATTGCCCGAAAAACTAAGATTGTCCATAACTTTTCATTAGTAGTCCAAATAGAATGTATCAAAGCTCCAAATGTACACAAAAAGACATAGATTTTGAAAAAAATATTTAAAAAATTTATTTTGACTTTTTATGATTTTTTTGTGTTGCCCGCTGAACTCTATTTTTGACATAACTTTTTCTCCACGGCACCATTTGAAATAAAAATTATATATCCACAAAGTTCTTGCAGAAATGCACAACCTCAAAAAATCCCAAGAAAATTCTCTAGAAATTGAGGTCACAGAAACCTACCCGGACCCAAATTGTCCCCCAAGGGGACAATCGGGCCTTCAGGGGTTAAGCTATTCTTCAACCACATATTTTGTGTGAACTTAAAAATATATAAAATGTAAAAGATCAATCTTAATGAGTTGCTATGAATTTTTGGATTACCAACAAAATGTTGTTTGGTCCTTTACGGATTGGTGTATACTAGTTCCATCTCAGAACTATTAATGATTTAGTTTGTTGTTCAATAATTATTTTTATTTCAACCTTACAATTACTTAATGTATGAAGATTAATTTTTTCATGTTTAAATATGTTTTTTTAAACTTTGGGTTCAATTGCTCAACCAAAAATATTTTATTTCCACACATTATGTGGAACGAAAACTGATTGACAGAACCACAGTTTGTGAAATACCAAAATAGTTTAGCCCCGTCTAACACAAAAACGTTCATTGTGAAATAACAAAACAGTTTATCCGGGGCTAAACTTGGGGGTCTAAAGTGCGTTAGTTTAGCCCCCCCACACACACTTTAGCCCCAGGGGCTAATGCATTGAAATCTTCCTGTGATTCCAACCAACTCGTTCTGCTGACCGACATTGCTGACGTTTGATCGTTTCCATATACCTGTACTCCGTAGCTTCCTACAGCTTGGGCAGCTTTTTGCCTAACAACTAATTAAATAAAGTGCAAACAATAGTTAGATTGTCCAAAAAGTATATATTGATTAACCCTTCAAATTTTAAGTCATTTTCAAGGTGTTTTGGATCTTGATTTATTGAATTATAAAGAGTTGAAGCTCAAACTTAAGTAAGAAGAGTCATTTTTAGGCAAAATCAATGGTAGGATCTTGTCGAAAGTCAAGTTCTTATCATCTCTACAAAGTTTGGTTCCAAGTAATGGATCGGAAGATTATAGCATAAAAGCTACGGGTACTTCAAGAAAATCAATGTTTTGGCGTAACTTGAAATTGTGCTTGGATTGGCTTTAACCCCTAAAAGACTAGCATGCATTCTAAAATAAAGTAGCTTTGAAGTCCTTTCTCTTACTCAATTTTCAATATTTTTTGAAAAAAATAAAACCATAGGATGTAGATTTGTTTATTACAACATTGCAACCATTGGGATTGGCATTTTTCAATTTTGTGATTAAATTCTTAATAATTTTGTAATTTGTATCATTCTCTACTTCTTTCTACTTACTATTTTTTCATATATGTTGTACACTTCCAAATGATGTGAAATTTTTTTAAGCATGTAGCCAATTTGTCTAGAAAAAAGAATCCAAAGAAGCACCACCATTTTGGACATTTTTTCATAGAAAAGTGAGCTTGTGAAGTGCAACTGCCTTATTTTCCAGAGGGCCAAAAAAATGATTTTAGTGAATTTGAATGCTTATATCTTGCAATCCACATGGTGGAAATTTCTGAAATTTATACCACATGTTATCAAGTCATCATATTACAAGATCCTATGGTTACATGTGTCAAAAAAATTGTACTTATGCTAGAAATGACAGTTTGGGAATATTTTTGGTGAAAACATAGTCAAAGAACTTAAGGGGTTAAAGGTCATATAACATTTAGAAAGTTGGCATCCCTATGCTCATTCTCAAGGTAACTAAATTCCTTAAGCATGGAAAAATTCTTGTATTTTTAGGACCAAAATGAAGTGAAAAATGGGTTTGATGTAAAGACCACTTTATTGTTAAATTCAAAAAACTATAATACAAATGTAAGATTTGTCACAAATCTAAAGCTACAATTCAAGATTGAACACAATAGAGTGAAAGAATACAAGGGAAAAAAAAATAAGAAGAAGAAAATTGAAAAATAATTGAAATCTCAACAGAAAATGTATATTCTAGTGGTTGTTGCTGGCCATAAACCAATAAGAGGTAAAAACACATGCCTCCACCTCATTGGCTAGAGTTCCCTATATGATGACTCTTTGATTCTTTATCCTAGACCACACACGCTTTGGAAATTTTTGTAAATTCAATAGTGAGCCTTCTTCTAAATTTGAATATTCTACTTCATAGGTAACTTTATTTTTTTAAGAATGAGCCCAAGAACAAGTGACTTTTTACATTCCTAGAAATGGCTATTTTGAAAATGGATCCACCATATTATGGTCAACGAAAAATTTAAGGGTTAAAATCAAGTAGTTTTAAAATATAATTAAAATAAATTACGCATTCACTCGAGTTGTTCTTACAATATTTGGATGGTTGCTGATATTTTCATCTAAGGCGTCCACATTCACCTAAATCCTTGTCTTGACCTCCAAATCCTTAACTCTCTATCTTGTGTGAGGGTTTTGTTAAGTGTCAAATTTTGTTGTGTGAGAGAAATATGTTTTGTCCGTGAAAAATTGTGCTTCATGACGGTCTAAATAGCAAGGCAAAATACTTTGCAATGTACATTTACAATCATTGACAAATAAAAATCAATGCAAGATTTAATTCAAATGCTAATTTATTAAATTGTAACATATGCAAGTTTAATTTCTATGAATTAGGCAATCTTTTAATATATATATTTAATGGACAAACTAGATCTATAATTTTCCAAAAATTCAAACACTTTTTTTAATTAATTAATTTTTGACTAAGCTGCTAGGGAGCTGCAATAGTGCTATGATTACAAATTGCATTTTTATTTTATTTTTATTTTTATTGCATTTAACTCATAAAAGACAAGTGTCCATTCAGCATATACAATTTTTTTTTGTAGATTCCTTGTGAATCCAATTTGGTTGGATGTGCACAAAATTTTGACATAAGATGGAAATGTTCACCCTCTTCATGGAAATTACAAAAAATTTGATCAAATGCCAGGATCAAATGCTATGCTCCTTGGAATTTTTGGCAAATTGGATAATTTGGGCATCTTTTGCTAATTGACCCCTCATTGAGTTTTAAAATTTGGCATGTATGTAACTAATAAAATATGGCACAAAATTTTAATAAATAAATAAAGTTCTCAAATCACATTCTAATAGGAGTCAAAATTTGTTAACTATGTCAAGGCGGTTTTAAGAAAAATATTTTCTTCTAACTTCAAGCCCTAATATTATCTTGCAATCCATGAAGTCAAAGTTCTTGAAAGTTTTCCCACAATTGTATTCTAAATATTTGTCTCTAACTTCTCATCATTTAGATTTCAAATAAAAAAATTCTTGGTGCACAAGAAATCATCAAACAATGATTAGTGTATTGATGATTCACTTAACCTCTTTGCATAGTAGGGAGGTTTAGAATAAGCTAGATTCCATACTTGCTTCTCAAATTTTTCATGAGTATATCTAACAAGATTTAGAAATCAATGGTAAAGAGACCCAAATTCATCAAGAGGATCCAAAGAATTAAAATAAGCAAATTTCTCACTTCAAACGTTATATTCTTTTAATTCACATGGGCAAATGGGCAAAATAAATTCCAACGCATTTTCATAGTAGTCTAGTAAAGTTTTGTATGGTTGAAGTTCCGAAAAAAGGTTTTCATTTACAATTTTGGGCAATGCACTAAAAAAAATGGCAATTTCTGACAATTTTTCTTGAAAAATACCCTTATTCCTTCAAGGATTAAGAAGTTTTTATATTGCAATGTTGACATGTACTAGTGTTTATGAACCAAAAAATAATAAAAATGTATGTGTTTAGTAAAAATCTTGAGTTCAATATCAGTGGACTTTTTGATGTTTTTATCTCATCCAAGTAAGGTAGAACAACCCAATGCCATTAGGCACCCAATTCCAACATTTACTAGACCCTCCCATTTGGATGAGTCACCCACCCATTACAACAATCTTAGCAATCCTTTAGCATCTTGACAATGCACTTGGAGAGGGGACATGTTAGTGTATGGTCAACCATGGATCTATCCATGCTTTACCAATTTCGTCTCAGCAAACTTTGAAAAATCACGCAAAATTGATTCCTTGTTGGAATGTCTTGATTCTACTTACAAATGGCTTCTCTCAAACTGTATGTGAGTTGACAAATAGCTTCTCCAAGGTACCTAGATAGCAAATCTCAATGGTAATAGGCTAGTCTACTTACTCCATATTTGGCATTACAAGTCCATTTTCAGGCACTTAAGGTAGTATGCTCTTAAAGCGACCATTTAAGGGCTGGTCCGCCTTTTTCACAGGCTTTCGTGTACGAAAATATTTTTAGATCATTTTTCAGAGAAAGAAAAATAGATGTGGAACCTAACACAAGTGGTTTCGTATTTTTCCAAGCATTTTTGAATTACTTATGAATTTTCAAAGATTCAGGGCATAGGCACCTATTTGTGACCGTAGGTCTTCCAAAATTTGTCCACTTGCAACTTGTAAAGAGATGTGCGGAAATCAAAGACAATGATTGGCTCTTGCAATAAAAAAACAATTTTTTCTTGATGCATTCAATTGCTAAATGTCCATTTAAGGATCACCCCATCTCCATTCTCCACCTAAAAATAGGGGCGGTTTGAAGAAGATGGGCGCTTTTAGAGCACACTACCTTGTTGCAACTCATTCCCTCTCCCCTCCAGTTCTGAACTTGCACGAGCGAAGACTCCCATAAACTTTTTTTTCCCAATTTTTTTTTATCATTCATAACATTCAAGAGCCTTCAGAGAGGCTGCCTTTGCCTCTCTGAAGTCTTCATCCATGAAATGCATCCACATATTATTAATGTAAGCTTCAGGACGGAGAGAATGGCAGTAAATTTATGGTGCGATCTATTTTTTTGGCTAATTTTAAGACAAAATATACAAACAAATAATTATAGAGATAGATGGTCTCTCAAAATCCAAAGAATTTTTTGAGTATTAAACCAATGAAATCTATCCATTTGCCATCATCAACTTATTTTGAGTTATTGTAGAAAAAAAAATCTCTTTATGTATACTTGGGGTGGTAAGAGATAGAACAACCCATGTCGGATATGTAATTTAGAGTTTGTAATTTCTCAACCGCTCAAAGTTAAGTCTAAAGTAGGAATTGTGTTAAAATTATAATTTCAGACCTCATTTAGGCATAGTGTAATACCTTTTTTCAAAAGAATTTGAACAAAAAAAAATTGGGGAATCAAGCTAAGTTTCATCTATAAATATCTTTTTTAGATTTAGATCTTCCACTCAAAAGTTATGGACAAATTTCAGAGAGGATGTATGAAAATGTCAAAAAAAATCCTTTCAAACCCCTCTATGAAATTTGTCTATAACTTCTGAGGGGAAGATTAAAATCTCAAACGGATTTTTGGAGATGAAATTTAACTTGATTCTCCAACTTATTTTAGTTCAAATTAGTTTGGAAAAAGTTATTTTACTATGCCTAAATGAGGTCTGAAATTATAGTTTTAACACAATTCCTACTTTAGACTTAACTATGAGCGGTTGAGAAATTACAAACTCTAAATTACATATCCCACATGGGTTGTTCTACCTCCTACCACCCCATATGTACATAAAGAGATTCTCTTTCCTAAAAAAAATCATAATAAGTTATTGATGGCAAATTGTTGGATTTCATTGGTATAATACTCAATGAATTCTTTGGGTTTTGACAGACCATATATCTTTATAATTATTTGTTTGTATATTTTGTTCTACCTCGTACCACCCTAGTAACCCGATTGTGCAGTCATGGCCTTGGCACTGAGCAGAAGTCTGACATTATTGACGCGTGGCTTATTAGCTAATGTTGGGTGTGGAATATACCACATCATTCCGTCAGAGGGAAGGCAGCTGCAATGAACGGGGAGTACCGGCATTTAGTTACAAGTTAGCCGATTGAAATCAAGAATTGCCTAATTGTTTTCTTTTTCTTCGGAAAAAAGCCGATCATTTAAGAGGAAAATCAGAGAATATTCTCTATTTTAAATAGGCCTAACCGGGAGAATGCTTCAAATAACCGATTGGTCCAAGAAAATTTAGGATTTTAGCCGGTTACGCTCAAAAACTTCCCGGACTGTGGGCAGCTGCTCTCACAGCTCTTGAATGTTATGTTGTTTTAGCCTTTCCTCTGACTATCTCTGCGCAGATTGAACAACTCTCAATTCTCTCCGGTCAAACAATACAGACTTGAAGATTTTTAATCTATTGTTGGGCTTCAGCTTGTCTCGATACTAGTTGCCAATTTATTTATTTTTATAGCCTTGGGAAGTTGGAATCTTATGGAAAAACTAATCTCCCACATCTCAAGAAATTCTTGAAAGCATTCCTGCCTTAGACAATGCCATTTCTGCAGTCCACCACGGCACCTAAGGGTCACCGGAGTGCTCTTACATCAGAATTTGTTGTTTACATCACAACTAGTTGTTGATTTTTCAACAGTAACGTGGCACCGTTCAATTGATCACCATTGTCATTATAAGTTGCAACTCATAACCATCTTTTTTTTAACTTGATTCCTACACCCTTGGATCATGCATAATAAAGGTTGTGAATGAAAAATGTACAACTGTTATGTACAATGAATGAAGATATATATCCCACATGGATTGTGAACTCTACTATAAGCCCAATTCCATAAAGACCTCCTATTCTCATCTTGTAACTCACAAATTGTCAATGAAGTTAGTCCTTTACATATCCACCACCCTCCAAAAAAAAATGTGGATGACGGTCATTGCATAATTTGGGAACATTTATTTATTTTGGCATAATTTAATGTTAAATACAAAGTATTAACCCCTAAAGCCCCGAGGGTATTTTCTGCCAAAAATCACTAAAACTACCACTTCTGTTGTATTCACTTAAAGAAACCAATTTTTTTGGTTTTTTGGGAATTTAACCGTAAGATCTTGTACTTAACTTGTCTGAGATCATGTAGTAAAAATTTCATCAAATTTGACCGTATGGATTGGAAGATATTAGCATTCAAAGTTGAACAAAAAGTTTTTTTTCAAGAAGATGCTTAAATTGCCCGAAAAAATAAGATTGTCCATAAATTTCTCATCCCTAGTCCAAAATAGAATGAATCAAAGCTTCATGTATAGGTAAAAACATACTCTTTTAGGAAAAAAATTTAAAAAAAATTATTTTGACTTTTTGTAATTTTTGTTGAGCTGCCCGCCAATCTCCATTTCTTGCTCATTGTGCCATAACTTTTTCATCCGGCATCCAGTTGAAACAAAAATTATATATTCACAAAGCTCTTGCAAAGCTAAAAGACCTCAAAAAATCTCAAAAGATTTTACTTCAAATTGAGACAATAAGAACCTACCCGGACCCAAATTGTCCCCTGAGGGGACAAGCATGGCTTTAGGGGTTAAAAAATCAGAGTTAAGGTACATTATAATACCTGAATCTTGAGTATTTAGTCCTTTGTTTTTGCATTTAAAACCTATTACGAGAACTGACAATAGAACTTCAGATGGGCATGAATAGGGAAAAAAACCATGTGTCAATAAAAAAAAACTAAACTGCGAGGTCCTCAGAGGGCTATGGAGTGGCCCTCTGAAAATCCTAGATTTTCTCTAATGAGGCAACTTGACCCGTAAGAGACTCTCAAAGGTTTGGGCAGATTTGGACAGGTTTCTATGGTTTTAATTTTTGATATGATTTTGTGAATTTTTTTTTAAGATAAAAAAATTCATTAGCTTTTTGAAAATATAGTTTTTATTTCAATTGGTGTTTGAGACCAAACTTTATGCCACTCGAAGCCGAAAATGGAGGTGGTAAAGTAGTACAAAAAAATCACAAAATTTCAAAATATAATTTTCAGAATTTTGTTCGCCATACGATAAATGTTGTTGTCTACATGGAAAGCTTTGATTCATTTTATTTGGACTAATGATGAGAAAGTCATGGAGAATCTTGTTTTGGGGGCAATCAAAATATCTTCTTGAAAAAATAACTTATAAAACTTAATTTTGAATGCAATTTTTACAAATTAAAAAAAATAAATTATTAAACATTGCTAAGTTTGCTTGGTAGAACAATCTCACCAGTAATTATTGTATTTCAATTCCATCTTAGAGCTATTAACAATTTAGTTTTTCTTTCAATCTTGAACATACTTCTCCTTAAAAAAATTTGATGAGTGAAAATTAAGTATTTTTTTGTTGATTTCTTTTTCTTAGATTTTTAATTCACTTATTCACCATAAAAAATTAGAAATCAGGATTAGTAGTACAAAAAATTTAAGTTGAGAAGATATAAAGTCAAAGAATTTAGTCAAATAGTAAAAACACTTGTTTTCTTCACTTTAAATGCAAATATCTTGCAATTTGGGCAGTCAAAGTTTCTGAAATTTCTACCACACATTCTTACACTAGTCTAGTGCAAGGTCTTTGTGGTTAGATATGCAAAAAATTTAAAAAATAAAAAAATTCACATTTTACGATAGAAATGGCAGTTTTGAGTGTTTTTGTTGGAAAAAAGGCCTTGGGACTTTAGAAATTAAGTATAAGATTCTATGGTTAAATATGCAAAAAAAAAAAAAAAAAAAAAAAAAAAAAAAAAAAAAAATAGACATTTTACAATAGAAATAGCAATTTTGAGTGTTTTTTTGACAAAAAAAAAGCCCTTAGTTCTTTTGGGGATTAAAAAATTTTCAATGAGTTTGTTCAAGTTTCATAGCAAGTTGATCATAGCACTCTATGATAATTTATAATCAAGTTTAGGGCCCCCTCATTGGAAGGGTCAACTTCCATAAATTAAGGTAGGAGGTCCTAAAATTGACCAGGCTCTAAAAGCATCTTGTAATCATCTTGTAATGTAGAGGTACATTTTCTTTCTTCAATGCACCATCAATGTACTAGTTCTGTACATTTCAAGGGGTGGATGCTTTAACCCTTAAGCGCTCCGGACGACGTCCAATTTTTTGGCAATGAACATATTTATATTCTTGGTTCTTTCTTATTATTCTTTGGATGAAAGTAATTTTAATTCATGGAGATACTTTATCAAGTTCTTATCCTATCTAATGGTTGGATTTGGTGTTAGTAGAATACATATTTTTCTAAAATTACAGATGTGGAAGTATGTCAAGTGGTTGACCAAGCCAAAATTGCATCGACTCTAATTCAAAACTAGATTTGCAAAAATGAGGTTATAGATGTAAAGAACACAAAAATTCCAAAAAATCACTGTGCTCCAAAAAAACTCCCTTCAAATCCATTCCAACAAGTTTTACTCAAAAAATGATGATATTTTGTTCATAATTGAATTTAGAAGGAATTAAAAAAATTTCCTTTCAAAATTTATAAAAAAAATATTGTTGATAAAATTGGTGAAGCTAAGTATATAGATGGAATCTAAAATTCAAAACCTACAACTTTTATTCATTTATCAATTCCAAAATATTCTTCCAAATAGTACTTTATAATGATTTTTCTCAAATCACCAATTCTAGAGAAGACTTTGGACGTTTAGGGGTTAATGACCATCAATTAGTTGTACTTCATCTTAAAAAATGCATGATTAAATCACAAAGGTGAAAAAAATATGAAATGACTTGGATTAGTTGGCAATTCCATTTTTTCTTTCTTTGAAAATTTACTGAAAATTTACTGAAAATTTACTGAAAAATATTTGAAGGAGTTTAGCTTCCCCAAATGAGATCAGCTCAGCTTATTAAATTCACGCTTCCCTGAGAAAGTGAGAATCCCTTGGACCATTCATGACCATGTATACGTTCGTCGCTCTTTCGTTCGTTTTCGTCCATCCATCCATTTGCTCGCTCCTTCCTTCTCGTCCGTCCATCTGTCCATCCGCTCGTCTGTTCGTTGGTCGCGCTTTAGAGGCCCATTCCAGTGCAACCTCGTGTGCATCGCCTCCTCTTCTGAGAGTGCACGATACTTTCGAGGTTGCACGATTTTGCAGGATGGAAGCAGCGATTCCATCCCATCTTATTGCCATCCCATTGCACTGAAATTTTCCGCTCCGCCTGCGAAGTGCGAATTTAGTTTGCTTTTCCATTCCCGTATTTCACATCAAGATGGAGTTCCCAGGCGGCACAGCAATCCTCCGAAGCGCCAGCAATGGCTTTGGGCTTTACGCAGGTCAAGCGATGACGAGTTGCAGCAGCTTCGAGGCCTCCAGATCACGAGCTCCGCGCAGGGCATCATTGGTGGCAGTCTCTGCGAAAATCAAGAAGGGAAAGATGGGACCCGAGGAGGATTACCCCTGGCCGGAGAAATTCCCGCCAGGCGAAATCACCCACGGCGCTCTCAAGTACCTGAATCGATTCAAACCCTTGACTAACCCGCAGAAGCCCTTGACGCTCCCTTTCGAGCGTCCCATTGCTGCCCTCGAGCACAAGATCGATGAAGTAAGCCTTTGTCCCTTAAACCCTAATTTCTGTTTCATGTGTCGAATTTTCGGGATGGATGTGGGATGTGGGAACCTCCGCTGCAAGATGTTTCTCATAGAGACATCTTGAATATGAGATATCTAGAGGGGACTGAGCAGGGGCAATTCCAGATTCTACATTCCAATCGATTTGTCCTGAGCTAATGTCCTCTCGGCCAATTTTACTTCAGGTTCGGGAGCTTGCCAATGAGACAGGCCTGGATTTTACAGACCAAATTGCTGAGCTCGAAGAAAGATACGATCAGGTTGGTTATCTCACCTTTCGTATGAATTGTCTGTAAAGCAAAACGCGTGAAGTGGGTAGGACTTTTTATCATTGCCAAATGATCGCGAATGGTTGTCTATGCATGTTTCATCCTCAATTTCGAATTGATAATTTTGTGTGGATACAGGGCTCTCTGCTGTAGAGGTTTAGGGTGCTCTTTCTTACCGCTTGTATGCACACCATATCATTCCTGTACCGTTCTCCAGAGGAATCCTTTTTTGCGCGCAAAATTGCTTATTCTGCTCATTAAGATATTTTTTTGTGGCTTACGAAGATACTTTTTTTTGGTCTCCTTCAAGCTCCATCCTTTTTGCCTTTGCCATTTGTTCTTTCTACCATTCTCTCCATCATTTGTTTGGTGCCACATTAGCCTACACTTGGATTCTTCTAGAAGGGTCTTTTAACTGACTCAGTGATGCTACGATAACATTGGAATTCTCCAAATGTGTAATTCGAAGTGAAGCAGCTATCGGAATGTAATCCTGAGATTGACTGAATATTCATTTTACCTCTTCTGGAGGTTTGTTGATCGCGCGTTTCAGAAACGGTTGTCAAAGTACAAGCCTTGTGTACACAGAGTGCTTGGTTTTGTATTAATGATTCATTGTGATGGCGAGAATTTTGGTCGAAGTGTGTTTATATCGAAGCCCTCTTGAACTCCTTATCCAAGGTTTTGAGTTTTCGAGAGGCTTAAGCGAGGGTTCGATGTGGTATTGAACTTTTCTTGTCATGCTCAACAGGTACGTCGGGAATTGTATGGAGCTCTGACACCAATGCAGCGCCTGAGTGTGGCTCGGCATCCGAGCCGGCCAACTTTCTTAGACCACGTTATGAACATGACTGACTCGGTAATTCAGCTAACCGGAATTCAGCTTATTGTGAGCAGTGTATGCAGAGTGTTCTTTCTAGTTTTCACGTGTGTCGAGCATTTTCGATCGATGTGAGAATGTAACATTTGAATAATGTGGGTTATCTCTCCTAAGAGTTTGGATTTTCTCATTGCAGTGGATTGAACTCCATGGCGACCGAGGTGGCTTCGACGACCCTGCTTTGGTCTGTGGGATCGGGTCCATGGATGGAATGAGCTTTATGTTCATTGGTCATCAGAAGGGCCGAAATACAAAAGAGAACATCCACCGGAACTTTGCTATGCCAATGCCAAACGGGTACGTGTTTACTTTCGGCATTGATTGTCAGTCAAGTTCTAGAATAGACAGTTGACAACCTGATTTTTCAGAAGAGATGATTTGGAGAGCATCATTGCTTGCAAACTTCTAAGATCGTAAACAATTGAAATATCAAAAAGTAATATTCCCTGTTCTCCCTGTTGTCTTGGCACAAGAATTGGAGGGTTAGTTGGGAAAGTTTAATGCATTCTCCATGCAATTTTCTGTGTCTCCCATTCTTCATTTTTATTGCTTGATGAAATGGTTTTCAATCAGTCTGTTGAAAGTGCTAACTGGACGACTCTGAGGAGCCACGTCCCTCATTCATAAAAAATGTGGGAGCGCACAATCGTACTCCTCCTATTTTCGATGATCTTAATTGAATCCTTTGTATGCCTGTTTACGCTTGCAGGTATAGGAAAGCTTTGCGTTTTATGCGACATGCAGAGAAATTCGGTTTTCCTATCCTCACATTCATTGATACCCCCGGAGCGTATGCTGGCGTCAAAGCTGAAGAACTTGGTCAGGTATGCTATATTCTGAACAGAGTTCAGACTCGTGTACAGTTTATTATTGATGTTCTATCTTCTTTAGTGGGTATAACTACTTCCAACTGGTAATTCTTACACAATAGTTGGGTTTAAATTGTTGAAGAATGAACAAACAGTTTTGTTGACCGTTTCTTAAGAATTGCAAGTTATTCCGTATGAGAAGTTTCACTGATGTGGACGTGAGCAGGGGGAAGCCATCGCTGTGAATTTGAGAGAAATGTTCGGCATTCGAGTGCCAATAATCGCAACTGTAATTGGAGAGGGTGGTTCTGGAGGTGCACTTGCCATTGGATGTGGGAACAAGATGATAATGCTCGAGAATGCAGTCTACTATGTAGCAAGGTGATTTCTCTTGCCTATGTGAGTATATAAACTGATTTGAGTTGAAAGTCATTAGTTATGACTCTCAGGTTATGCCTAATGAAAGGAACCGGTTTCCGTTCTTCTTTCTGAAAGGCTTTTGCTGTTTGTTGCAGCCCGGAAGCATGCGCTGCTATTCTCTGGAAGACTTCTGATGCAGCTCCCAAGGTAATGTTCTCACTTGTATTGTCTTGCCAACGAAGACTTCTTGTGCCTCATTTCTCAGGGAAGATAAGAGATTTGCTTCACGCAGAGTTTGACCTGATTATTGTTGTATTCAGGCAGCAGACGCTCTGCGTATAACTGCGCATGAGTTACAGAAACTGGATGTTGTGGATGATATTATTCCGGTATGGTTAGCTGACTTTTTTTATCCCTTATTTAAATGTGGTTTGCATTTTGCAGCGTGCTGTTATTTGTTGAAGTTCATTAAATCTTGGAAGGCAAATGCTGCTTATGTTTTGAATTTCGTGCTATACATGACTGCGTTTTCTGCATCTCCCAAGTTGCAGAATTGCAGTTCGTACCATTTCATTTGAAAGTTTACAAATACGAAACTGATTTGTGCTCCACTCTGATATGCATTTCTTCTTTTGATGCTCCAGGAACCCGTAGGTGGTGCACACTCTGATCCTGTGCAGACGTCCCTAAACATCAAGGCAACGATAATGAAGCACATGAAAGTAAGTAAATGTTTCAGTTTCTTCTGGCTCATGAAAGCCCAAGAGTTTCCGTCATTTCTCGCTAATGATGTTTCTTTGATTCAAGAATTATTTCTACGTGTGCTTCTAATGTTTCTATTATAGAGTCGTGCGGGTGAAATCGTTCCACATGCTCCAGTATACTTCTAGCCTTTAGAGTCGTTTAATTGAAATCGTATACAGAGTTTTATGCGCTTCATGTAAATTTCATGTAAAGCTTCCACATGAAACGGCGGACGCTGGAGTTTTTTGGACTAAGTCGACCTCTTATAATCTCTTTAACCGTCATTTTTTGTGTACCATCAAACAGGATCTATTAAAGCAGGATCCGGAGACACTGTTGGAAGACAGATATCAGAAGTTCCGAAAGATAGGTGCCATTGACGAAAGTGGTGCAGTGGATCCTCATATCAAGCGAAATATGAAGAAGCGGGACGCACTACATGAAGATGATGAGCTCAGGATGCTACCCTCTGGCAACGGAAGTGCACCCAAGCTGCTCATTGCAACGGGGGAAGGCTCTAGAGACTAGATTCATATTCACTCTGGGTGAATCCAAATCTTCATAATTTCTCGGCGCCCTCTTATTCCATGAGGGCTTGTATTGTAGTAGTGGAGAGTCCTGCATAGATTTGGTGATTTGACAAACTTCGTAGTACCAGTAAGCGCTGGTTGAGGTGTTCGAGGCATTGTAGTAACCTCTTGTTCTGGGTATTAGATTTCCCGAAGGTTTTATGGAGTTAAGCTCTCGAGCAACTACCGATGGCCATATTTATAGCATGATTCTGGTGAGCCTTACGCTGTAAGGCTCTGCCACACTCTGCAGTATGCATTTCATGGTTTAGAGCTGTAGCAGTTTTGTTGACCTGGACTTTGATTCTTGCGTAATGCGTTAGGGCTATTGAAAATGTAGTTTTACATGGGTTTTTTACAGTTTTCAAACGTTGTAAATTTTTTTTCTTTTGAAGTAGAAGAAAATTTGTGAATGCAATGCTTCAGATTATTTCAAGTAAGCAGTGATCTTGTTACTAGAGCATTTACAGGTCGTGTTTCAAAATCTTGTAAACACGATTTAAAATTTTGTACTCCTTGATTTCACCCGAGGTGTGAACTCTTCACCCTTAGTTTGAACGTATGCGGAGGGCTTGTGTTGCAGCCAATCTGTGTAATAGGGCAATAGTACTTCCCTGCAAAATCACCGCTTAGAAGTGACGATATGTAAAAATGCTGAAGTTCACGCTGCTTCCATCAAAGTGCGACTGTAATTGTATACTTGGTCATCTTTGGTGATTTTTGTTAATCGTTACAATAGGCAATCCCAAGAAAATTTGATAGAAAATCTCAACTGTGTAGTTCTGACCTTTGCACTTACAAATTCAAAGTTCGGAGTAATCAGATTCGCACGGTGGAGAGGAAACTAGACTTCATAGGGTTCATTCTGTTCATAGGGTGCACTTGCATGCCAAAATTTGACCAGGAAGCAAGGAGCCAGAAAAATGCTTGCTCATGTGTTTGGTGTTAACCCCTAGAGGACCATAAGGCCACCACATGGCTTCTATGACTACATTTGTAAAAAATGTGATATGTGAACCTTACTAATAGTCCTTAAGCAACAAAGAGACCCTAGATGATTTTCTCTTCTGAATTTGTCAGTGCAATCCAATCGAGAAATGATTGAGTGTGCAATTTTTGGTGAATTTTTTGAGAATAGAGAAGGCATTGTGGGTTGTTACTTTACATTCTCATATCTTTTTTTCTACACCTACAGTGTTTTGAAAAAAATTACACATCAATATTATGATGATTTGGACAAGTGGGAAAAAAAATCAGAATTTTTGAAACATTTTTGAGCAATTTCAACATTTTAACGTACATAAAAAAGTTCTCCCTAACCAAACATCGTTCATCAATCTTGTCAACAATGGCATTTTCTCAAAAATTGTGTAATTTTGTTGATCTTTTCTTTATAGGAAAGCTAAATAAGTCTTGTTTCATTTCAACAGTGGCAATCATCAAAATTATTCTACACAAATGAGGAATTATGCTTGTCACAAGAACAAGGACTAGGATTTAGGGGTTAACAAAAATTGGATTTCAGGACGTGAGAAATGTGGACATGCAAGACAGCTCAACAGTCTCACAACAAACTTCTGAATCAGTTAGTACATTGACTAAAAAAGAAAATTAAAAACGAGAGAGAATCTCCATCTGCAAAATATGCTCACAAACTCGCCTCAAAAATGAACTTGGGTACAATAATTGTGGTATTACACTTATGGTACAGATATGGCTTGGTCCCCTTGAGGAGGTGTGGCAGGAAAATGGTGCATCAAAAATGATCCCAGAGACCAAAGACACAAAATACCTAACACTTGGACTACAGAAAGGATGCTCTGCAACGAGCCATTTATAGCCAGAGTCTCTGGGGTTGCCTCCACTGCCCTCAATGAGAAAAGCAACCCTGCCACGAGCTGTGCTGCACGGTTAAGTTGGTGTAGCCTATATACCTGCCAGCAAAATACAAGATGGAATTGGATCAAAGAGAGCGAAGCTATTAAATAATGTTTGGAAAACCAAATCCATGTCAGAAGGTCTTGACGCAGCTCCCCAAGAATGTTAAGATGGCGGATTATCGTTTCTCCATGAGCAGCGTGATTTACTTTCGGTAAAGGAATCCATTTTCTTTCTTGTTCACAATGTTGAGCTCATGTCAGGTTCAATCATACCTGAAACGTGATAGGGACCATAGTCCACACAGGAGACTTCTTCGCAATGACAAACTTTTCGAAACCCAATTGAACAGCCAGGCCTACAAGATACGGCAGCAAGGCAGCAGCTGCTGCTGGTCCCGTCCATGGCCACACCACTCCAAAGCTGATTGCTGGTAACACCACTCCCAGTGCTACTGAGATTATCATTGATATTCGGTAGCCCAGAGGAGGTCTGCTGGGTGTCAAGAGACTACCTCCGTATGATCGTGCCGAAGAAGAGGGTGCTTGCAAGAGGAGCTGCAGGTGAGAGATATACAGGAAAAGAGACACACCCGCGTAGAACAGTGTCTCTGTACAGAATAGGATCACAAAATCTGCAGGCAAAAACAAGATTGTAAGCATCAGAACTTAAAACAAGCTGCTAATCGCAATGTTTTAACCCTAAATAGAAATGTCTAATTTTCATGTGTCTTTTATATAATGCGCAGCACAATCCTCAATCCAATCTTCACTGATTGAAAGTTTGAAAAATCATGCTTGACAATCGTAGAATGCCTCTGTTCCAATAACCACATGTCTCAATTGTTCTAGACATAAGGAATTGATAGGGCACTGGTAGTAAACGCATACCTGTAAGAAGAGAGTCTTCCAAAAAGCCCTCAAAAAACCTTCGAAGATACAAAGGAGGACCAACGACAGAAAAGACCAACGCCAACGGCCCAAGCAGCCACAGTAGCGAACCTCTGCCAGTATGAGCAGGCTCGAGATCCTGGTACTCTGTGCTCTCTGGTTGCTCCTTTCCTGATCCTACACTATAGAATGAAACAAACCCGGGCTTGCCATCATATTGGGTAACGGGGGCCTCGCCTGAAACGCTAAGTGAGTCTTCTACGATCGAGCTCGAAGAATCTTGAACAGATCGATCGTCCTCGTCGTCAGAATCTAGGTACCTACTCTCTGGTGAAACATTTGATATTGATGCACGCAGAAAGGCGAGCTTTCGTCGTTCTGGCTTCAAGTACAATCCACTAGACAAAGACGTGCTGGAAGAAGCAAGTAAGTGCTGTTTCAGGCATCCGGAACGCAGTTGATGGGAGAAGATTGGAGTTGCAGGCGAGGTGCATATCGAGCTATGAAAAAACACTCCTGCTGACGAAGAGAACGTTTTCGGAGTCCATGTCCCTTGCCGACCTGCAGGGCGCGTCCTTGTTAAAATGTGATGCATATGAAGGTCCACAGATTCTGATGCCCGAATACTTCTGTCCAACTGTCTCTACCTCCCCGGACCTTCGAAGAAACGGGTAAAGGACAAGGGCCACAGATTTTCCCCAACATTTAACCATCTCTTCTCAATGCAAGATGAAACCCTAAAAGCACCTGCAAGATGACCATTAACCCTTGAAAGACCAAGAAGCCCAAATTGAGGTTTATGTTATTTTTGCAGATTGAGAGAATCATAAGGGGACTATCTTTAGTCTAATTCCGTTTATTTTGACTTACACTTGCATGTTCTTCACTGATTCTGGCGATATAAATTTGGCCCCATCTACATTATATTTTTCACAACATCATCAATCGAATTGGTCATTTTAAATCAAATGGCAACGTTAATATCCGCATCAAATTTCTCTATAAAGCATCGTATCCACTTAAAGTAACATTGCTTAACCTAAAAATGACAAAAAAACGAAATAGATTTAAGACGAACTTTGGACTCCTGGAGACGTGATTTTCTAAGCCTGAAAAAAACGGTACGGCAATGCAGTGGGCATTCGAAGACACACACCTCTGCAGGAACGCCCTTGAACTTGAGTTGCGTCGATGTGAGGCCTGCAAAGAATGACCCCCTCACCAAGGCGACATGAAGGCCTAGCTAAATTCATGGTGCCCTGAAATGAATGTGCACCAACAAACCATATCAACGCGCTTCGGAAATGCAGTCAATCTCTAATATTCTCTGCAACACCATCTTTAATATTCTCGTTCCATACCGCAGAAACCTCCACTGCAAGCATTAAATTCGCCTACTACAAACTTCAAAAAACAAGACTCACGCACTCACTCTATAACTCAAGTGAGTCTTTCTGGAGTGAGTGAGACTCAAGAAAGACCGAAATTCGCATTGACCTTGAAAAGGCTCAAAATCGGTTCACTAAACGAGGATAAGTTACTCACAAGCAAGAAGAACCGCTCGTAAATGACAAAAACGGCATGCAAGCCCTAGAAGAGAAATTAGGTCGCCTTGTTTTTATTGTTCTCACCTCCAAGAGATTGTGAAAATGCTCACTTAGCGACGCAGCAATGACAACAAGAACGAAAGCAGAATCATACTCTTAAAAGAACGCGAGGACGAGAACTTGGCTTGGCTTGACTTGTGATCTTTCCAGCCGAAGCGAAGAATGTGATCTTCCTTTCACGGCGATGGCAGAGAGGTAACGAACTCTCGCAAACGAGAGTGTCACAGGATGAGGAGGCCCGGCTCCGAACACTTGGATGGGTTGGACCTTTTTCTTTTTTTTTCCTTCCTTTTTCTTTACCTTTTTTTTCCTTCCTTTTTCTTTACCTTTTTTTTCCTTCCTTTTTTCCTTACCTTTATTTTTCCAAATGATAGACGAATTTTCTTGCCTATGGACTAGAGCAAACTTCTGTGCATTGTCGATCTCCGAAATTGATTTCTGAATTTTAAGAGTTGAAATTGCCTTTGTAGGGGTTCATGTTATTTTTGTGATACTTTCACTTTTATATTAAACTACATTTAATCCCTAAAGCACTAAGTTTTTAGAGAACTCGGATAGGCTTTGTTGACTTCATGATTTGTAAATTTTGTATAAAACTTTTAGAATGGATGCTACTCATTTTAAGCAATGTATGAAATTGTTTTCACAACAATCTAATAATAATATTGTTAATTAAAGTTAAAAGGGATTTTCAATTTCAATGTCAAATTGGTCAGCTTAAAATATATTCTAAAAAAGTGTTAACTAATTTTATTGGATTTTATAGGTTGATACCTACTCAAAAACATTTGAATCATTCAACTCTAATTGATGAGGTGAAAGTTATGAGGAGTTTTATTTTGTAGACCTTGAAAGTAGAAAAAACATGTAAAGTTGTTTTTTGAAAAATAATTTTGAAAAATAAAAATAAAAATAGAAAAAAAGAATATTTATTATTTACTTCAACATTCTTACCATTAGGATTAACAATTCTCAAATTCTTGTAAAAGTTATTAGAGGTTTAGTTTTTCCTTTCATTCAATACCACCTTTCATTTTTTAATTTTTTAATAGATGAATATGAAATATTTTTGTTTAAGTTTTTTTACATATATTTTCAACCCATTTTTCAGCATATTCATTTAAAACACACAAGATTTGAAACATACAAAACATACATTTTTTTCTAAAAATGTTGAAAAACAAAACTTCACCTTTTGCAACGCTTTAAAAGCCTACCTTTTATAAATATAGGCATGCTAAACTTGCAATCGATAAAGATATTCATTCAAAATTTTAGAAGGATTTGCTTGATTAGATTAAATAAAGAATCTAACAATTGAATTTGTTCAAAAATAAATATATACAAATATTTTAGCCTTGCTTTGAAGACTAATATTTTGAAGCAATTTTGGGCCTCCATTAGAGAAAATCTAGACTCTCTAAATGTTTGAGACATGTCATATAGTTCTGCAAATTCAAGAAATATATATTTTTAATTTGAAAAAAAATTGAATTTAAAAAAAATAAAATTGCAATCTGATGTGGCACATGAGTTTTAATATTTTTTTCAGAAGAATATTTGTAATTTTCACTTTCTATTGTATTTCCACATCTAGCCAGTACATAAACAACCAACTTTAGAGTCCAAATTTTCTCTAATATAAACATGAAAAAACTTAAGAATTTAAGGAGTAGCTTTACTTTGTTGTCAAACTAAAAGCAACCCAAAAAACAATTTCATTGTTAAAAATAGTTTTATAGAAATCAAAAACTTGCTTTCTTCACTTTTATGAACCTTTGCCTAAAATTTTGCCAACCAACAATTTTGAGCCCCTTCTCACAAATATTGTAGACTTCCATATAGAATTTCCAAATTTCTTTCCTCTTTTTTGCAAACTTTGGTTTATATTTGTATACAATGGAAGTCTATCTTTAGTCTTTACTATTTGAAATTAAAATTAGTAGTAGAGACTTATATATTTCTTAGTAGTATTGATAAGTCCCTTTGTTATAGTTGTTTTACAAATTAACATTAATTCATCTTTTGCATCCAAAACTTCAATTGACTTGAAATCTCTTGTATAAATTTCACGGTAACTCTATAGGTGGAATGATTCCACCTATACTGTTTTCTATATATAAAAAAATCTTAACTCATTACTTGCAAGATGTTATAAATTTTGTTACTTGAGCTTGTAACAAATTGTACTCCCTCCATCCCAAAATGTTCTTCTTGTTGGCTTTCATTTTTTGTCCCGAAATGATCTTCTTGTTGTACTTTGTGAGCTGCAAATTGGTCAAATTTAACTTTTGGTTGTTCTCTAGGACTAACAAAACAATTCCAAGCGATAGTTCCCCCTCCATCTATGCAATCACTAATCAAAGGACAAATAAAATGGTTGAAGGGGTCAATCAACACTTTTTGTTTTTATTTTTTGCATCTCTTTGAATATTATCTAATTGAAGGAGATGAAGGTTTTGGGAGGCAAAATATAGGTCCACATATGGTCTTTGACTTATACTAACTACCCACAAAATGACGACCTCACACTCAATAATTAAATAACCACTGGTGCTCCTTGAAAATACCCAAAAAATTTCACTTTTCAATAATCCAAAACTACACTTTAAAAAGGGCTTCAAAACTCAAAGTTTCAAGGGCAATAGGAGTGCACCAAACTCCATATGTAGTGCAAAACAGGCTTTAAAAATGTTATTTTTAGTCTTAATCCGGAACATTTTGTCTAACAGGAAGATCATTTGGGGACGGAGGGAGTAGTAACTTTCCAAACACTTTTTAGTATTGAAAAATATGAGTTTTTAATAAGTTATATTAAAATAATTTTCTCCCTAAAATTTGGAAGTTGTTATGATATTTGAAATTTAATTGATAGAATTAAGGGTAGTAAGAGTATTGTATGCAACATTATCAAAGAAAACATTGATTCCCAAAATACTAGTGTAGGTTCAAGAATACATGAAGATATCTCTTCATATGACCCGAGGAAATTAGACCACTTCATCTTATGGACTCTCTACAATTTATCCCCCTAAAATTCCAAGTGTCCTCTCAGTAGAACTTGAAGGTTTAGTTAAGTTCTTGTGATCTAAATTTTTGGCATGATTTCAATTTTGAAACTTTTTTCTAAGATAAAAAACAAATTAGCTTTGGGAGAATATCATTTTGATTTCAATCAATGCAAGGGAGTAAAAGTCATGCTACATAAAGCTCTAAATAGTCAAGAGCAAGCATCAAGAAAAAACAATAAAAATTGAAGTTAAAAAATTTAAAAATTATATTTTTTATAGACTACATCTTTTTCTAGATGGAAACATTTGATTCATCCATGTAGATTAGTAATGTGTAAGTTATGGAGCATCTTGCTATGCAAGCAATCATAGCATCTCACTGAGAAAACATGTTTTGGATCTAGGTTTTTTCCCAAACTTTCAACTCAGTTCTTCAATATAATTTTTTTCAATTCAAAATCTATATTACAAAAAATTTAGTTAAGGACAATTGCAAAGAACACTTGTACTAATTCTTATCACATGTTGCAGGGCAATATGATTTTTTGTTCATAACTTTTGCTTCATATCACCAAAAGACCTCTAATTTATAAATAAGGTACATAAAACTATTATGTACATTGGAAAATTTTAATTATCAAAAATAATTTATTATCAATTTCTTAAAGTATCCTCAATTGGATGTTATCCTAACCATTTTGGAGGGTTTTAGTACCATTTTGTATCCAAAAAAGAAAATTTGAAGCTAAAAATTGGGATAGAAGGTCATTATTAAGGATAGCATAAATTGACAAAATCATTTTCTAAAAATACTATTTTTTCATCTTGCACATGTGTTCAAAGTGTGCTACCTTTGTATCAACATTTGGACTGTAGAATTCTTTTTCATCGAGATGTAACTAGTAGATTAGAAGCCCCTAACTTCAAATTGAAAGACACGGATACTTTTAATTTAATTTTCTTGAAATTTTTTTCTGTTTTATAAAATTAAAAAATTAAAAATTCAGTTATATTGAAATTTCTAGTTCTCTATTTTGTTCATCACTTTTAGAGAATATTTTTAAAGCTTGGATTTTTTAGGAATATATTATAATTTTCAGTGTTATACTAAATTTCTGTATTTTTCTTGATTTTTAGAAAAAGTAATTCAAAATACTTTTCTCCAATACAAAAGTCAAAATGCAACAAATAATACAAGTTTTTCTTGCAATTACCCTTAATCCTTAAGAGCCTAAGCCTTTTCAAGTGTGTTTTTTCTATAAAAAAAAGAGCATAGACAACCAAAAATTGTCAATGTTAGCACACTAAAATGTACTTCTAGAAACCTGAAGTTCAAATGAAGAGCTATCAAACTCATTGCACAATCTATTGTGCAATTGTTGAAATGCAAATTTTTTTGATAAATAGAAATTGCAAATAACTCCAAATCAACACTTGCATGCTTAAATTTTTAATGGTAAGAATGATGAATATACTTCACTCTTTCCAATGGGGTCATTTTCAAAGCAAATGAATAAGTATAATTTTTTAGATTGCAAATCAAGTGAAATTGGCAAACTTTACTCTTCTACGGTACATATATACCTTTGAGGACCTCTCAAAAATCAAATATTTGTTTTTTTCCATGAAAAATAAGAACTTCCAATAGCTAACCTTCAATATTGTTTAAAAAAAATTTAGAACGGTCAAAGAAATTTAACTACCCACACATAAATGAGCTGAAAATTTTGAGTGACCATATATGGTTTGTTAGGCAATTAGGGATTAAGAGGATTCTTAGCCTTATAATCTAGTATTTCAAGGTGCAAGATGCAACAAAACTCATTTTTCTTCAATATAAATGATTGTTTATATCTTGCAATCTATATAGTCAAAAAATTTGAAATTTCTTCTACACATTCTCATACGAGACTATTGCAAGACCCTATTGTTGGATATACAAAAAATAACAAATGTTTGAACTTTGTCTCTTTGCATTGAAAATAGTACTCCCTCCGTCCCAAAATGATCTTCCTATTACACAAGATGTTATAGATTAAGCTCAAAAAGAACTATTTTTTCAAAAAAAATTGACTTATGAATAGAGTTTGATGTCTTCCTATTGTTCTGAAATTTTGAGTTTTAAATTAGTTTTCAAAGTGTGGTTTCAAAGTGCTTGAAAATTGAATTTTTGAGGCATTTTTGAAGAGCACCGGTGGCCACTCACTTGATGCATGGGATTGGTTAGCATGCCCATGCTTTTGGACTATGTACAAGTGTCACTAGCTCCCTTTCTCCTCCAACAAGAAGATCATTTTGGGACACTAAATAAAGGTCAACAGGAAGGTCATTTTGGGACGGAGGGAGTAGTTTTGAGTGGTTTTAAGAAGAAAAAAAAACTCTTTCAACTTTGTCCTTGTATGGATGTTGCAGGCTAGAGTGGTCTAATGGATGACAAAGAATCCTTCTATGTAAGATAGAAGTGCATGTATTACATCCTTGGAAATTTGTGGAAAAAGGGGAGGTCTTGTACAGTAGTTTGACCTCCAATGAGTGCTTTTTGATTTTTTTAAAAGTAGATGATTCACATTGTACCCAAAAGGATGATTTCCAAAGTGACCATCTCATCCTTACAAAAGTTAAAAGTTAGCGCTTGAAGGACAAGGCCCTATCTCAGATGTACTCAACCAAAACTAATCAAATTTTTGAATGAATAGGTGCATTCTTCAATGCAAAAGTAATCATCATGAAAGTCAGTCACTGTACAATTTTTGTCCTGCCAATCTTCCATCAAGGTTAACAGGGAGCTGCTTCCATATGCTCTGTGCCACAAACGCTACTCCAGTTGTTGGAGCCTGAAAAATGCAAGAAACTCACCGAGTTTGACAAGAAGAGGATCTTCACCTTCGCCACGGCACGGCACGCTCTGCAAGAAACGCCGGGGAGTACATTCACCGCAAGTTAGAATATTTCACAACAGACAGACGCGTCGTGGAATCCGTATTCCAACGAATTCCTGCACATCCAGTCAAGTCTCCCAGATATTCTCACCACACGCGCGCGCGCGCTGCGTCCCGACACACACACTGTCGGACACCAGACGAATGTCAAGCATTACTCAGGAATCATCCACTTAAGTTAGTCACAAAACTAAAACTATATCATAATTGTGGTTATCATGCATGCAACAGGCACCCTGCAACACTGACAGAGTTAATGATTATGAATCAGTTGACTTCAAGAGGACCTGCAGAGAAATGTGCTTCATGGGACTTTAGCTAAGCCCCTGCAAACAGGGTACGTGGTAACCCAAGTTGCGACTGGGTGCTTGTCCTGGTTTCAGGCTTATCCTATGAAAAGAATTTGAAAAAACTATAAAAAAAAAAGAATTGGCCTGTGTACAGTGCTGTTCATGAAGCGTAACCCACTGTCGATCACACCAGGGATGGGATTTGCGCAACTTTGAAGAAGGTAAAGCCCTTGCCGAATTCTGTACCTGGGAATTTTACAGAACCCGGCCTTTACAGGAACACGCATGCACTCCATTGTTTCGTGACTTCAGCCAAAGAAATAATTGGCGGTGAAATTGTCACGGATTCTACAAAGCAAATCTCAAATTAATTGTATGGTCCGGCAGACTTGTACCTACGTCTTCTCTAGGGCTCAGCCGAAAGGTTTCCATTTTGCAACGAAAGCAAGCAACTAATTAAGCTACGAGAGCCTCTGCCCCTGCAAAACCAATTACCTTAAATTGTAAAGGTCCCAGCAGCCCTATCACTAAATTGCCTTCTGCAGGGACCAGTTCAAAAGAAGGTTTCGATTTTGCAACCCAAACAAGAGACGCTACAAGAGGCTCTGCCCCTGCAAAACCAAATTGTACAAGGCCTGTCCAAGCTGCCCTATCACTAAATTTCTCTCAGGGTTCTCCAGGACTCAGCCAAGAAGGTTTCCGTTTTGCAATGAAAACAAACACCTTCTCTACAAGAGCCTCTGTCCCTCGTAATATTTAGCGGATTGTACTATGGGCTTCTATTCTGAGTACCATTGACAGAGCCTCTTGTAGCGTCCATGCTTGTATTTCCTCCCCTTCAAATGCAAATCCACCTTTTCTCAGTGCCAACATTCTGTCCTCCCTTGGCTCCCGAGCCAAGAGACTGAGCATTCATTTTCAAGTCTTCCGCGAAAAAAAAAGAAAAAAAAAGAATGGGGAACTAACTAGCTAGGCACGGCAACACTACTTGTTAATCGCTAGCAACGACAGCATTTTCCGCTTCTGCACGGGCGCTGCAGAAGGATCAGCCGGCTGTGATCCTTGAAGGCTGTGATCAGTGGGCGACGCAACAAGCGTGGAGCCTTGGCTCTTGGCTTTCCGCTGCACGGACTCCATCAACCGACTGAGCGTCTGCTGCTCCTTGAGCTTGGCGGCGCGCTTGTTAATCAGATCCTGGTGATGCACGCACAACGAGTACCCGGGCTCCGTGAGCCGTGCGCATTGCCATCCGCGCCCGTCGTAGCGCTTGCACTGCGTGGGTCCTTTTCCTTTCTGCGATGACGAAGGCCCTCGCCGTCTGGCCACTCTCACAACCACCGCTGCAGGCTCCGAACTGCTCGCTATCGCCATTCCAGCGACTATTTCTTCCCCATTCGACACTTCCTTGGGTTTCTCAGCTTGCACCTTCTTGCCAGTTCGTGTCGTGGATTGACTGCTCGCTAATCTACGTTTCGGAGTAACAGCTTTCGCCAATTCATTCTCGGATGAGTCGTCTGCGGCGACCTTGCTCTTGCTTTTGTTGGTGTTGGTGTTGCGTGTGTGTCCACTTGGTTTCGACGACTTGGCTGTTTCTGTAGTGCTGGTGTTCCAGTTGTTGTCGACAGTGGCACAGAGAAGGTACTTCTTGTCGCCCAAGGAGAAGAAGGAGGAGGACGATCGCAGCACGTTGGCCACTTGCACGGTGTGTCGGGCTCCGCCTTCTTTGAGTCCCGGGAGACGCTGGTCGATCATGTGCTTAACGACCTCGCTGGCGGACAAGCCGTGGTCGCCGTGCGTGTCGAACACGTAGAAGATGGAGCTGATGAGGGCGTCTTTGGAATTGAAATGATTAGTCTCCGAAACGGCGGCGGCAGCTGTTGCCTTCGATGATGCATTCTCGAGTGGTGCGGCCTTCTCGCCTTGCTCCGAGTTAGAGGGCTCAGACGCCTGCAGCCTGCATAGAAATTCAATGCCAAGGGAGGCGGACAAAACGTCAGTTTCGTTAAGAGTGGCAGTATTCCAAGACTTTCGCACCTATCGGAACGCACATTCTGAAACAGAAATCCATATCTGTCCTAGACATAAGACCTGTATGTAAATATATTGCCACAATTTTGGGTGCCAGAACCGCGCCACGACATTACAAACGAATGTGTTACTACGAAGTTCCCGAGTTCAACATTATTAGGCCTGGGTGTCAGAGTTCAAGACGTACACTTGAGCAGCGGCAAGAATTTGTGCAAGGCTGTAAGAAATCTCTACTACCTACGGGCTAGTGATTCTCGGCTCGTGAAGGAATTGCAAGGGGTGGTTTTGAAAACAAACAAAATAATTAATCGAGTGACTGAAATAACAAAAACTGACGAATCCTATTTCGAAAAAGTAGAAGTACAACGCACACAGAGCCTCATTAAAGTGATATTGACGCAGGATCAGTCACCCAACTGGAAGCTCAAGTCAATACCAGTCTGATCACTTCAAAGTACGAATTTCGGCACTTGAACGTCACAAGTTTGACAGTATGAAGGTCCACGCCATTTTAATGAACATGACCATCCACCCATGAGGCTCTAGTTTCACATTACCACACATAATTCTAACCCTCGAAGGTGCAAGCAACCATGAATAGGTTGCCTTCACAAAGTCACATTGAGGACCTTAATTAAAAGGGTTAACAATTGGATCTTATTCAATATACCCATTACCATGAAAAAAGGAGGAGATTACAAGATGCTAAATTCATATCCAATTTTGGTTGCCAACTCTTTGAAAACAGGCTCCATTGAAGTTATGTTTCCAAGATTGACAAATCACGCAACATAATTCCTTTATTGATGGATGCGAGGCTTGCAATTTCATACCTTTGACGCACCCCATTGGCCAACTCGGTCACAGCTAGAAACTCCGCTGCTGTCATAGAAGAAGGCCCCTGCCAAACACCACAACTCAAGTCAGCCAGAAATCCTCGTACACAGAGAAGGTACAAACCCCATAATTCACCTAATTGCAATTTAATCTCAGGGTTTATCGTAGGAATTTAGATCATACAGTTCAGGTTTTCATCCTCTAAACCATTCAGTAGTGAACATGAATGAAACCATTTGAAATGGTTAAATTCACATATGAACTGCACATCGTGGCACCCAGTCACTGTAGCGAACTACAGTCAAAGACTTGGCCGCCGAGCCGACATGTTCAAGAAGTCACCAAATTGCAGTTTTAATATTTGGTGAAACTCTGGATCCATCCATGGTGGTCACAAAGCGAGTCAACAGGCAGCTGATGAGACTGCCTCATAGCTGGTGGAGACTGACACCATAACCCACTAGAGCTCCGGTTCTACCTGGCGTTCAACGTGTTTGCACGTTTCTGTACGGGAAACCCTAGTTTCCACAACCTTCGAATCCCGGCCAACTTCGATCAATTGTTGCCCTAAAGATGGCGGACGTTCAAAATCCTGGTTTCCTGTTCGCTTGCGGAAAAAAACCCTAGCGAGAATCGAAAAGCCTGGTTACTCCACGCTAATTCTATTCACACTGCCCCAGATCTTAGCCATGCAAAAAACGTCACAGGAAAAATCGGTAGCTGCCCCACCCGCCACCCCCTCCACACGCACACACACACTGTGTCCCACGAATTCATTCCTTTCCTCTTCCAAATGCCAGTATCTAAGGCTCGAGATTGCGCTATTAACGGGTCTTCGAAACGAAAAATTTGTATAAATCCAATTTCAATTGTGGGTGTCCAGATTTCGAAATGCAACCCAGGCGCTAGTTCGGTGACCACACCTCAAAGACATTCACGTTGGAGTCGTGCTCGATCTTCCGTCTCTTCGTCGGTGAAGATTGCTTTCGACGACCTTTGTCGGAGATTGCGGCGTCCGCTAGGGGAGCGGGCGACTCCTCCTTGACTTGCGCATCGGAGAGGCGACGAGGATTCTCCACGACCTGCTCAAGTGCCCACACATACAGCGTGAGTTGATACATCCTGTGAATACCAATAAGCGGAAGCCGAAAATGTACCCTACAATGTAATAGACTGTTGCTCCAAACCCCAGGCCCAGCTACGAATCAATCATTCAAACTCTATAGCTACAGCAGCAGAAGTTTCGGGAGCCTTGAGCAGACATGCTTTGAACGGCTCAGGGAGACTTTCATTCGATTCAGATTCGAGCGGCGACAATTCCAAGCGACCATTGCCGGTGACCGGTACTTGAATGTTCTCCTGGAATCCTCATGGTACTGACTCAACTGGAGACGCGGGGGAATTCAATTGAGATTGGAATCGAATACAATGCAAAGAAACCACGAGCAGGATATGCAAAAGTTATACCAACATCCTCCCAGAACGGACTGAGCGCGACAAGGACCAAATCCACATACAGCGAAGGAGCACTCCCCACGCGTGCAGGAGATCTACGAATCCACTGTAGGTAGGCGAAGACGACGAACCCAAACCCAAAACATCATACTTCGGTAGCACGCAGGCACACAAGATCTAATTGCACAATTGCAGACCACGAGAGCGTCACTGTACGTAACCCTCACTCCCACTCCCAGTTCCCCAAGCAGGTAAATCAGACAATTTCTCTCACCCCTGGTGTCTCCTCGTTCAAATCGGAGCGCGACACCTGCGCTTCATGATCTTCGACGCCGTCCACGAGCCGAGTCTCCTGCATGTTGCTGCATTCAGGCGCAAGCAAAAGCTTACTCCCCTCCCGCGAGGACGCGGAGACCGTCGTCGTCGTCTGGTACTTGTAGGAAATGGGCAGCGGCTGCTGCGGCGCCGTGGTCACCACCGACGCACTCCGCTTGCGAATCCTCATAGTTCTTGAGTCCTCACAACACTCCCCTCACAGCAAACAAAACTAGAAAAAGAGCAAGATTGCAAAAAATGGAACCTAATGGACGCGACGGAAGGGACAGCAGCAAAGAGAGGCAGGGAGCCAGAGAGGACGTTGAAAGCGCTGCGCAAGTCCCGGGTGCGATTCTCTCGGTCCCGGGTCCGAATTTCTCGGCCCCGGGTCCAATAGATCTACTACTAATTTTGGCTAATCCCGGAAAGAGCAAACAACACGGTTGCAAGAAGGAACTAAAACGAGAAACTGATGAGTGCGGCAACACTGCAACAGGGCCAACCATTCATCACCATCTCCAAAGGTTCACTGCAGGAAAGTCGCCGTTCGGTCCCACGCGCTATTCTGGGATTGATTGATAGATGCTTGCAAACCACGAAGCCAGCCATCAACACCACTCACGCATCGACCCATGATTCCTTCTCATGTACATCACAACCAAACAACACCTCCCTTCCTTCCCAAGGCTATGTTACCCAAACGAATTAAAAACTCGTCACACACACCATCAATCTCCTGCCTTTAACTTCCAGATAATTTGTTACCAAAACGGATTCGAAAATTCAGTCGTCACAACACCCCATCTCCTGCCGTCGTCACGATTCGTTACCAAACTGTACGGCTTGACAATTCGTCATACACACCATAGATCTCCTTCAGGCCTTGGAAATTGGGTACATACACACACAATAACGTATCAATTGAAAGTTCCCGTCGTCAACCCCACTCACTCGAAGCCGTCGGTTTGTTCCTCGGCACCATCGTCCCAGGTTAGTACCGTTCCGCCTAGCTAGCTGCCGCGCGCGCTGCCGTGAGTCCTAGCTAGCGTTGGGAAGCTTCAACCGAACTGGCAGGCATGGTTTTTTCTTCATCATCTTGATGATTGCTTGTGTGGATTGTTCGTCACTACTCCGAGTTAAAATTTTCTCTTCTTTACTTTTTGTTCTCTCTCTGTGGACAATTCTAATATTAGTCGTGGGCTAAGGCTACTTGCACCTGCAGACAAACGCCATTTGGTCATCGGTTGCTACTGTTGCGAGTGTGGGCGGGCTACTTCGCAGTTGGGGACGCCAGCCAAGTCAAACGCTGCATGCCAAAGCGCGAGAGGCCGGGGGGATCTATCATGAATTATACGCTTCAGGAGGGTCTACGACGGAGCCTTTTGGTACAGTCCTTCTGCTTTTATACTCGGGCTTGTCGCTTTAGGGCCCCAGGGGGTACATTTTAGGAACCAGTCTCTCTGTCCTATCCTGTATGTCGTGGGTGGTAGACGTGTATACTGGTATAAGTATATTGGGCTTTACGGTTCCAACCATGAGTAAGTTGGGTTTTGTTTTTTTAATTTTAAAATTTTCAGATATTTTTGTGGATACGGTAGTTTACTACTTGTACTTATCTTTTTGTGGCTTTATAGTAGGTGTCGTCTCTTTTTGCCACTGGGGTACATTCTAGAACGGGGGGTCTGGTCTGTCCTGCTTGTATTGTATGACGCAGATTCTCTACCTGAATTCAAGTAATGCTTTTTACTAGGACTACATAACATTATAAACCAACGTTGGGGGGTCATTTTGGGGGGAGGGGGGCTCCCCAACAAACAAAGCAAAGCAGGACAGCCCCCACCATGCTAACTTCCCAATCAGTCAATGACATCAGCGTTACAACTTCCCAACCAACTTATGACACTCTGCACATTAAACTAAATTCATTCCAAGGCATCTAGGGAGGGATTATCTGCCCAATCTCCAAGGGGGAATGGTTTAAGTTAGTTAACCCCTAAAGGATCGGGGGTGTTTGAGCATAGTACTTGTTTGCTTGACTAGCTCGTGGAATTCAAGCATAGTTCCTCATTCGTGTGGAATAATTTGGATGATGGCCACCATTGAAATGAAACAAGACTTGTGTAGCTTTCCTAAAAAGGACATTTTGTGCCCATTGAATCTTATGCCAAGAGACTGATAAAGGGAATTGCAAGAGTTGTTGTAAAAAATCTCTTTTAAGAAAAAGTTATTGTAGTGTTTTTCTCCTCCTCCTCATAAGCATCAAATGCAAATTTTTTTTTTGTGAAATTCTGATCGTTAGAAGAATAGTGCTTATGATTGTAGGTCGAGGCAATTGTTTGCTAAGGGTGCCTAAACGAGGGCTTTTGAATTGAAAGCGGAATTGTTCACAAATACCATATGAAGTCAATGTAGGAGATTTTTCTAGGTTACCCCCCAAAGAATGAAAATATTCTTTAAAAGATTAGCAATGTTATGTATGAAGTGTTGTGGCCTATGGCTATTCCAAGGTGTTTGGTTTAGTGAAAAATTTGTAATAGAGGAAATTTTACACAAATTTTTTGTTTGGTAGGTTCATCTTTTTGCACATTTTAGAAAGATGATATAGCTTTGGGGGGGGAACTATTTACACATTTTGAATGAATAGATTAGTCTTTATTCATATCTTTATATTTCATTTGTATCCATGGATATAAAAAGTTTCATTAGTCCAATGAAGATTGCCTTGGGCTTTGCTCATGATGATAGGGTAGAAGGATTTTATTTCATTTATTATAGGTAGTGTATTAATTCCTCAAGGACCAAGTGGTTATTCAATATACATATAAAATCTTAAGTAGGTTCACACAAAGTCACTTTGGGATGGATGATGCTGAAAATTTTAACCATGTGAGAACATTCAACTCCTTTGTAGAAGTATAAATCCAATCAGATGTATGGATCAAAAGTCCTATTGTTCAAATAAACTTAAATAATTCAAGCAATGTTGGCATCTTTTGTTGATTTCCTCATCTACTTCATAAATTTGGCATGTATGTAACTAACATAATATGGTACACAATTTTCAAAAGAAAACTACTTTCAAAGTAAAATCTCATTCCAAGTAGAGTCAAACCTCTGCTTATTGTCTTATTATGTTGGGCAAGTTTGGAAAAAAAAAATCTATTGACTATAAACACTATTGCCTTGAAATTTATGTTCTCAAAGTTCCTTGAAATTTTTTCCACATATTCCAAATGTTTGTCTTTGGGTTCTCATTGCTTAGAGTTCTAAGTAAAAAAATTCCCATGTGCATGAAAAATCATCAAACAAAGACTAATGTATTGCCAATTTACACTACCTCTTTGTATGCATGGTGATTTAGGGTAAGATGGACTTCTTGATATTTGCTTCTAAATTTTTTGCATACATGTACCTAATAAGATTTTGTACTCAATGGTGTAGAGGCTTAAGCTTGTGTAGAACAGAAAAATTTATTCTAAGAAGGTTCAAAGACTATCACCTTTGTCCAACTTGGATAAAAAAAGTTCTCTTTTTCTACTTCAAATGTTTTAATCTTTCAATTTCCACAGTCAAATGGGCTGATTTTTTTTCACACTTTGCTGTAATAGTTTGTTGCACTTTGGTATGGTTGCATTTTAAGAAAATTGTTTTTACTTCAATCCCAATCAATGCACCCCAAAACGGTAGTTTTTGAGAAATTTTTCTCTTGAAAAACACCCTCCATCCTTTAGAAAGTAAGTGATCCTTGTTGCATTAATGAAGTTATTTACATCTAATATGGGCATGCATAAAATGTGAAATAATGAGCACCCAGAAAGAGCCATTCCATTCCAAAAGCTTGCAGTAGTTAGTAGTAGTGTCATGCATTGAGAAAAGAATAATATACTGTCAAATTTTCTCTCAAACCTTTTGGATCTATATCATTTATTAGCAAAAAATTTACTTAAATTTCCTCATAAAATTGTATGCATGATATGATTTAAAAAAATTAATACATACCTTCTTAGAACAAGTATAACTTCAAATCCTCTAAGATATTTTCTTAGTCACAGAAATTTCAGTTTTTAGGTGGAGATTTGAACTTGCTATGAATTTAAAATTGAAATAGAAGAAAAATCACATTAACCCCTAAAGTTCCATGACTATGTTTTCACTGAAAACACTCAAGAACTGCCAGTTTTAGTACAAGTACCAAATTTTTGAAATTTTTTTTTTTCTGAAACATGTAACCGTAGGATCTTGTAGTTTGTTGACTTGAGAACATGTGGTAAAAATTTCAGAAATTTTCATCTTGTGGATTGGAAGATATAAGCATTCAAAATTACTAAAATTGTTTTTTTGACCCTGCGAAAAACCGGGCAGCTGCACTTCAGAAGCTCAATTTTCTATGAAAAAATGTCCAAAATGGTGGTTTTCTTTGGATTCTTTTTCCTAGACAAGTTGGCTACATGGTAAAAAGTTTCACATCATTTGGAATTGTACAACATATAGGAAAAAAATAGTAAGTAGAACAAAGTAGAGAATGATTCAAAATACTAAATTGTTAAGAGTTTAGATATAGAATTGAAAAATGCCAGTCCCAATGGTTGAAATGTTGTAGTAAACAATCTACATCCTATGATTTATATATTTTTCAAAAAATATTGAAAATTGAGTAAGATAAAGGACTTCACAGTTTATTTTAGAGTAGAGATTCCATAACTGCCCGCAAACTAAAACTCTTCATAACTTTTGACTCATTGGTCAAAATGGAATGATTAAAAGATTTCCACGTATATATAATTATAGAAAACCAATTTCAAATTTTTGTTTCTGAAAAAAGTGATTTTTTTAATCTGCCCGGACTGCCCGGCTGAGAAGAAAAGTAACATATTAGGCCATAACTTTTGGCTTGTATTTCCAAATGTCATGAAATTTAGTGCATATGAAAGATATTCCTTGCACACAACTTTTGTTAAAATTTCAGCCAAAAATATGAAAACCTCTAGTCACAGGTACTTGCCCAACATTTCTATACTGCCAAAAAATGCATGCTGGTCCTTTAGGGGTTAAAAAAGTATGCATCAGGTATTTATTATATTATAGGAAAACTTGGACATATACTAAGAATGTAAATTGTGTGTCATTTTAATATATTTTGAAAGACATATACATACATACACACAAATAAATAATAAATAAAATTATTATAATTCTCTCTCTTTCTCTCTCTCTCTATATATATATATTTCATTAACCTGGTAATGACATTGCAAACACTAAGTGTTCAATGGATTACAAAGAATTCTTCTTCACAAAATAGTGAAATTAGTTTGTCCCTCATTAATCTCTTGACATTCTACACTATATAAATATGTACTATTTTTGTAGAAGGATGCCGTAATGCAAGAACTATATGCGTTGCACGGGTTGGTGCATTGATTCAAGGCCCACGTATAGAGGGGCGCATGTGCCTCTATGTGGACAATCAGTGAGTCATGGAGTAACTTGTCTCAGTAAAACAACCTCATTGTCAAGGCAACCTAATTGTCAAGGCAACCCAATTGTCAAGGCCACACTTTGTTTTGTGTATATAAGATACGAATGCAAATGTTCACCCTTGGAATTTTGTGTGGAAAAGGCAAAGTCTTTCACAATAGTTTGTCCTTTAATGAATACTCTTGGATTTTTTTACTTTCAAGCAAATGATGGATTTCACACACTACCAGAAAGGATGATTTCCACGGTGACCAACCCAACTTCTAGGGTTAACAAGCAACTACACTACATGAGATTTTATCCCTTGTAGCATTGGTCCAGCCTCCTTTTTGAGAAAGGTAGCTACTCAAACTCCGACACGGTAACGGCGATCCTCGGTCAATGCCAAGCCTTCCATCTCCTCCCCCCTTTCCTCGGCTTTGGTCAAGAGCCAACAAAGTAGTCAGTTGAGTTGTTCCCAAGGAACTGGATGAAAAAAAACATTTGTTTGTTTCCTTTTTACTGTACCATTGATAAGCCACTCATAGGGTAGTTTCTTATATTTATTTTAATTTTTGGCTTCCAATTGGTGACCTTCCCATGTTGCCCAGTGGCAAGTTCCACTGAAAAGTATTGAATATTGATTGTGCAGCACTCAAGGGCACAAGTAGTAAGTTAGTGCCTTTGTACGTGGATTACTTTGAGTCACAATATTCACAAAGTGAGTCATTTCAGTTGGACGTGGGGACTTTGACCAATGGCCGCTGCTTCACCCCTAAGGTAACAGGTCCAGAAATCGCCCACCTAAGAGCCGAAACTGAATTTTGGGAAGTCGAAACTTCTTGAAATGTTTTTCAGTAAATTTTCCTTGAAAGGGAAGTGGATTTGGCATCTAACCTAAGTCGTTTCGTATTTTTTGGAGCTTTTTTGAATTAGTTATGAAATTTTGAAGTTGAACTGGCATAGGGCTCCAAAATCGTCCACCCCTGAAATGTACACAGTTTGTACATCACTGCAGGCTATGAAAAAACAGCATGTACAAATCATGTACATTTTACAGGTGGGCGGTTCTTAATGTCCAAACTATTCTCAAGCATGTTACCTTAAATGCCTCCAAGGCACCAAATTCTGGTGTTGACAACAGTTTTTTGAAGTTCAATACAACCTAACTAAGATGTTTCTTTTAAGTAGTTCATATTTTTATTTTTTATTTTTTTTGAAGTCTGGATTTAGTATCAAAAATTTGATTTTGAAAATGATTGATTATGATTTTTCTATTCAAGATTTTGTGCAAGGGTATCCATTGCAGTCTTGAAATTCCGTGGTGTTGAGGGCTCTTGGAAATGAGCCTCCAATCTTGGAGAGAAAAATCACAGTAGAAATTCATTTAAAAAAATTGTAGAGTAGATTTCGAGAAGCCATAAATTGATTGGGATTATGCATGTTAAGCCTTTTTATCCTCATATTTTTTTGGTGACCAAATTTTTAGATTTGACATGTGAAAAGAAGATTATGAGACTTCAAATCACTTTTGCAGTTTTAAAACCATCATGATCAAACATTATAATCTTTCAATGCACAAGTGATATTGTTGTGTTTTCTTTTCCTATGTGGTCTTTAACATGTCTAGTTTGAATTTGCATTGTTACAATTCAAAAAAAATTGATACAACTTATCAAAATGTTGAATTTTTGTTCAATTTAGAACAAATTCCTAGAAGCTCAAAAAAGGCTTGGGCATTTAGGGGTTAAGCTTAGCTCTTCCTCAAAGTCAATTAGTTTACCTACACTTTTGCATGATGAGAAAGACTCAAGAGCAACTACAATTTTCAAAAGTCATGTGGGATGTGAGCTTTTTTGTAAGCTTAACCCCTAAAGTTCCTTGACTATGTTTTCACCAAAAACGCTCCAAAATTATCATTTCTAGTATAAGCACCAAATTTTAGGATTTCTTTTTTTTAAACACATATATGATAGAACCACCCATAATTATAGGAGCTTATCTTATGCTAGTTTGAAAAGATGTGGAAAAAATTTCAAATTTTTCTGCTATATATCTTTTTTTGATCCTACAAAAAATAGGGCAGATGCACTTTACAAGGTCACATTTGTATAAAAAAATGTCCATGTTGGCGGCGCTTCTTTGGATTCATTCTTCAAGGAAAATTAGCTACATGCTTGAAAAATTTTAGATCATTTGAAATTGTACAACATACAAGAAAAAAATAGTAAGTAGAAAAAAGTAGGGAATAATTCTAAATACTAAATTGTTAAGAGTTTAGCTATGGACTTTAAAAATACTAGTCTCCAATGGTTTTAATGTTGTAAGAACAATCTATATCCTATGGTTTTATTTTTTCCAAAAACATTGAAAATTTGGATAAAATAAAGGACTTCAAAGTTTATTTTAGAGTAGAGAATCCATCACTGCCTGCAAACTAAAACTTCTCATAATTTTTGACTCATTGATCAAAATGGAATGATTCAAAGCTTTCCACATATATATAACTCTAGAAAACCAATTTCAAATTTTTGATTATAAAAGAAGTGAATTTTTTTTATCTGCCCGGACTACGTGGTTGAAGAAAAAAAAATACATATCATACAATAATTTTTTAACCATGTAGTCAAAAGTTATTAAAATTGTTGGATCTTAAAAAAACACTCATCCACATGTTGTGTGAAAATTTCAAAAAAAAGAAAAACTCCATTTGTAGTGAGCTGCTCAAAATTGCTATGTTGCCAAAATACACAATTTGATCCTTTAGGGTTTAGGTTATAATATTCATACACATAAGTTAGTAAGAATTTTGGCTTGGAATGAACCTTAATTGCCACAATGTAACTAAGGTAACTACACCTAAAATTGCCCAAACAAGCAATTCAACATGACGGTTCCTATTATTACATTGAATTTTTTTTGTAGTTTCTTGTTGGTAGTCAAAAGGGGATTTTAGATTTTCTTATAATGCATTTTTTGGACACCACATGAATGAATGAACTACAAATTTTAAAAGTACTAAAAATAGGTGTTTCTAAAATCAACCATAGACTCATGAGTAGTGGGAGTACATTTTAGGCAAGAATCTAGAGTGGACAATTTTAAAAAGTGGTTGAATTTAGGTGCAATTACCTTAGGTTAGGCAAGAGTCTTGAATGGATGAACAATGAATCATGCCCTACATGATTACATTGCACAAACTTTATTTGTCTGATAACTAAAGGTGGAGACACCCCAAATCACACTTTGTATACATCTTGAAAATAAATATGTACATATGTTGAAGAAACAATTGTAGAACTAATCTATCCAAAAAAACTTGGACCAAGCTTTGTAACATTGGCATACAATATCCAAATGTTGTCGGGTTTTTTGGTGTGTTAGAACCTCCTTCCACTTGTGAACAAGAAAATCAATGAAAATTTATCTAGTCTAACAATAGTAACTCGGCATGAAAGCAAAAAGTGGCAGTTTGGAGAATACCGATCTTAAACGGTCAAAGCGAGATTGTTTATAAAGTAGGTACCCTCCAAACTGCCACCTTTTGCTACTATGTATAGTTATTATCATTAGACTAATCAAATTTTCATTGATTTTTTTGTTTACAAAAGGAAGGAGGTTCTAATGCACCAAAAAACACAATATCATTTGGGGTACTGCAAGATTGCAACATAATAGGACTTGAAGTTCAAAGAAAATGTATTTTCTTAAAACCTCCTTGACATAGCTAACAAAATTTGACTCCTTTTAGAATGTGATTTGAGAACTTTATTTATTTTATTTTTTTGGGGGGGGGAACTATTGTATGCTATATTTTATTAATTGCATACATGCCAAATTTCAAAAGTCAACAAGGTTTCAATAAAAGATACCCAAACTATCCAAATTGGAATTTTGCATCAATGTACCTAACAAGATATACTAATAAATGGTGTAAATTCTCATTTTAGTGCAGAGCAAAAAATCTTACTCCAAGCGGGGCTTCAAGAGTGCTGATTTTATTTTAAAAGAATGAAAATGAACTTTATTCCAAAATTCAAATGTAAAATCTTGCGATTCATGCGTTTAAAAAGGGTGAATTTTTTGCCTAATAGTCTTATATACTTTTGTATGGTTGGAATTAATGAAAAAAAAATTTAATTTTCACTTTTGGTCAGTGATAATTTTTGACAATTTCACTTGAAAAACACCCCTTGTCCTTTAGTGGTTAAGTTGAAGTGAATTGTGTCTATTATTTCAATTTTTTTCCTAATCAACTAATACTAGTCTTGGTGCAAATTTGATGCATTGCTAATTGATATATTTTCCATATGGTCTTTATATGATATTCTTATTAATTGAAATTTTAGTCATTTTATAAAAGTTGTAAATTAAAAAAAATTATAATTTTACAAATAATTGTAAAAATTCAACTTTCAATTTTTTCTAATATCAAAAACTATTAAATTGCTATGAAGTTCAAATAAAATTAGCATCAAAGGTACTAAATCTACTACAGTTCATATGAACAAGGATTTTTTTAGTAATGTATTGCTCGAAAGCAAAATTTTAATTCAAAAAAATATTTGATCCCTTTTGCAATGGATGAAATCTCTCAATTGCTCCCGGATACTTACCTATTATAAGGTACATCTTAAATATTGAAGCTAATAATTTAAAAAATATTCATGTTACTACAACATCACTTTTTTGAAGCATATTGTATTACAACTATTATGCAATACATAGTAATGATTTATAAAACATAATTTGGAAATCTACACAAGGAATAGTCTAAAAGGGATGGGAAGATTTTGGATGAGGAGCTTCTATTTTCCATTGCCAAATAGACAAATTAATAAACATCTCATTTTGGGTTGTTACTTGTTCATTTGCTCCCACTAAGATATGTGATAAGCAGTTTTCAAGGATGCGTTGCATAACTCAAACTTAGAAAATACAGTACCACTTGTGGGTTTTCAATTTTCATGTTTTTTTCTCCTATTGTATATGTATAATTCATTTGTATAAATTATTTTATATATGATGTTTGTATACGTATTGTTTGTGTAGGTTTGTATTCAATAGTAGTCAAAGCGTACATATTGTATTAATCAATCCTAAATCTACGTATAAATATTTGAATTACAATAGGGACGTATTTAAATGCCTCAAATTTCAATTTCATCGACCATAGGGTGTAGGAAAATGGGCAAAAATTAGAAGTAGAAAAAATAGGGGCATATCTATTATAAAACAATAGCTAAATAGCCCCCAAATAATTTTTTTTGACGCAAGTATATATGGATTATAAGGTATAGTGAAGTACCCAAGCAATTGCTACAAACTCTTTGGAGAGTATTACTTCCCTCTTTGGATGAATGTATACACATTTAGATGGATAGATTAATTACATCCACATTTGCATGTTTTAATGACATTTATGGCTATAAAGAGGATTATGACTAAGGTAGGAGACTCTTAAAGCAATTTTTTAAGAGTTGATTGCATTTTCAAGGAAGCTAAATTCCTTGAAACAATTTTCAATAAATTTTACTAGGAAGAGAAATGGAATTGGCATCTAATCCAAGACATTTCATATTTTTGGGACCTTCGTGGAATTAAATACAAATTTTTGAAGTTGAAATGCAATGGTTTCTAAAAGCAATCCCCTCCTAAAATGTACAATGTTGGTACATTGAAGAAAGTAAAATGTACCTCTGTATTAGAGGTCACTTTTAGAGACCCCTACTTTGTAGTAAAGATCCCTTTTTCTACTATCCAAAAAGAAATTAAATTTTTTTGCATATGACAATACAACTAATTGTAAAGTGCTTGAAATGAGGGACCAAGATCCAGAGTTTGAGAATAATACATGATGAATTCCTTGAAGCATACCAAAACTGAATTTTGATGGTGTTTGGTGTTTGTGTTTCTTTTGTATAATTAGGTTCAATTAATCTCACAAACTATCCATTGTGCCATTCAAAGAATTTTGCATAAAATAGGATGCAATTAGCAAATTTAGTTTTTCATAATTAACATTTAATTCTTATGCAATCTCAATCAAGCATATCAAAATTTTGTTTCGAAAAGAAAAACTCCATTTCTGGTGAATTGTTTTATTTAATATTTATAGTTTTACATGATAATTGAGTGAAAAACATTGGTGATGAGTTTTTAAAATTAGATTGTATAGATATGTAGGAAACATCCATATGCACATCTTTCCTTCACCAAGCATCTTCAAAAAAGTTTTAGAATTTCCTCTGTAGAGATTTCAATGTTGGAGTGATAATGCCCAAATTTTCTAAAATAGAGATATCTTTATTGTAATTAGATTTTGCTATTTGACCCTTACATTTGTAACTAATTTTGTACATGATGATACAATGACTTAGCCAAAATCTAGTTAAAATCTAGCAATTTCTATTTTACAAAATTTGGACATTGTCACCTCAGACAACATTGAAATCTCTAAAGAGGGAATTCTAAACCTTTTTTGGAAATGCTTGTTGAAGGAAAGATATGGGTATGGTTGTTTCCTACACATCTATGCAATCAAATTAAAATAATTCATCACCTATGTTTATAATCAATTATCATGTAAAACTATGAATATTAAATTAACAAATTCACCAAGAATGTAATTTTGCTTTTTTGAAACTGAAATTTGGTATACTTGATTAGGACAGCTAAAGAATTGAATGCTAATTATGCAAGTTGAAAAATGTCAATTATATTCCATATTATGCAAAAAAATTTGAATGCCACAACATGCACTTTTTAAGATTATTGATCCTATAAGATTATTGGACCTGACTGTACTATTCTTAGTTAAGACCCTCTTGATAGAAACTGGGGAGAACTTTACGATTAGAAATAACTCTAATGAACAGGCTTCTTTCTTGATAATACCCAATTTCCCGGGTCAATGCTGCTTCATCTGTATAAACAATTCAAACGCATCACTGGTGGACTTGCTTCCAAATCCCAATCAATGCAGGCAGCACGAATTTACGGGAGTTCCGGTAGTGACTTCGCAGACTGCCAAGCAATGCTAAAAAAACCAAAAATCAACAGAGACCAAAAAATTGTAAAATAATAAATTATATTGGTCACAGCAGTGTCACTGCTGTCACTGTATCAGAGACATACCTGAAAAGAAAGGCAACAAAAGTGACCCACTCAATCAATGAGAGAAAAGCAACATCCTCCAGAGATTCAGGCATCATGGGAATCAAGTGCAATTTCAATGTTTGAAAATTCAAATCCTCTACCATTGAGCCTAACGAATTTTAATGCAGCCACACAGGATCACCAATAGAGATAGGATTACTGAGACAAATCTAAGGATTTCCAAATTATCTGAGATACATCCTGAATGCCATTGCAATGTCATCAATCCATGATTGTTTAAGCATTCATGTTTTTGTGCAGGTATCTGGACAATAGCCGAAGTAGAGCTTGCTAACTTAATTGCATGCAAGCTGACTGTAACTAATGAATCATCAAAGAGAACTGAGGATCTTGATGACATTACCAGAACCACCACAAAAAACCAAAGTGAAAATCATTTGGAACACGCAGTCAGAAACACCGAATTTGGGTTTGGCAATGATTTACAGTATATCATGGTAATTGAATGTTTGATGATTCAATACGGAATCATGCAATAATCAGTTGGTTGGCAATTTTGAGATGGGAATAATTACAAGGAGACAAGCTCGAATGCTTACTTGCTCAGAAGCCACATTGCTTTTGGCTCTCATGCCAATAATATGTTGGCTCGAATAAAGAATGTTTAAAGGGCCATGAGCAATGCATGTTTCCAACAAAACCTAAAAGTAGCAGAAAAGATCAAAATCTTAACCATTTGCGCTCTTTTTCCTTGCTATGAACGGCATGCGTCGTTGTGGCATGTGCTGCTTCGGCAGATGCTAAAGCTTTGCGAACTTCTACTAATTTGCGGTCAACAGCCTCAGATACAGATTTCTCCTTCCGGTTCCGAGTGGCCATCTCCTGCAACTTTCTAACTTTACTCCGAAGAATCTTAATTTCATCTTCATGAGCCACTATCGTATGCCGGTTGGTCTTCTCTAATGACTGCTTTTCACTTACTGTTTCACTACCATGAGTACCACGCCCATGCCCGGTGGATTTTGTATGTGGACCTTGTTGAGCAGAAAGTTGATGATTAATAAAATCAAAAACGTTGCCTGTTTCTTCCATGACTTCCATTTTAGACTTGGCTGCCCTTTGTGCTGCTGCCCATTTTTGGTCTCGCTTCCTCTTACCACCCCTGGACTTCTTTTTCTTACGTGGATTTTCTGAGTCCCCTTGCGCTCCATTTTGGTCCTCTTCGCCATATCCCAAAGAGTGCTTTGACGGTCGCATCTGAACTTTGACGGGTTGGGTGATCCCTTGACCAGATTTACCTAATCCCATGCCCTCACGAAATCCCATGTTAGCCATCATCTTGGAGGCCACTCCACGCGTGTGCCTTTCCCAATTTGCAAAAGTAGTGGTCTCTGTTTGGACCCCAGAGGCAGCTCCAAAAAAAGATTCATCCACATCGTCGTCATTGTCGTCATCGTCATCGTCGTCAGCTTCTTCTTCGTCCTCACTTTCTGATGCGTCACTCACTAAAGCATACTCTGATACGGCAAGGTCATCCTTAGAAACGTCCACTCGCTTTCCATCTGCACTGAATACAATCGAAGCGAACTGCTGTCCTTCATCCCATGACTCGAGCTCCGCAGCTCTCCACAACCCATTCCCAGCCTTCGCCAGCAGTAGAGACCCCAATGCTATTTGCTTCCACTCTGGAGGTTCAAAATTGCGCAGAGCATTCAAGTGAATTTCTAACCCTGCAAACAAAAAAGAACTACACGTCAATGATCATGAACACCTGAAAAATGGCAATCCTCAGCTTCTAATTAGGAGAATACCTTGGCTATTCAAGGAAATTACGAAAAACTCGGCAGCAAAAGATGCGTGAACTCTTCAATATAAATGAATCATATCACCTGGGGTGCAAAATCTACTACACATGGAAGATAAAAGAAAAGAAGCAGAAAATCCTCAGATAAATACAGCATTTCACATACAATTTAACAGGATTAAGTTCTATCACCTTGCCAACGAGCAAGGAGAACTAAAACTTACATCGAAGAAACGGACTGCATACCATGAGAAAGACGGCACTTAGCACCAAATCGACATTGTTGCTGCAAGAAGAATCTGCACATCTACATTTCAGTCGCACCGCTTTAGAAATGTTTCCTTATGAACAAGCGGCTTGTCATATAGGATAGCAGCAAATCCGTGAATGCGAGATCCTGGTATGAACAAAAAAACGGTTTATTATCTCTTCGATATAAAAGTCAAGGATGAAAACACAGACGACAGAGACGGCATATTTTGTTGCCAACAAGTCATACCTGCATTTCGTCCGACGTTGGATGAAGAAACTCCACACGAGCCACGGAATCATTCTCCATGCCGAGAATGCAACCATTATACCACCTTCCGTTGCTGTGACGAAATCGACATTTAGAGTTCACTGAGAACGGCTGTGCAGAGATAGCCTCTACCAAATCTGACCCAGAAACAGCTTCAGAAGGTGATTCCTGGTGCTGAGCCATGGCATCGACCTCCCGAAATAGTCGAGCACGTTTGAGGTGTAAAAGACTTTCTTCTGCTCCCTTCACGGCTTGATGCAACTCTTCCCGAATCTGCAAGTTGGTACATAACAATCGAGACCGTGAGCAGTAAGCATGATACAGATAGACGAATATAGCATGACGGTCACTTACAAGACAATTGAAGTGCTTGCCAAAGAGGAATAAATAAACATCACAGTCAAGTAGATAATTCAGAATCCTTCTTGAAGTGAAAAACAAGACATTTCAGTTCAAACTTTGACCTTTTTTAGAGCACTTCATCAAGTGATCTTTACCAAAAAAACGATTTGCAGGCAATGTTCAAGTGTCTAAAAATTTATAAAATAAAAAACTACGTAATTTAGGTTCACATGGGGGTACTGGCAGGTTCTTTATGAGTGATACACCCATGAGGACCACTCATATTCCTGTGTATTAGTCCTCCACTAGGCTGTATCGCACCACTAGGTATTGCTATTAAAACGTAATCGTGTGCTTTTGAAGCACATAAATTGAAAGCACCCCAGGGCTTTAGACACTCCCCCCAAAGAGTGCAAAAACAAAAGCGTGCTGTTGTTATAAACTGCCTTCATGAGATATAAATTGCAGCAGATCGTTAGAACCACAATTTCAAGTCCGATTGTCGAAACTTCACGACAGGTTCTCAAGTTTATGCAAGTACATCCCTCTCCATCCTTGATACTCCTCAAATTGAAGATGCCCTAAAATTAGGGTTTCAGTTTCTTTCGGCAAATTCAGATGCACTATATCGAGATCATTAAGTTTCAAAGAAGCTGAACGTCGGAAACTAAAATCTTCCCCATGAATGAATCACCAAATTCCCTTAGTCCACAAATATCCATCGGTACCTGAAAATTCTCCTCATTGATCACTACCCCTCATTGAAATTCGAGACATCGCTTTTTGGTGAAGATTTCTTTTAAAAATGAAGTGAAAGGAGAAAAAAACTCACCATGATGAGTTCAGAATTGTCGACGTCAGCTGCCAGAGCTTCTTCCACGGCCTGCAGAGACGCCTGATTCTCCTCCAAGTGCGCTTCCAGCTCCCCTTCCAGCGCGGCTTCATCGCCCGCTGAGTCCATGATGGCGACGACTCTTTCGGAAACCAGTGCTGGCGGCCCGAGAATCGCAACCCTAAATTTCAAACTAAAATTGAGCAAGAAAACAACCCTCGATTCAAAACAAAGCTCGGCATGATTGTTTGTGATGTTGCTTAGAAGACGTCGACACTGTAAGAAGAGCAACAAGAAGCATGGTGATACCCTTATAATACCCTCTTGAGTACGAACGAAGCAGATACCCTGTTGATGACCTGGTAAACCTGCGAAAGAAAGCCAAATCACCTATCTTCCCGAGAATCTTTACCCAACTGTACCATTAATTTAAACCCATATTTGCTACAGTGAGTTAGGCGTATCAATTGATACCAAATTGACTAAATTTTATACATAAAAAAATTCGAACAAACAACTGTTTGAGGGGGCGGGAGTGGGGAAGAGTTCAGAGGTGGTGGCGGTGTCTGTTTGGTTACAGGCAACTGTTATAGATGAACAACTGATACGGCAACCTCACAATCTACGTAACCCGAACTTCCAACTCCCAACTAACACCAATCCAGACAAAAATCTACGACTTCTACCGTCCACCGACCGCAGCCTTTCATCCCAAACCAACAGAATCCATCCTAATGTAACAGAATTCATCCCTGACAGATTCCTCCTCTAACGAGAAATTCGACGGAATCGGATGAGAACCAGGGGATGAATGGTGGGGGCGCCATCTGCTTCGCCCCCACACACACTTGGCCTTTTGCTGTGTGCTGCTGTTACTTCTGGCGCTGCTACTCATGTGTTGATCTCTTGGTCAGATCGCGCTTTCTGTGGAGTCCTCTTCAAGGATTGTTTGTTACAGGCGCCGCCAGGATTGCCTTCGTCTGGATCTTCTGAGCTTTTTAAATCGGGATCCCGGGACCAACAGAGCTCACACATCCATTTGTGCTCTGTTTTGGTTGTTTTGCTTTCGTTGGGGCAATGCAAGAGATGCTGGTCGTTTGTGGAGGGAGGTTTGTGATTGTTTGTAGCGACAGGGTGAAGCGCAATTGAAGTTCGTTTCAAAAGTGAGAATCAAGGAAAGGAAAGGAAGCGCTCTAGGTGAGTGAGCTCTTGTGTTTTCTTGATTCTCTGGTCTTGCTTTCCTTCGCAAGAATGGTAGTTGGTGCTTCTCTTTCTGTAGCACGCATATGCACATAAGGCCTTCTTATTCGTAATGGTGGTTTTGGTTCTCAAATGGTGATTCTGATTTGAACGTGTGCTAGGATCCCTGCAGTCCAGTATTTACACTTTCTCCAATCTCTTGGAACAGCATCTATGTTGGGAAAAAATATGTATACGCTTATCTGGGGTGGTTGTAATGATGGAGAGAATAGTGGTGAGGATGGTGGAACAGTGAAATGGTTGGGCATACAATGGTGTGGAGAGAATGGGGGACAACTTGTCTAAGTCGAAAAAGAACCTTTGTATGTGAAAGGGTATCATTGTGTGCTGAAAAGATTCCTCTAGGGAGTGGGCAGTAGACTGTCCAAGCTTGAGAGAGTGTGGGGATTTTCATTTTTTTCCGCATAGGTTTGTCATTGTGGAATAGCGTGCTAGAATTAAAGATTTCTTTGAAGAATATTGTTGCAGATTGTTTTGTGCACAATTCCTCACAATGCGGATCAACAACTGTAGAAATTGGTTTTGGATGAACGCTTGAGCATCCGAAAGAAAGATTTTTTCATGCAAGAGATGTGTGAATTTGGAATTGATTTTTGGAAATGAGTTTAGCCTGACGAGCTTTATGCACCATGTTATTATTTTTTGCTTTGTTCTTCTTCGTTAGGGAAAGAGCACCTTCCGCGAATCTGAATCTCAAGGCTGGATCTTTGTAGGAGAAGCAGGGCTTCGCCAATATGGGCCTTCAGCAGTATGGTGCGTGGCCACAGAGGGCTGTGAATCCTCTCTTACCCCGCAATACATTATTAGTGAGGAATTGATTTTGAGAGAGAGATTTGCTTTGTGAGCCCTTCTATAAATTTGGGTTTTTGAACTACTAATACTTGAAAGCTAGATTTTCATTGATTACTGATCTAAATTTCTGTCGAATGCAGAGGATTTGGATTACTGCTTAGCTGTTGCAGTTGACGCTGCCAAGAAAGCGGGCGAGGTATTATTTGTATTTGTGTTTGTTGACTTTGTTGTGTGTGAATTTCATTCATAACATTCTTGAGAAGCTGCCTCAATCCCCATGGAAATGGAATCCGGATTCGTATTGTGCACAATCTTGGGAGGTGCCACAAGCTGTAAAAAGAAGACAAGCGCTAGATTTGGGGGTTTCCTTCTTCAAGGGCGAAGGGCTAGTCCTCACGAATGCTAAAGAATGTTATGCTATTCCAGACTATGTGTTTGATTTTTCCTTGCGCAAATGTCCTGCAGGTGATTTTGAACAGTTTTCACAATGCCAAGGACGTCGAGCACAAGGGCTTGGTGAGCAGTTTGTTTTTGTGTTAAAGCAAGTTACTCGAGCTCTGGTGCTCCAGTTTTGACAGCCCTCTTCCAATGAAGCGCACTAACTAATTCAGAGGTTTCGCAGGTGGACCTGGTCACCGAGACAGACAAAGCGTGTGAAGACTTCATTTTCACGCAGCTCAAGTCATCCTTCCCGTCTCACCAGGTACTGAGACGACCCACACATTTTGAATTTTTTTCAAAATCCTTGTAGAAAAAATGAAGTGACTTTAATTCCAGGTGGTACGAATGTCGCATTGTATATAGATCAGGTTTCCCTTCCTGTTCCTGAATTTAAGACAACAGGGACACGTCACAATCCCAGAGATTACCAGTATCCTCGTCTTGGCGCTGGAAATTGAGAAGCACTGAGAGAGTCTGCGTGTGTGGTGCCCTGTCCACCACAAGACTGGAGGATTTCCAAATTTAATATAGCTGATGCAGCAGAGTGTCAAATAGGGTTTTGAGTGATTAGGGTTTTCAGAGTTCGCAATTTCAGTTCCGCACTTCTGTCATTTGTGACTGATCGTGACTCCTATAATCTCTTCTCAAGATACTTGTGTTCTCATAGAGTTTTCAAATCGCGTTGTCCTAAACACTTCCAGTCTCATAAATCAAATCTTGGACTCTGACATCCCCCACTGTTTATGTTTTCGAAGTTTGAAGTTTGATTAACTTCACCGAAGATCCTGCATCCGGGAATACCAGAATCGTTGACACGTTTTCGTAAATGCAGTTGATAGGAGAAGAGACCTCTTCAGCGAATGGAGTCCCATTGTTGACAGATGCACCCACTTGGCTGGTAGACCCTCTGGACGGCACAACAAACTTCGTCCACAGATTTCCCTTTGTGTGTGTTTCTATTGGACTCGTCATCAACAAAGTGCAGGTGTTGGGAGTCGTCTTCAACCCTATTCTTAACGAGCTCTTCACTGGTATACAAGGGAAGGGAGCTTTCTTGAATGGAGAGCGCATATTTGGTACGTTTTCTGAGCTTGTCTTGATTCCCATTTCATTACCAGCACACGACATGCTTAGTGATCTCCCGTCCAATGGTCTTAAATTACTCTTCTTGATGGTGTAGCTTCAAGTCAGGAGCACATAGGAAATGCACTTCTGGGCACAGAGGTTGGAGTAAAACGAGACAAGCAAACTGTGGACCTTACCACCAACATGATAAACCAGCTCCTCTACAAGGTATGAACAAATGGTGTCCATCCTACCTGAAACATCATTCGTACTAGTGTTTTGATAGCTTGCTTGGACCTTGGTGGTAGTTGAAAGTGCATATCACGCACAGGAGTGATTAACCCTTCAACCCACCCCCAAGTCCTGTTTTGAAATATTGCACATTTCTGCTTATGTCTTGGTACAATGTTGTTATTTGTCTCAATTTCATCAAATCCGTCATAGCGGAAGGTTGTTCTTCAAAGATTGAAGCTTAACATTGGATGGACAAAAAGTTCTTTGGACAAAAAATTGCCCTTGTGCACATTATACATCATCCAGAGTATGGATTTTGGAGATCTTTGGGGTTAAAAGGGGATTGAATAACAATGATGAAAATAAAATAAAAATAAAAATAAAAATAGAGGACGAACCAATTTTGGCTCGGAACTGTCCTTGTGATCTCAAGCACCAAACACAATCAAACCGACACCCAGTTGAAGTAGCTAAATCGCAAATGACTTTCATTTTTGCAGGTGCGGTCCCTCCGTCTTAGTGGCTCTTGTGCTATGAACTTGTGCGGCCTTGCTTGTGGGAGGCTTGACTTGTTCTACGAAATCGGTTTCGGAGGTCCCTGGTGAGCCTGCTGCCACCTTTCAACCTAGATGGAACTTAACCTATCATGGATCCAGATTTTAACTGTGACTTTTCATGGATCATGATTTTAACTTTGGTTGAATTCATTGGATGGGAACCAGGGATGTCGCTGCCGGGACTTTGATACTGCGAGAAGCTGGTGGACTCGTTTTTGATCCGTAAGTACCTCGCAATTTCATGATTTTACCTTAATAGATCGATGTTTTTTCAATTAATCTTTGGAGGTAGAGTAGCTGGAGTGGCAACTACGTATACCATTAATCACTAAAACTAGGCAAGAAGTCATTAAATGAATGTCTTTTCCAAATTGAATTGAATTGAGTGGAATCGGGTGACAAGAAATTTAAAATTCTGGTCTAACTTCAGCATTTCACAGAACAAGTTTGGCAATTTGGCATTTCTTACTGTGCCAAGCTGCTTATCCGTGAACTTTGAAGCATCTGTGTTTTTGAATTTGTTGCATTATGGATTGATGCAGGTCTGGAGGTGAATTTGATATGATGTCGCATCGCATAGGAGCATCAAATGGGCATCTCAAACAGGCCCTTGTAGATGGCATGGCAGGCTATGTGTAAATTTAGGCTCCCTTACAACAATCAGAAACTAGTTGATCCGCAAGGCTTTCATGTTCATGAGAGGATATGAATTAGAATGTCGTCAGTGCCAGGCCGGTCGGTCAGTGGCTTTTACTTTTGGATGGCCCCCAAAAGAAGGTTTTGCCACCCTGATTTTCGCATCCAAATCAAAGCATTTGTGAAGATTAGCAACACAATTGCCTCAGTCTTCTCAAAGGAGAGATGTGGAGCCATGGCCCGTTTGCATTTTGTCGACAGGTTCATTTCCCTTGAACATCGGTATCATATCTTTCTGTACATTGTTTTCTCAATCTATAGCTATACGATTTATTTATTTATTTTTGGTCACATGAGAAAAGGGTTTTATTTCCTGTGCTAAGTAGCTAATTGGTACTTGCAGGCCAAATAGAGAGGTCAAGTGATTTTCTTAAAAAGATACGGAGTAGCTTATAGTTATTGTTGATTTCTAATCCGCTCTTCAACTTTGAAAGTTGCATGAGTGGGATACACTCTTGTTCAACGTCAAACCGTTGTATATTTGACTATGGACCTAGAAGATGCAAACACCTTCTGGGTATTAATATACTTTTGACTCTACAAGCACTTCAAAAAATGTCTATGTTGTGTTCAGTAATTCTGAAAAAAATTCAAGCAAAATACAATAACGGTTTGGAAGTAAATGAATTCCAAAGCTAACCACTCTCATAAACTCAATTACTGAGGTGGGTTCATAATCACTCCAAAAAATCGCCTATGCTTCTTTGTTGAGCCTTGATGACTTTAATATTTTATTGCATGTTGTTGTACACCACTTAAGACCCACCCCCACTGGTATTGTAAAAAGTTGACATATGTGTACTTCAAAAAAATGATATATAAAAAACAACTTAGATAATATTAATTTGAATGGAATTTGAAGATTCTTAATGAATCAAAGACTTGAGATTTATTTATGATCATAGATGGTTTATAGGTTGCAATTTGAATAGTTGTTGCATCTACTGTGAATAGTTTTGAAGGTATTTGTCCTAATACACAACTAATACAAATCATTTTTGCAACCAAAACAATTATTTTTATCACATTTAAAAAAAAAATTCAACATACAACTAGTTTGTACATTTGTTTAGATTGTAGGTGATTTAATGTGACATGACAAAAATAAAGTTATTCCAAAATTTTGAATTATTTTGAATAATGTATTTTTCTATATTTAATAAAAAATTCAAAAAATCATAACAAATATTGAGACTATAAGAGCCTGCCATAAATTCATTTTGTCCCCCAATGGGACAATGGGACTTTAGGTATTAATAATTTTCTTAAAAATGAAAAACAAGTGTTTTAAATTTTTGCTTACATTTTATTTCAATTCTTCAATATAATTTTTTTAAATTCAATATTGGTAGTGCAAAAAATTTAATTCAAAAGATTTAAGCCTTAAAATCTAGGCAAGTATGGTGTTATATAACACCATAGATTTTGTCTGCATCTGTTGCCTAGATTTTGCCTGCATCTGGTTTTTTCTACTTCAAATGTAAACATTTTGCAATCCACATGGTCAAAGTTTTGAAATTTGTTCCATACATCCTTCTATTATGTTAGTCTAGTACAAGATCCTATAGTTAGATATGTAGAAAAAAAGTTCTAAATTTTTCTGCACTTTGCAATAGAAATAGTAGTTCTGAGTGAAATTTTGATGATATAAAGGCCTCACAAACATTCTATTCAATAATATCATGAATGTCATTGAATCTGTCCTATATTTATTCACGAAGTCATTAATATCATGTTTTATTCAAAATATCATCAATTATAATTTTTTTAAATCTTCTAATTTGTCTAATTTAGCATTTGTTTTAGGAATACGAAGGATTATTTACAAGTCTTATATAAAACTTTTAATGTTTAACACAAATTAGTATAATATAAACATTGATATATAGAATTTTTCCAGTTTTTCTAATTATTATGATGAAGATTCCTTTAAAAAAACATTGGTTCTACAATAAATGTCTCTCATTAGCTTGTATGCCTTAGCTTTACTTAAGCAATAATTTCAATTTGATTATTTTATATTTTGAGCTGCTCTATGTATGAATAGAAAAAATATGAATTAAATTAAAAGAATACTCTTTTTACAAATGGTAGCATTTATATTTATATTCATTAAGAATTGAATGAATTCATTTAAGAAGTTTAAATTCTCTTACACCTAACACATTTGACAATATTAACTAAATCGTCTTTAAGTACTTGAGGCTTTCATTTTAATCTAAATTAGAAGTTTATTTTAATAGAGAGTGTGAGCTCCCAAATTGTCACTTGGGACTCGTAGAATTATGTTTTTGGAAATTTTCAATTTAAAGTTAAGAAAAGTATACAAAAAGCCAAAGAAAGAGTATAGAACCAAAATAGGGTTGTGACATACCCATTATAGTATTTGGTCTAGACTCTAGATTTGTGTTTAGACTTAGAATACCACCCAACCTGGCCTAAAAATAGGTAGAAAGAACGAAACGGTTAGATTTGGAGGCTTTGAGTCACATAGCCTTAAAAGGGCTAAATCCCACCATGAATGTGGCAATTCATGGCTATTCGGTCTGAGGGATCCACAGCGAGGCCACTAGGTCGGGTCCTAAAGTTAGGTTTAGAATTCCCCAAACCCCGATTGTTAGCATGTAGGAGCCATTGACGCAAGACCAGGCCCCTAGAGGAATCTATAGCCCAAGGATGGTGTCCTAGGGTAAATCCCATGCCAGGAGTCCAACGACAAAATCAATTCACCAAGATTCCTCTATCTGCAAAAGATTCCCGCACCATCGCTAATTTGAGGAGATGGCCAGTTCATCTCCACTGACCAATCGTGCCAGGTACGGAAACGCACCTGCACATCTTTCATGTGATTCCCTGAGAGGTCATGTGAAAAATCCCGTCATCTTCCGACTTGCAGAAGAACCTTTTCCGGATGGTCAACCCTTCTAACCTCCAACGGGAGTTTCATGGAAATTATCCAAGTTACAAGAAAATCTCACTAAAAATTAGACTAGCTTGTTTTATGTTAATAATGCACTCCGTAAAGTTTTACAACATTCCGATAGCGGCAAGTACCCAAACCGGCGAGATCCCTCGGGAATTAATCACGTGGCGGGGTCCCCGTTGCGTTGACCGGCATCCCGGGACCATACGATGGCGAAACGAAGTCAACCAAGAGTCCTTTTCGACTCTCTCGCACCTACCGGAGACCCTAGGCTATTCACATTTCTCAAAATAGGAGACCCCCAAGATATAGGATTTTACCACGATTTGGTTTTTAAACTAAATTAGCCTACGATGGGTTTTTGGCCTCGGTACGGGGGTGAGGGGGATCTTGGACTAAACACGGCGATCTGGAGCCAACGGCGCAATCCGTTTGACGATTGGAGTTAATCTCCAAAAGTTAGGAGGTTGGTCCAGCGTAGATAGGTAAAAGTAGTTTTTAGAATTAGGATGAAAATCTTTGAAGATGAGGATGAAAATCCAAGTTGATAAGATTACCTTAGAACTCTTGAGGGAGGAGTGGGGCCTTGAAAACCTATTTAAGGTCCGCATTTTTCTCTCTAGAACACCCCCAATTCTTGTATTGGGTCTGTGGATCCAAGTTATTTTGGATATTTTGGCGTTTGAAGCCAGAAACCTCTACGGTGTTTTGGGAGCACTTTTTGCTCTTTTTGTTGTTGTTTTTCAAGCTTTGAAGGTCCTTGGGGGTCCTTTTATCTTGCCTTGTGTACTCCTTGTGTGTTTCTCTTGTATTTCGTATACACTCTTATGAACTAACTCTTGTGTCTTGAAGGGCTTTTATGTTTGCTACTAATCCTAAAGCCACCCCTTCTAGTGCCTTGGCGTATGCCGTCATTGGGGGCCTTTAGAGTGTGAGTCATTTACTTTACCTTGTTATACTAACTCACGTGTGTTCTCTTAAGTCGAGTGCTTTACCTTTGTCTAACCATTCCTCTCATTGTGTGGACCCCTCCGTTGTCGGTGAAGCTTTGGCTTCTCCATATGCATTCTCGACGTGTGTCTTTCTTTCTTTTTCTTTGTCTAACCCTCGCTTGGCTACGTATACCCCCCTCGGGAACGGCAAAGCTTTGACTATAGAATCTAGAAAAGTTTGGCATTTTTTATGATTACCCTCTAAATGGCGAAACTTTGATTCTAGGGCCTAGAAAAGTTTGGCATTTTTTACAAAATTCCAAACACCCTTCTACCTTAGTGTCCAAATATCCACGTGGGGATATGATCGTTAGTGTCCAGATATCCAAGAGTTTCAAAAATTAGTAGGATTGGTATAACCATCCATTAGTGAGAATACTAGAACTCCAAATACCTCCAAAACTAATCATAAGGATTTTGGTTTCTTTTTGTTTTTGGTTGTCCCGTTATTGTTATTTTAGGTGTCCCTAGCCTAACTACCTAGTTCAGTCCTTTAAATTCCAAATTAGAGAACCAGATCAAAATACAATAGAGTAGTCCAGATCACAAGGGGGGTCGGGCAGTCAACAAGGGGAGTCGGGAGCAGTCCAAGGCATCATGAGAGCAGCAGTCTAGGGCATCAGGGGAGCTGGGGTCCAAGGCTTCGGGGGAATTGGGTCCAGGGCTTGGGAGAACTTGGATTCAGGCTTTGGAAAAAACTGGTTGCCAATACAAGAAAAAATCAGATTCTAAAAAAGAAACTAAATACAAGACTACTTGAAGTTAGAGTCTAGGTGGGGAGTTGGGCTTGTTTTTAAACAAAAAACTGACAAGGTAACAATTGAGAGAAGAAAGGAAGAGAAAATGGGGTCTAGTCCTGGCTAAAGCTTTGCACAAGATAATCGTCCGTCCAAAAACCTACAAACCTACTCAAAGATAGAAGGAGAAGGAAAGGAGAGGATGGCTATATGGGCAATTTAGGTGAGAGACGATAAATAGTGATCTAGGTTTAGCTAAGTAGGTGTTAGGAAGAAAATATTGAGAATTCATAGTGACCATTAGAATGTGGATTAGGATGACACAAAGACAAGTTAGTGTAAGAGGGTAGGAGGGACATTAAAACCTCCTTGAGATTTGAATCTATAGTGTAAGACACCCATAAAAGTTTAGGTAGAATAGTGTTAGTGTAAAAAGAGAGAAAAGGAAAGAAAAGGAGAGAGAAAGGAAGGAGAAGGAAGGAGGAAGGGAAAGAAGAGGTTTAGATCACACGGGGTCATAATTTTCGAAACATAAGCGGTGAGCGTGGAAAAATTCAACCAAGACCAAGGACCACCATGGAGCATGGAGATGTGTACGTGGACGTGGATGAAATTAGTTCCGACACCAACAGTGAAGAGGTGAGTTTTTGTTAATTAGTCCTTGGTGTCTTTTTTTTTTCCTAATTAGCGTTGACTTCCTTAATTAACCCTTACGCTTGATTAAAGAAGTCGTGATTAGTACAAGTAGGTGTTAGATTCGAGAGTGCTAAATTAGGGATTAGGTTAGAAGGAGAATCTAGGATCTAAACTAAAAATTAATTTAGGAATAAAAATCTAGAGTTAATCTAGGAGTCAAATTCTCAAGCAAATATCTTAGGGTTAGTTTAGAAGTAAAAATTTAGAGTTAAATTTAGGAGTAAAAATCTAGGGTTAATTTAGGAATAAAAATCTAGAGTTAAGTTAGGAATAAAAATCTAGGGTTATTTTAGGAGTAAAAATCTAAAGTTAAGTTAGGAGTAACAATCTAGAGTTAATATTAGGAGTAAAAACCCGAGGATAAAAGTCAAAACATAGAATCAAAATTGGAAGAAAAAATTAAAGTTAGCACTCTAGAAGTAAAAATCTAGGGTTACATTTAGAAATTGGAAATTAGAGTAAAAACTAAGCCTAGTGTTAGCCGTAGAGTTAGAACTTCCGAGAGAAGTGTCAAACCTTAAAAGATAGTCTTAGAGGTTCATGGAAGGAACGTGAGGGTTCCCCTTTCACGTAGTTAGGGATGTTAGAAATGACGCCAACTACCCAGTCAACCCTAGACATAGGATAGATAGTTAGGGATTTAGGATTTACTATCACCCCTGATCATTGTAGTTAGCCTATTAGTTACCCATGTATTTTTAGTATTTCGCTGCCATCCACGACACTTAGAAGACGTTAGCAAAAAAGATCCATTGCTTGGAAGGCACAGTGGACCGCGCTCACAACACCCCCATAAATTCAAAAGGTGGATAAAGGCATAGAACCTGGTCGGTGTTCACCTGATTATCAAGGGTGGATAATCTTGCAGCAAAACTACTTGAAGTTAGAGCAATGAGAATTTAGGATTAATACAAGACTACTTGAAGTTAGAGCAATGAGAATTTAGGATTAATACAAGACTACTTGAAGTTAGAGCAATGAGAATTTAGGATTAAACATTATTTATACAATAAAATGGTGAAGAATAATTGAGATTATCATTAAATTATTGTGCAACTATTCAATTTTGAAGATTCTTTGTGAGTGCAATTTTTATTTTCAAGACTTTTAACTTCAAGCTACATTTATGAAATATATTTTTAAAACACATGCAAATTTCAGTTATCAAAATATGAATAATTTGTATGCATATAAAGTTATCAATACTAAATTATAATTTCATTTTGATTCTTTTCAATTAGATAAATGAGGAGATAAATGATTTCCAGGTTTTTGGCCCAAACTTTACCCCCTAAAGGACCAAGCTATATTTTTTGGCAACATAGCAATTTTGGGCAGCTCACCACGGATGGAGAATTTATTACTTTTCTTTGAAATTTTCACAAAACATGTGCTCAAGGAGTAGCTTTTCAGTCCAACAACTTTCATAACTTTTGACTACACGGTTAAAAAGTTATTGCATAAAATGTAGTTTTCTTTGAACTCTGGCAGCCCAAGCAGTACCAAAAACTTCTTTAAAAAGCAACTTTTTTTAGAATAAAAATTTGAAATTGGTTCTTCAGATTTATATGTACGTGGTGAGCTTTGAATCATTCCATTCTAATTTGTAAGATGGAAGTTATGAGGTTTTCAAGTTTGGAGATAGGTATGTAAATTTTGAAACCCATACGTACCCGCAAACTTCCGATGTCACTGGGATATATACACTGGGATATGCTAGGAATCGAAGTTGGACACCAATTCGAGAACCGCTTTGTTCCATTTCTACAGGCACAAAAGGACATATTAATTAATTGGATTTCTCCTGTGAACTTTGCCCCAGTCTCAAGTGCACATTGAAATTTAATTTCCATAGGTCTACGCAAAAGAACTTTCATTAGTCCAAGTTCCACAGACACATCCAACAGGACATTTAATTTGCGTGTCCAAATTTCATATTGGTTCTAGCTATTTCTAGCTCCTGTGAGCTCGCCTGGAGCTCTTTGTTTTACAAGTGGGAGGTGAAGGGGCCAGCATGACTGAGCCCGCTGTTGCAGAGCCTGAGGTGTTTGTGAAGCACAAAGTTGTTGTGATTCTCTCCAAGCGCAGCTTGGTCTCCGAGATTGGAGGTGTGGTGCGTGAGACTTTTTTTCACAATGTTCGTGGAGGTGACAGCGGCTGGTTCCATCAGGCTGATGGAGTGAGTCCATGGCGACAGGCACTGGAGGCTCTCAAATGTGGGCTTCCCATTCTGGACTGGCTCTCGTGAGTCTCGTCGTACTCGATTCGCACCTTTCTGCACGACTTGATGGCTGGTCTCGCCACTGCTAGTCTTGCCATTCCGCAGGTAGAATCAATATTAACAAGATCCTATTTATTCTCCACGGTTACTGTGATCGATACTGTAATGTAGAGTACGAGCTTTCTGAGTGCTTCCCATTAATTGTGGACTGGCTCTCGTCGTGCTCGATTAGCATCTTTTTGCACGACTTGATGGCTGGTCTCACCATAGCTATAGCTAGCTACCCTTGCCGTTCCGCACGTAGAATTAATAACAATGGCTTAGTACGTCTCCATGGCCACTGTTACAAGGGCTGTATGACTGAGGTTCGATCATGACTTCCGAACTTCAAAATCTCTACTTTGTTCCATTCTGATCGAACACTTCGAAAGTCCCAGCTAGCTCCATGGACATCAGAGTGCGGGACTAGCTTCAACTGAAAGCTAGACTCTACTGAAACTTTTCGTTTGTGAGGCTGACACGATTTGGAGCTCCAAGTTCTTGTCTGCACAGTAGAGACATACTAAGCCAGTAGTTGAGACTTAAAATTGCAATCGTGGCCCAAATCACTGCGTCCTGAAATATAATCATCCCTGCCCATTCTTGTAAAAGACACTAGTTTTTAAGTAGAGTTTTCAAGTCTTATTTGGGAATAAACTCTAGCTTACTGCAAAACGAAAACCATGCAATTTTATGTTAAGATTACAGCAACCATCAGGAAATGAACGAAAATTCTGTTATGTACTCTTACAGCTCAGTCGATTGTCATTTCAGCTTCAGTGAGGAATATTAACTTCACTGTTTCAAGGATTAATTTGGTTCAATTTAAATTGCAGGATCTGGGATACGCGCCGCTTGCGGAAATTCCACCCATCTATGGGTTGTGTAAGACAATCCTATAGTCATCCTGCTCAATCATGACCCGTAGCACCAATTTGTTGAAATCCATCTACTCTGCAGCAGTTTCAAACTTCAGGCTCTGAGGCAGCAGAAGCTAATATTCAAAACAGGCCCAATCGAATTGAAATTGATGCTGCATGATTGATTTCAGGAATAGTAACATCGTTGTATAATTATCTAGATTTCTATCTGAAATTGGACGTGGTGATTTGAATCAATGGTAATTAACTTACTGCAGATTCGCGCTTTGTCCCGCCTCCGGTGTACTCCGTGTTTGGAACATCACGCAACATTTCCATCGGACCCGTGCCCGTGGTGTCCCTGATCATGGACGAATTGATGAAGCAAGAACTCAGTCCCACCAAAGATGCAGCCAAGTATCTGAGCCTGGCCTTCACTGCCACCTTGTTTGCAGGCATTTTACAAGCCAGCTTGGGCATTCTCCGGTAATATACACTGCATCTAGACTCACAATCTATCTTACACTCAAATTCTTGAAATGAAATTGAGCCAATTCTGATTCTATATTCTAACTCCCATCAGTATCACATATTCTCCCCGTCTCGAAATCATAGTGTCCTCTTTGGACCTCATGCATGTTTTCTTAAAGTTGTTTGAAATCGGTTGTATGGCAGCTTCTTTCTGTTCAACTTTATTGAGGTTTCACTGAACACATGATTATTCTGATGATATTAAATTTCATTGGACCCTTTCGGATTTACGCTTTTCGTAATCTGATCAATGAAATTGGTAAAAAATGTTATCAACAAAACTGCGGACACTTAACTTATTTCGAGACGGAGGGAGTGCATACCACCCCAGGAATCCAGCTGGTTTCTTTTCAAAGTTCGATGGAATTCGCTGAAGAATGTTTTGTCTAGACAGCTTCATTTGAAGTTTTCTTCTTTAGGTTAATTTAAAAAACTGCAACACAGTTTAGAACGCTTCACATCTATAACGCTCGGGCACTGAGGTTTCATTACAAGCCGTGGATTGATCGACATATGTACTGCTAGTAGTGAGCTTAATTACTAGTTGATATTTTTCTTCAGGGATTCATATGTCACTTGCCATTTGATTATTAGTTGGAAGCTGATGTGGCATGAAACATACAATTAATGCAGATTGGGGTTCATCACTGAGTATCTATTGCATGCAGCCATTGTGGGATTCATGGCTGGTGCTGCCATCACCATTTCTCTGCAGCAGCTCCGGGGTCTAGCTCTTCAACATTGAGCCAGCATCCTTTTCAAAGAAGACGAATCTGGTGGCAGTCCTGAAATCAGTGTCCCATAACACTGAAGAGGTAACGTGTGCACTAGCTCCGCAGTTTCTGAAAGAATGTGTAGTTTCAGTTTATTCTGAAACCCAAATCCATTTCATTGCCACTGTACCTTCTCATTCACAAGAATCAACTAGTGCAACCATGTGATGACAAGCGATGTCCACTTTCTATCAAGTTTGAACTAATTGTGTGTGTGTAAAATCAGGCATGACTTCCGAATTAATTAGTTGATCAATGGGCAATTTCGTTAAAATGGCGAAATTCCGTAACTTTGGCAGTTTTCACAGTTCAGAGCGGCCGCTCTGAAATGTTCAACTGTCCTAGATTTCTGAAATCTAAACAGTTTGTAGATGTCTGAAATATACAATGGTCATAGATGTTGCTTTCAAAGTTCAGACCGCGCGATTTGAAATGTACATTAGTGCTAGATTTCTGAAATCTATATAAGACAAAGATTTATGTAATCTATACCCCTCGTAGATGTCACTTTCGCAGTTCAAAGTGGCCACTCTGAAAATGGCATACGGAATATGCCATTTTAACGAAATTGCCCATAATCAGCTGACCTGCTTCTAGAAATTGACATGCTTGTGCTTGCTCCCTTGTGCGCAGTGGAATTGGCGGACAATTGTCATGACGGTTGCCTTTATTGCATTCTTATCCAGTACCAAACTTCTGGTGCGTAAACATTCTCCTACTTTGTGGGCTTAATTATTGTTTTGTAATCAATGATGAAGGATGCAAGAGGTGATGATTTGGAGATAAATCACAAGGCGCTTATTTCAGTCTTCGGTGTTCAATCCCCCGTGAGTCTCACTTTCTTTTGTGTATGCGTGATTGCAACACATGTCCAAAATTACTGTAATTAGTAAACTTTTGTAAACTTTTACAGGTGTCGCAATCACGCATACACAGAAGAAAGTGAGACTCACGGGGGATTGAACACCGAAGACTGAAATAAGCGCCCTGTGAATGGATGGTGTTGCAGGCCAAGAAGAAACCAAAACTCTTTTGTGTAGCTGCCGTTGCCCCGATGTTGTCCTTGGTCATTGCAACAAACTGCATCAGTTTATGCCACAAGGATTGATAAACATGGCGTCCAAATCCTGAGCAAACTCATGCACAACTTGGGTCATCGGATTAATTTGAACACCTGTCCTGATTTTCACTTCCTTGGCATGTTTTAATGTGCTGACTATTGTGATCCTAAGTGCCAAATCTGTATAAACTCAGCCATGTCTTCATCACAAGAAACATTTTCAATGTTCCCTGTAGGCACTATAACAAAAATCCCCTCCGAGAATTTAGTTTTTTTGGCCTTTTTTCAAGTACACTGGGAATGTAGCTCTCACAGGGAAATGTGAGACAGGGAAATGTGAGACAGGGAATTTTGTGCATTTTTCAGGGGGAACTTTATGCATTTTTCAGTGATGTCCCCACCTCCAAATCTATTGAATTTGTGAAATTTAATATTTCAGAATGTAGATTTATGCCTCCAAAATCTAAGCTTAATGTAGATTTTAGCTTGCATAATCAATACAATTTATAGATTTTGAAAGCTGAAATCTGAAGGAAATGTAGATATTGAATTTCCAATCTTATTGATTTGTACACTTTAGATTTGCACATTTCAAAATTTCTTAGATTGTACATACTCTAGAGAAAAGTTAGATTATCGTGAAATCAATGGAATGCATTCATTTGGAGATTACATGACAATTTACAAGTCTTATGTGTCCAACCCCACCGTACCCTTGACAATTGATATGGGACAATTGCATCTTCTAAAATCTACCAAATATCAGGTGGAAAAAACATTGAAATGTAAAATGTATACAAAGTCTACCAATTTTAATTTTACACAAGGAATTTGGAGAGAATTTATGAAATACTTGCAAAGAAAATCCATGATTCTTTCTTGTATAGGAATTCTTTAAAGATCCCTCCATGGTGACAATAGAACACATGGAAACATGAAAACTAAGAGAAACTTGCAGGGGAAAACTGCAGAATCTCCTAATTAGTCGGAGGGAATTCCAAGAAAGTCCGTTGTGCATGCTATGAAGTGCGTTCATTCTCAAATTGTGCGTTACGAAAAAAATATATGTGTCCCATATTAATGATTATCACCCGAGGGGTTTTCCTCCACAAGTTAATGTACTATCTTCTCTAATTCTAAATCAAAGTTGCATAGTAGTGTGTCGAATCTTCATTGCAGGCAGGTTACATAAAAAAAGGGTCAGTGAATCCTTCTTCAGCAGATCAAATCTTCTTCTCGAGTCCATTAAATAAATAGGACCCGCAGTTAAGATTGGCCTTATTGCAGGTCCGTTGCAATGACAGAAGGCCTTGCCGCCATTTTGACCTTGGCGAAGTTGCACTCGCACCGCTTGGATGGCAACAATGAAATGGTGGCATTTGGCTTCATGAACATATGCAGCTCTAGAAGCTTTATTCTCGTGTTATGTCACCACTGGCAATTCAATTCTCTTTAAGGGCAATTTCGTTAAGAAATGGCGAAATTCCGTAACTTTGGCAGTTTTCACAGTTCAGAGCGGCCGCTCTGAAATGTTCAACTGTCCTAGATTTGTGAAATCTAAATCATTTCTAGATGTCTGAAATCTACAACAGTCATAGATGTTGCTTTCAAAGTTCAGACCTTGCAATTTGAAATGTACAGTAGTGCTTAACATAGCTATTAAAATGCTATTGATGGTGGATGTTGTTGGACTGATTTTGACACAGTTGTTTTTGTCTCCAAAATTTGGTTACACTATAGGGTATGCAATAATCAGGGTTAATGTGCATTACAATACTTGAACCCTGATTACTTAATATATTTTATTCGGATTTTGAATCATTGACAATCATCTAATGCAACGGTGCAAGGTGAGCGCCTATAGGGGAAAAAATAGTTCTTAAGTGGATTTAAATGTTATTGTGGGGGGGGGGGTCAGCTGCTTTGAAGCAGCCCTCTGAAGGCCTGCGATTTTTTGTAATGGTTCCGTAAAGTTAAATATACCTGTTTTCTTCATTCTAACAATGAAACACAATTTTTCATAGCAGTGGTCATTTCTAAATGAAGGATGAAGTGGTTGATTTTACAGAGAAATCAATTGTCCATCTAAATTCACACAATTTGAATTACATGTTTTATATTAATTATGATCAATTGAATAGGTCATCTCATAAGTATAAATATTTGGTCATACTCAAAATGCAGAAAAAGCATCTACTTGTCTTTATATGCCACCATAAATTTTTGACACCTCCAAGTATACCTTCATTCTCATCTACAGTAAAATGATACTTCAATATACAAGATACACAACAAGTTCAATCAGTGTTTATCCATTGTTTGGAGAAAATTGAAAAAAATATTAAATAGAAACTTTATGAGACATGAATATTTCTGTATTTCAATTTAAATATAAAATATTGAAGAAATTCTCAGATTAAACCTCTTGGTTAGGTATACATACCTAGATAAATGTAAGATTCGTTGAACATCAAAACAAGCTTTGAAGCAGTTGAAGTTTATTGCATTCAACGATCTATACCTTAGTTATAGTGCAACCACTTCACATTTACTTCAAAGAAAAATAAAATGGAGGATCTCTAGTATTTACATCAAACAATGTTTCTAGTATGCAATGTTATGCAAACTTAATACTAGATTCAGTACAAAATAAAGGTATAGGAGTTCAAAAACTTGCAAGGCAAGTAACAAAATATATCAATAGGAAAATAAAATGTTATTCTTACATTTTTGAAATATTAACTATACATGATCAATTCAAAGAAGATGCAATTAACATAACTTGATATATAGAGAAGACTACCCCAAACTACTTTCCCCCATTTGTAAACAAGTTAGCAATTTTTGTCACAAATTTATATTAGGCTAATAAAAAAGATCATGAAATTATAACCAAGTGGAGTAGAACAATGTACAATACATATTGGCTCTAGTATACAAAGTATATACACACATCTAATACATAATCAACATACTTTTCAAACCTTCATGAGAAGAGCTTTCCCATTAGAAACTATGCAATAAATAAGGTCTCAAGAAGTGTTTCATAAATATTATAATAACACGGGTTACAAATTTGCAAACTATAAAATAAAGTTAAAGTAAAGTAAAATAAAGCTAAAATATTGTTTTAAGCAATACAACTATTAAGGTTCAAGAATGGCCAGCCAAATCAACCATAGCTTTGGCGGATTTATTGATTATATGAATTTGTTTCATGTTATTGACCTCTTCTAATGCTACACATTTCCAGTCTGCCATCATCCTAAGACCTTTCATTGTTTATATGCCTCAAGGTTGCTACTTGCCATAGCCAATGAAAGAACATGAAACACCATCTTGCTTATTCCAATGTAATCTTGATCAATTGGTGCCTCAATATCATATGTCGCACCATATATGGCTTTTGCAATAGCACCATGTATAGCTTTGCTTCCAAAAAAATCCCAGGATCCATCAAAATTGATCTTTACCCTCCCAACATCATATGCATAATTATTTCTAAATCATCAGATTGGACAGTAGATCATGCTCAATCAAAACTTTCAAACCATTATAATAGGGAGGAAAATTGCACATATACTACATCTACTTTTAGTTCTTCCATCTTTGCTCAGGGACATGCAATTTCTTTAAGGACATAATTGAGCAAAATTGGAACATCTAAGAGCCGAAACAACTATATTTTTGTTATGCCTCCAAAATTTGATCTCCAATTAGAAAACGTTCTAATAACTATTGACCTAATGTTGCATGCTGAAAATTCAGGCTCATTTCATATATTCATAAATGTAGTACGGGCTATAACGTCTTCATCAATCTCAAAAGTCATAAGGACAACTTCCATCATCATACCAATTGAATTAAATATGGTTGAAAAATCATAAGTACCCAAAACGACTTTGTTGATGATCCTTGACAATTTTGCCTACAAAGAATAAATGTAGAATTAAATTTTCAAAACCATTGAAGTCATTATGATAAAATTTATCAATAAAAGGTATTTTCTAAATGAGACCTATTTCAATCCAATAATCAAATTTGTCTTGTTTGTGAAACATTACCATAATCTTGATAATGTCTAGGTAATTAGGAATTGTCTCATTCTTTTAAAAAGCCATTCTCAAAGCATCAGTTGTTGTTTTAAAAAATGATTGACATTCAAAAATGGAATCCTTGTACCTTTTGCATTGTTTCAAGAAACATTAATTTTGAATTCAATAGTAAGCTTTAGTTCTATCAATACATGTTGGAGCTACAATAATTGTAGAAGCTTTAGGTACCCTTCCCACACAAGTTCTACCAATGTTTTCATGTTCATAGGCATTTGTTGATTGTGGAACATCGATTCTTTGATTTTGGTCTTTTAGGTCTAGGGTTTGGAATACTTTATTTAATATTGTTGCCAAAGCTGAGCTCATTACCTAGCATCAATAAAATCAATGATACAACGATTTGATAATATATAAACATGTAATCACTATCTTTTATACAAGGATAGGTAATGAAAATGAAAATTTATATTTTAGTCGAGTAGATGATGACAAAATTAGATTTTTTGTTGAGAGTTCACCACTTATAAAATGGCGAGCTTCCTCCAACAATGATATTGCATGCTTCTTTTTTTTGATACAAATAAGACGGAATTTCATTGCAAGGGAGATATTGCATGCTTTTCAACAACAAGACATTGCCTTTTAATCTTTGGGTGGGATAATTGTTGTCTTCTATCATTGCCAACTTTTTTAAATATGACCCAAAATTCTTTGTAAAACTTGTTGAGCCATTAAATATTAAAAATTCAACAAAATAACTAGGTGAAGTTTAATATCAAAAAATATATATTCTACACTTTAATGATATAGAAACAACAACCACCATCACTACCATCCTATGCTTCTTCCTATGATGTGTACAAAAAGTATTGCAAAAATTATCCTATATTTCTATTAGCATGAAGTAAATTCACCAAGTGTGACTAATTTTGTAGCAACCTCTTAAATTTGTTTTCAAATTTCATCTCTAATGATACATCATATAACTATCATTGAAGTACCAAAACTCAATGCGTAATTAAACAATAATTTATGTAGTGCAAATAAAATTATGAGAAAGTAAATTATTATAATGGAACACATGAATTGACAAATACAAATGTAGATTGTTTGAAATATCCAATAATTGCTAAATAAAGTTGTCATAAAATATGTCTAATTCCAAAAATAAATAAAGAATCCATTACTAATTATAAAACTAAAGAGATAATTCAAACATGGAGTGGAGATATTCAACAAAAACTCATACATACTTGTAGTCTAAGTTTTGCTACTTCTGCAAATACCCAGAGAACTAGTATAGGGGTTCAAAATCTAGGGAATAGTCAAATAGTCTAACGTCTCTGTGACTAGGGTCACTTGTATTCAAGATTGGAATGAGATTTATTATAATATTTCACAAACACAAAAAAAACATACATTCACTCTTATACCCATTTGTATAATTTGGTTGCCAGTCCTTTAAATAATGCTATGGACGCATGAAATGCCGTCTCAGTCCTGCCTAGTGTTCTAGGGGAGAGTTCCAACAATTTGTCAGGTTTGACCACAATTTGTCATGCGCATGATCTATTTACTAGACAAATGCAAATATAATAATATATTTATATAGTTGTATCCATGTTCCTTAATTATTGGTGATTTGCGTTACCAAGACAATTTGTCCAGTCACTACTTACTAGCCTAATCACAAATTTAGATGAGTAGAAACCAGTCCCAGTCCTACAACAATTTGTCTCTAGCTAAATGCAAGGGCATGATTGCAATGCATTCACCAAGTTAGTATACTCTGCACAGTTGCAACAATTCGTCAAAGTACACAATACATTTCAAATATAGGAAACAAACCAAAGCATCTTACTATTAGTCTTACTCACTCAAGTTGATCCTCAGACTAATTGTCGTGACTAAGAACAAAATTAATTCATTTAAACTATACTCTTATCTACCAAGTAGCTCCAATTCGATTTCACACAACAACTAGTTCACACACTCTGTGCTAAATGGTAAGACAATTAGTCATACTTAAACATTCACCCAAACAGGGCTTATTCCATTCATTGAATTCACAATCATATTTGAACTAATCACTGGTTTGGCTCAACTCTTCAAACTCAGTTTTTGACAATTTGTCTAGTTACTTCAGTCATAACTATTAGGGATCAAGAGACAATTTGTTGAATTTCCAATTGAGAAATTTAAATCTCTTGGCAAACTTATTAATCACATTCAATAGAAATTCCTTGATAATATCACTCACTGTAGGATCAAACAATTTAATTCTCACACATATCAATTGTACACAGAATACGCTCAATTCACAAACACACATAATTCAGATTTACAATATAATTCAATTTATAATGACAATTTGTCTGTACTCTGCTGCTCCTTCTCTATCTTCAACAATTCCACAGCTTAGTACATACATCAAGCATGACAATTAGTCTTAATATATAACACATGTAATAATTTCTCGAATTACACAATTCAAATTGTTTTTATCACTTAACAATTTCACATACATGGATTTGTTTTTGATTCACAAAAATCTATAGAATTAATTATTTCACTCCTTACACAATCATAATTTCAATCTGATTTTATCATATCCAATTCATATCAATTACAATGACAAATTGTCTACACTCATTTCTTCTCATTCACTGATTTAAAATGTTCTACATTATAGTCGTTCTTACAAGAATATGATAACTAATTTAATCATATTCAAACGACAATTTGTCTCTCACAAATCCTCTCAACAAGATATCTCAATCAATTGATTTATTATCACTCTTCACATGATTTCCTAATTCTGGATCTCAATTTCAATTCAAAAACAACTAGTCCAATATCATTATAAAGCTAATTGTAATTCAAACAATTTGTTTACGAATTACTTACCAGTTAAATTGTTTCGGCTGATCCTTCACAATGGAGCACCGAGCTTGATTTCCGCAGATAATTCTTTCGTCCGGCCGCTCCAACTCCACAATTTACAAATTGTTCCAAAGCCAATATCCAAGTACAACGCTCAATTGACAATTTGTTTTACACAAATAACATTCACTAAGTTCAAGAATTAACTATGAAAAACACATTGGGAAACTCACAGTTCAATGTACTGAAATTAATTATGCAACTCGTATGACAATTAGTCATAACACAATCACAGGCATCCAATTAAATTGACCAAACGCAATTACACATACAATTATCCACTTACAATTTGTCACAATCACATACATAACACACAATGAAAGAACTTGGAATTAACTCGTCAATTTGTTACAATATCAATCACAGAATTCAACAATCCAATCACTAGATTGTTTTACAAATTTCAAATACAATTTGTCACACACAACAAACAATCCAATCACTAGATTGTTTTACAAATTTCAAATACAATTTGTCACACACAACAAACAATCCAATCACTGGATTACAATGATTCACCGCAACACTCTTGTGCTGGATAATTAGTTCAAAAAGACGATTTGTATTACAAAATTTGAAGGAGTTCACAATTTACAAAATTAGCTTGACACTTAGGACGCAAGAAAAATAACCGAGAGAGTGAGAGAGAAGAAGTTGACAATTTGTTCATCTTAAGCTACTGGAAAGGTGTGAGACCTGAAATATCAACCGATGCTAAGACAATTTGTCACTCTTCCGATCTAATCTATTCATAGCTTTTAAAATCCTTCATCTACTTGTTCATTCATCATTCCTTTTCCGTTTAATTCCTAAGACAAGTAGTAAATGACTCCTTTCTACACTACTAAAGACAAGTAGTCAAAAACCAAAAAAAATTCACTGTGCTCACAATACTTAATCAAGGTATAATAAATTGAGGTCTAAATTTTTACATTACTAGGGGATGATGAAACAACTGCTACACCCTTAGTTTTTGTTACAATGGCTTTTAGTAAGTATAAATTAGGATTTCCAAAGTTTCCGTCTTCATCTATACAACAATAAATGCTAAGCATTTATATTAATAATAAAAATTTGAGAACAAGCAACAATTAGCACATGACCTTCTTACTCTAATAAATGTTTCAAATTTTAACAGAGACAAGGAATATTACAAATATGTTTGTGTTCCATGCTTTTAATGCTTGCATATCTATTACAAAAAAATTGTAATCCATCAATGACTTTCGAACACAAATAATTGAGACACATTCATTATGCAACTTATATGGGTGTTAGAGAAGCTCATCTTGAGATATTATACAATATACAAGTGTGCTAAAACATATTGTTAAGTTAACCCTAGAAGGGCCTAAAAGCAATTTGCAGCCATATAGTATATTATGAATACGGTGGTATTTGACGAGAAAAACATTTATCAAATATTGTTTAGTACAATGTAAATTAGTGATCATGGTAGTATGTAAATAACAATGTATCACAAATCATATAGTAAACCACAATTGAAGAGTTTATAAGGCTAAATATAGGTCGTATAAAGGGATCCCTAGGGCCTTTTGAGGATTAATGCTTTTGAGATAATTTGGTGCCAACTCAATATAGAAGTGATAAAAAAAAATGACATTAAACTAGCCTCTATGTTAGATTGCTGTCAAAAAGGCATTCAAATAATCTCACTCAACTTTTGTGATTTAGGGCTCCAAAATATTCTATCAAACATTGCTTTCCAAAGTTACAAATTGTAGTACTTGTTGTGGATTTGGAATGCGCATTAAAAAACACACTACAAAGCCTAGTAATGAAAATAGGAAAGATATGTGTTAGAAAGTACCTACTTCCTAAAGCTCTCTGCCTCCCAGTGCATAATAATTAGTAGCCTTCAAAGAATTCCTCTTTTGAGTCCTCATCCACGAAATTCATCCCCACATCATGGAAAATTAAAGTAAGCTTCAATACCAAGATAGTCACTATAAAACCCTTGCATTATAGGTGACAAGCCCCAATTTTTTTAAACAAATTTTAGGTGACATCCAATGCAACAACCCCATATTTTTATGTCAACAAAAACGTCCAAAGTAACGTCAATGTTGACATAAAAACATGAGGTTGTTGCATTGGTTGTCATCTAAATTTCTTTAGAAAATTGGGGATCAACACCTAAAACATGGGATTTTTATAGTGAGTGGAAGAACATTTATGGTGGTCTCCATTTTCTTAGGCTAATTCTAAGACCAAACAAACAAATATGCAAATAAATGTTAGGATGGTTTACCAAAAAAGTTTGATGGCAAAATTTTGGGATTGTTTCATTGACATTTGTAAAATGATGGATGCAAGCATTGTTTTAATAATGAAATATATTGTCCATCATGAATCCTCAAAGGGTATGGAATAATTTGAACATGAGAACTTGACCACTCATTGTCAAAATGTAAAAATTGTCTTCAAAATAATATTGTAGACCTAATTTTGACACATTGTAATAACTTCTTTTGAAAAAATTTCAACTACTAAAAGTTAGGAAATCAAAATAAATTTCATCTCAATAATTTGTTTGAGATTAAAAGTCTTCAATCAAAAGTTATGGACAAAAGTCAAAGTTTATGCTTGAAAATGTCAAAGAAATGTCCTTTTCAACCCTTCTCTAAAATTTGTCCATACCTTTTGATTGAGGCAAAACAACCCATTGTGGTCAGAATTAAGAGTTTGACCTCCTATAGTTGCTAAAAGTTTTCAATTTTTTCCCTACAATAGTGCAAGTGTGAGAAACAATGAGTGCAATTAAAATTATGTTTTTTTCGACAAAGTATGAATTTGCTATGAATTCTTGAAGTGCTCAATGCAGCATGGCCCAAAAGAGTATGTAGACTACCTTAGAACCAACAAAATCTGAATCCATCATGCTCATTTTGCTCACCTAAAGTAGTCATAGTATTTTCTAACAAGGAAGACCTAGAAAGTCAATTCTTATAATAAATTCTCACTGAAAAATTGGAAGTTTCTAATGAAGTCATTAATCACTCCACTAGTGTCATGTAAGACAAGCATTGAAACCAAAATCTGAAAAAACCATGATGGAGTCATTCCCTAGGTGTCCAATATGGATCATCTGATCACAATGGGATGCTCTACTTTAGATGCTTGAAATTTGAAACTGATTTTTAGAGATGAAACTTAGCTTGATTTTCCAACTTTTTTTAGTTTATTTTTTTTTTAGTAAAGCTTTTCTATTATACTTAAATGAAGTTTAAAATTCTTCTTCAAACACAATTCTTCCTTATGACTTAATTATGAGTAGTTGAGTTCCTACTAATTCTAACTTACATATCCCACATGGATTGCTTTACCTCTTGCCGCCCTATATGTATATAAAGCCACCTCATATGTATATAAAGAACTTGTCTTCCAACATACTATCCCAAACCCGAAGTACAAGTAAGGTAGAAGGCTCAGAAAGTGCTCATCTAAGGGAAAAAAGACCTCTGTACAAAAATGGATGGACCCAAGATTTTTTTACATTTTTGTGGAAGAAAGAGAAATGAAGAATACAAGACTGAAAATTTTAAGTTAAATTTTTTGACTTAAATGAATAAGATATGATTTTTCAGAGTCAGAGGTGCATAGGTCCCTAATAATGCTCATAGGTGCAACTGTAATCAGTCAAAACATACAATTGAATGGAGTTAGTGAGTTTAAGAATGATCCTAACTATGACTTTAGATGAAAACAATAATTCTAAGAATGATCCACTGTACTTTTTCATTCAATTCACTCCTGATTGTAAATCAAAATTTATTGCAACCGATAACCACCCCAGGGTTTCTTCACATAGTTTCAAATCCAATTCAAAGTACTGTAACTTTTGCATATGATGTCCGAATTCAATAAAAATTACTGTAAAATTTGAGTTCTCTCTTCTAGTTTGTGTGGTAAAATTTTCAGATCAATCCAAGATGTACTGATTTTTTGGAAGCAAATCAAAGCTCACAGGTTTAATTTGAGTCCACAAAACTGCATTTGATGACTAAAACTTTGGGGGCTTGTATCTTCTTCATCCAATGTTATTTTTCAATCAAATTTGTTGGGTTATGTTCCCTTTGAAGTCTAGTTGTTGTAGGAAGATTTTCATGTCAATCTAAAATGTTTTGAATGTTTGGGAGCAATTCAAAGTTTAAAATCTCGACATTTTTGGATTACATTGAACTTCGGCGGCTTCTTTCTTCTTCATACAATGTCCGTTTCTAATATAAAAAATTGAAAAAGTTGCACATACCAGTCTAGTTTGCGTGGTTAAAATTTCACATTAATCCAAGAAGCATTACAAAAAATATCAGCCCTGGAAAAGGCTGTGAGTTCTGCACCCCCCCGTGCAAGTAGAGAGAAATCCGGGATTGAACTGAAATCGCTGACGTGGTCGAATTTCGACCACGTCAGCGTTCCGTCAGATTTTTTTATTTTTTAAATATTTTAATTTTTTTAATTTTTATTTTAATTTTTAATTTTTAATTTTTAATTTATTATATTATTATTATTTTATTTTATTTATTTTATTTATTTTATTTATTTAATATTTATTTAATATTTTTTTAATATTTTATTATTATTATTATTATTATTATTTTATAAAAAAATATTAAAAAAATAAAAAAATAATTTTTTATTTTTTCTGTAATTGCACCACAGGGGTGCCGAAAATGAGTTGTTAGCAGCTTTTTCCAGGGCTGAAATTTTTTGTAATGTTATGAGTTACTGAGAAGCATTTTAGTAGAAGGAGGTTCAGCCTCAAATGTGTTTTTGCAAATTTTCATGCTATTTTTTTTACATTTCAAAGTCATTCTGCAAAACTCACCAAATTCAAGTCTTTATTATGAGTAAAATCACACATGATGATGAACCATGTCACCTGTTTGATAGCCTAAAATCGTACACATGGGTTGGCAGTTTCTCACCACATGAAGTAATTTCCATTTCTAAATCCCATGTGCACTGTTTTAGACACTTCTGTAGGGGCGGTTCTTAATGCTCGAACTGTTTTCAAGCCTCCTCCTATAGTACTTCAAGAAGCCGCCCATGTGATGTACAATAGTGTTGAATTTGGTGCTTTTTCCACAATGGAATGATGTGGGATTTTGGTCTTTAATCCTTGAACAACGTGGGGGGTCTTTGTGGAAATCATCTGTTTTAATACCGTGTGCATTTTTGGATTAAAAAAATGAAAAAAGCACTACAGTAGTTGGAAGTCAAGCTACTGTAGAAGACCTTCCCTTTTCCCACAAAATTTGGAGGATGAATAGTTGCACTTCTGTCCTACATAACAAGATTCTCTATCATTCATCGACGAGAAAATGGCCGTGGCGTCATTTATGGGTTAAGGTAAGGGGCTGTAAAAGCGACCTGTCTCTAAAAGCGATCTGGTAGATTTTGTCTCTAACATGTACCAGAAGTGTACATTCCAGGAAGGGGTCGCTTTTAGAAACCACTGTGTTTTCAACTTAAAAAATTCATAACTAATTCCATGAAGGTCCAAAAAATATGAAACGACTTGGATTAGATGTCAATTCCATTTTTCTTACCAAGAAAATTTACTGAAAATTGTTTTAAGGAGTTTAGCTTCCCCTCAAATGCAAATCAGCTGGTAAAGGGTCGCTTTTACAGCCCTCTACACTAACTATTCACTTGGTAAGTTACTGCAGCAGCTGAAATTGGGGGAAAGGCAAGCCCACTGGTTGACTTCTAAGACTCAGCTGACTGGTTGAATGTTAAGAGGAATCACAGAAGCCATTACAAAGGTTCTTACAAGTCATGTGATGATTGCCACCATATTGTATTGCTGCACTTGTCCATGAACCTTCAGTTGGGGAGATTTCTGGAAGCAAGGGACGAAACATCATCAACACAATTATTGAAAACCCTTTGATAATCCAGCTGCAGATTCCACAGTTAACTTACTTGCACTGGGAGCCCATTGATAGCGTTTTTGACACCAAATTCTACTGCATCTCTTGGATTCTTGGATATGTATCGCAACGTATCAGCAAATCTGCTCTCCACAGATTTAAGGCAAAGAGACCTAACTCGGACCCCTACAAGGATTATTGGGTATGAAAAACAATGATCTGGATTTTAGGTACTGCGCCAAACAAAACTCAAAATTCTTCATTGTACAAATTTCTAAAATATACACAAAACAGCAATCTCGAGCTGATACATATAACCATAATCTCAATAATAAATAAGGTGTCTGAACATGACCCCCAAACAGGAATCGGAATTGGTCAATGCAATTATAACCATTTGGACTTCGAAAACCAAACCCACAGTTCAGTTGAGGTGCAACTTTTTCGTGAACGAAAAATGAGGCACGACGTTTCCTCCATCAAAGACGTGTCTGGCCCACATGTCGCCACCAGTCCTCCTGGACTCGTACAGTAAGATATACCCAAAGGTTTCTGCAGCGGTGGTACGGGTGAAAGCACAATTGCATGTGCTTCAGTGCCCGTGGAGAGCAAGCAAAATGGAAATTCCTCCTCCAATTTAAAACGATCTTTCAAGACACTTACTTTCAAGATGAAATCACGTACGTGAATCTCCCTCCCTTCGCACCACTGCAAGCTCAGGTCGATCTGTCACCAAGTCCATCGACACAGCACCCACTGACCGACGCTCAAGGTGTAGAATAGAATAGAATAGAATTGGTTTCACACAAAGCTAAAAGAGTGCTGTGATTCTATCAATCTCTAGAGAGACCGGAATAATAATTCGAGTCACTATGTCGAATGTGGCGATTGTGCAAGAGGGATTCATTCCAGAGGATCCCTGGAGCACTTTGAAAGTGGTGACGCTGCCCATTCCCAAAGCTGCACCAGGGGAGGTGGTGGTGCACATCTCCTTGCGTAGCATCCATATTTACGATTTCCTCATTATCAGCCACGGAGTTCACAATGGCACTCCAGGATGCGAGGGTTTTGGCGTCGTTCACGAGGTATGACAATCATCGGACAGTTTCGTGAAAGTCTCTTCACCAATAAATAAATAAGTGTTCTGCAAGTCTCATTTGCTACAGTGATGAATTCTAAGAGTCCGGAGCATCAAGCAGGAGCATTTGTCCGGTGACATTGTTTGGTGAAGGGATGGCATGGATTTTAGAATTGTCTCAAACCAGCGTTGTGTTGCTGGAATGACTGGGAAAGGTCACAACTTTCAAGCTCAATTTCCAAATTTGTTTTCAAATTCAAAACTCATCTCCAAGAGCTTTCATGTTTTTAGAAATTTTAGGTTATAACGTTGCTACCCGCAGTTACAGAATACCTCAATTGTGAAATGTGCACGGGAATTGGCATATCTACGACGTATGTGCCAGTCAATTGACGACAGGTAGGAAGTCAATGATTTGTGAGATAGATGAATTGGGCTGTAAATTGCACAATTAGAATTCCAACCGTGTGGTTCTAATGAAGCACCGTCCTGCTCCTACTTGTGACTCACTTTCACTCTACCATATATATGTCCATCGATTCACTGCAGGTAGCAAGCCAATGACTCGTGGGGAGATAGATGAATTGGGATGTAAATTGTATAGAAAGAATTCGAACAGTGTGTTCTAATGTAGCACCTGCTCCTACTTGTGAATGCAACATACTCTGAAGGCTCGTTTACACATCGTTTCCACATCGGAAGCGGAAGCGGAAGCGGAAGCGTAGTCTGTTTATTTCGATTCCGCTCACGATTGCTAAAAGCTAGGGAGCCTGTTTTACTAAGAAATCCATTAGATTCGTTTTCGCTCACCCTTCCGCTTACGATGTGGAAACAACCCTGGAATGGGCAGGTAGGAGAAGGCGTGACGAAGTTCCACAAAGGCCAGCGCGTGCGACCGCATACCTCGGCCGGGGCGTGGGCAGGCAAAGGCTCCTGGCAACAATACTTACGTCTGCCCGCGGAAATGGTGTGGCCCGTGCCGGACGCCATGTCTGATGAGCAAGCCGTGCAGTTCGTGATCAATCCGTGGACGTCGTACTCCCTGTTGAAGCAGCTGCAACCGGTGCCGCCAGGCGAGTACATCGTCCAGACGGCCGCGGGTTCCAGTGTCGGGAAGCAACTGAGCTCGCTCGCGAAGCACTGGGGAATCCAGATGATCAGTATCGTGCGCCGGCCGGAGCAGAAAGCGGAATTACTGGCCTTGGGCGATCACCACGAGGTCAGTGCGTGCCTGGGGAGAGAAATTCAATCCAGACACAAAACCAGCCAGCATTCTAAGTTCTACTTTAACTCGTTCTTCATCAATGAATATACATCAATTTTTCCTTGGTCCTAATAATTACTTGGAATGGACTATCTTATCAAAGACTGTCAAGCTCAATAAGTTTCAAACAAACATGAGGGTCCCATAGAGGATTCCTTTGGGGAAATCAGTAGACACTTACCGGTTGGTTGGGAGAAATCAGTATAAATTTCCCTGAGAATCTCACATCTCCAGGCTCTGAACTTCATCAAGTGCTATTTTAATAATTTTGTTCACGAGCAGGTACTTTGGGCAATTGCCATATTCTGAACATATGTGGGTGGGAAGAAAGAGACTCACACAGTGAATTGCAAACGTAACTAACTGTGGGAAGCTCCCGTCTGTCCCGTTGCTGGCTCCAGGTCATCTGCTCCACTGAAGAAGACGTGGTGGCGCGAGTGAAGGCGATCACGTCCGGCCGTGGCGCGTGGGTCGCGTTGGACGCCGTCTGCGGTACCATGACTCAAACTTTGGGCTCCAGTGTGCGAGACGGGGGTCACATCATCGTGTACGGCCTTCTGGGCGGCCCTGTGGCCTCTGTGAACGCGATGGACCTGCTGCGTGGTGTGTCCGTCACGGGGTTCAACCTCGGGAAAGTCACCGGGGAGTTGGAGACGCGGGAGGCCTGCGCTGCGGAGGCCGCGCCTCTCGTCATCGACGGCATCCTGCCCGTGGCCGACGTGGAGAAGTTCGAGCTCACGGATTTCAAAAGGGCATTGGCCAGGGCGAAAGAGCCCGGACACTCGAGCAAGGTCTTGCTTGTGAACTGAAGCTTCGCAACGATTGCCATGGAAGTGAAGCTCACCTGTAGCGTCAGTGGTAGGAGAATCCAATACTAATATGCTTACAATAGTTAGAAAGAATTCCTTCAGCTACACTTTCGTGTTTCAGAACCACGGAGTTCTTATGAGCGTGATCAATTTAGAATGGGATGCCAAGAAGAACCCGGACACTCTACCGAGGTTTTACTTGTGAACTGAAAGGTCTCAACGATGCCATCAACCTGAAGCTCACCTGTAAGGTGGTACGAACAATTCGTCATCAGCACTTTCATGGTTCAGAACCATGATGATGATCTCAAGAAACGGATCAATTGAGAATGGGATGCCAACGAGACAAGTGATCCTAACATACTGATATTGAGTGAGTGCATCGTGCTTAATTAAATGGATATTTGTTACTGGTATCTATGCTTGTATTAGAGAATCGTTTTATGATAAAACGTACTCATGTAGACTTGAGTAGATTTGCAGCGAAGTTGAGTGGTCGAGGATCCTTTGTTAGCCTTTATATCTGCACCTTTGGGCAGACTAATCTGAAACTTTGATATTAAGTACCTCAATAAAACTCCTGAAATTCTTATTTCACTTCCGACAACTATTAATTCTAGTTTCAAATTCAAGTGAAATCTTTCATTCCATCCAATCAGAGTCGCGTTCAAGCAAGGCGGAATTCATCCACGAGATTTTTGCCATATGCTTTACAAAGTTTACATGATTGGTATTTATGCAGTTCACAGAACAATAACGTCGCTAATGCAAGAAACTGACACCTACTAATCACGAGGAGGACCTTTCTTTGCTGCTTCGGCAGCAGCCTTCTCAGTTTCTATAGCCGTCACAATCTCCTCCACCTCTGCATCTTCTAGCAACCGCAAGCCCTCGTTCTTGGTCATTACAGCTATTTCAATGTTTTTACCTCCACTCTCTACCACCTGCCACAATCGCAAAAGCCATCGCCGTAAGAACCACAGGTTCAGCCTCCATCCCTGGCAGAATCTAGAGAGTAGAAGACAGAAAACATGCAGTTCATCAACATCCACAAAGAAAGCCAAGCGGGTGGTGGTCACTTACTTCAAGCAACGCTCGCACAGCAAGCTTTACTGTCTCCTTGCCAGATGTTTCCGTGTAGTTCTTCTCCAAAAATTCACGTACTGAGTTTGAGTTACGACCAGTAGCATTGGCTTTCCATGCCGAGAAAGTTCCCGAGGGATCGGTTTGGTAGAGGGCAGGTACACCTGTGTAAGGGTCGAAGCCTACGATTAACGTGGAAATGCCGAAAGGACGCACTCCACCACTCTGAGTGTATTTTTGCTGCAAACCAGCAATGAAGCGAGTGATGTACTCCACAGTGACAGGATCTTCGACTGTAAGACGATGGCTTTGACACTCGATTCGAGCACGGTTGACAAGCACACGCGCATCTGCAGTCAGGCCTGCAAATGCAAGCGACACATGCTCGTCCAGCTTCAAAATCTTCCGCACGGTTCTGCAAAGAGAGAAGGGTCAGTGAATCAGACCACTACAACCCAGAGTTCATCTCACCCACGAGGGTAGAGAATACTAATTGCGACACTTTAGGCAGTTCAAAATTTGCAGTAGTGAGATGCATGTGAAATGTGGAGAGCTGTACAGAGCATTGTGTACGAATTTCTTATGCAATTTCAAAGTGAGCTACAGCCTCCCAACTTGGAAATGAGGTTGTATTGCATAAGAAATTACAGCCTCCAACCAAGCATATGAAAAGATGAGTTGCTGTCATAACAGGATTCAGCAATAGTACAGGAGACTGTACAGTATCAGGTCCCTAACCATTTTAGTATCCTTTCCCTTTGATACCAGTTCTGTGAACCTAACCCAAATACACATTCTCCATCCTCACCAAACCCCAAATCCTATTCAATCCATCATACCCTCATGAATTTTTCCAAACCCTAAATAATTGATTTCACAACCTAAACCACCTCCACACCGATAATCTCCACCACGGCCGCCATAAGAGCAGAAACAACTCCATGAATCAACCACAAACCTCCGCAATTTCGCATTTCCAACTAAACCCTCTGACCATTCTACAACTGCTATCGAAATTAGGTCAACCAGTCTCAAGTGCAAACTTTCCAAGACCTCCACCAAAATTGAGCATCCCAGAGATTCAAAACTAAGGTCTAACTGCATCTGCACACACGAGCTTGATCCATGGACTCAAATGCAATTGTGTTCAAACGCCATGAGAGGTGCCTTACCGGGCATCTTGCAGCTTGGCAGTGGATTTCTTCTCCACGCCCAATACGATCGTGTCTGTACCACGCACCCCGACTGCAGCGCTTCCCTTCCGCACGGCTTCCAACGCGTACTCCACTTGAAACAGATGGCCATCGGGTGAAAACACCGTGATTGCTCGGTCGTATCGCGCCATCGTTGCTGATTTCAATCAAACAACCACCAGCAAACAAGGAGAGGTTTAGGTTTTGTCAAGTATTGGAACTCCCCCAACAGTGAGATCCGCGATCTGAATCGCTAAATTTGGAGAAGAAGACGACGACGAAAACAATGTTAAATGGTACTCCGTAGCAACAGAAGGCCAACCCAGAAAGGAACCAAAAAATTGGAGAAAGGAATCGGGTGAGCCCGGAGCTGCTGGTGCCACCTGATCAGTGAATGCTTTACTGACTAACCTGTCTTTTATCATTCATCCATAAGTAATCCACAATATTACTAATATTGTAAAATGAAAAGAATAGCAACAGTCTTGAAACAGTGCGGCGCCAGTTACTTTTGCCCGCTACACCACAGCAGGACTGTTTCAAACGCATTGCAGTATTGCAACAATATCTTTTGTTGCAGTATTGTTTCTGTAGAATTCTTGCAACGACATTGAAACTATATATAAAGTAACAAATTATATAAGCAAATCTGTTACAATAATGAAATTAGGACTAATTTTTTTAGTATTATTGCATTATTGAATGGTGAAGTCTTTTATTCTTTTTCAGTTTTGAAATGCAATTGAAACGATGTAGAAAAATGACTGTTTCAACGCTGCAACACTTGTTAAATGCTTCAAGATTGTTGCAATATTGTTGCAATTCTTTCTTAATTATAAATTATTATATTGTTTCAGGATTGTTCTAGTATAGAAATTAGCTTGCAAGCAATGCACTTTCATTATTATTATAATTTGCAATTGAATCCAACTAGAAGTTCTCTTGTTGTTATCCAAATTAAGAAACTATTGTTGTAGTGTTACAGAAACAGGTAAAGACTACAATTATATTGTTACAAAATCAAGAGTTTAGGTTTACTAAATTTATAATTTTCTATGTACCTCATACTTCTTTTCCACACCAATTTTTTTGTTTCCTCTCCTTAGGCTAATTTCAATTATGTATGTCAAATTAAATATCTTGACGTGCAGTATTGTTGCAAAAGAGAGAGATGTTTTTAACGGACTTGGCAAGTTGTCACATATTTGACTCACTATATCAATGACATGTAATGCGCTAAATATCTTTTTTATAAATTCCTTGTCATACAAATTAAATTTCCTACTACACAAATAATTGAAAATTTTCATTTTAATATAATATTAAATTTGGGGACTCCTAATGCAATACATGCTCCTTGACCTCACAATGTGACAAATCAATAGAAATGAATTTTAAAAATATATACATTTTTTAATTTCTCAGGAAAAAATGGTCTAATTACCATCAAGTTAGACATCTACAATAAAAACTAAAAGTGCATGAAATTTCTGCTCTAGAAGTTCTTGAAATACTTTTAAAGAAGGTTCAACCTCATTGTGATTTGAAATAGAATCCCTCTTTTTTGCAATGACCTTCTTATTTTTTTAGTTCCTTGTTATGATTGTTAGTAACAAAATATTTTTTCTTGTTTACAGCGAGTAAAATAACTTTTACTCGCTTTCCACGTACATCATCAGTTTGACTACTAAAATCATAACTCCCTCTGTAATATCACAAATGCTACCATTAATAATAGGGGCTCATGCTTGCTATGCTACACATTTATTGTATCACATATTAATAAAATTTTGTATGGTTTTGAATAGAATGCATGATAACGATTTTAGTAAGTCTTTGAAATAATTAATTTTAATATTAATCATGTATACATAAAAATAATATTTTCACAGAATGTTATATTACAAAAATAGAGTAGTAGTTTGCAATCACCTCTGTAATATCACTTTAACAACTTTTATGATTTCAAAATTGTATTGCTACTACCAAATGATTTGAGAAATTTATTCAGTTGAAGCGATTCTGGATTTCACAACAATTAAGTTGTTCATGAAGTTCCTGAAATTTACAAGTTTTTTTTTGAATCCACCAAGTTTTTGGGGTGCCATTATTCATAACAATTGAGTCAACTTCTGAATGCATTATAATAAATGTGTATCTTTTACAATATTCACCATTGTATATATTTCATTCATCATTCAATAAATTCCTATTGTACATTTCAATATATGCTTATTTATATTGAAAATTATACAAAGATTTTAGTAATTTTTGTTTGAAGATTTACTGAAATTTTTGTTCTTCATTTTATATAATACATAAAAATTCTAATAAAATTCTAATGATGAATGTGTAGCATAGCAAGTGGCAACCGCTAGTAAAACTCAAAAAAAACAATTTCAATTCAATTTTTTGTATTTAAGAACAATGATTTTGTCTAGCGAGTCTACATTGTCCAGAGTGAAAACCAAACTACATATTAGGCCATAATTTATAGTACATGTTTTCAAATTCATTAACCTCTAAAGCACTGAACATGCTTTTTTGAGAACATAGCTTTCTTGGGCAGCTCACTACGAGCGGAGGTTTTATTCTTTTTCTTTGAAATTTTCACACAACATTCTCCCGAGGAGTAGCTTTAAGGTCCAACAATTTTCATAAATTTTGATTATATGGGTAAAAAGTTTTTGCATGATAAGTGATTATTATGGTAAAAAGTTATTGCATGATTTTCAATGCTCAGCAGGCAGCCCGGGCAGCAAAAAAAAATTCTTTAAAAATTCTTTTTAAAAAAAATAAAAATTTGAAATTGGTTCTTTGGATTTATATATACGCGGGAAGCTTTGAATCATTCCATTTTGATCTATGAGTTAAAAGTTATGAGGATTCTTAGTTTGAGGGTAGTTATGGAATCTCTACTCTAAAATAAACTTTGAAGTCCTTTATTTTACTCAATTTTCAATATTTTTGAAAAAAACAAAAAACATTGGGTGTAGATAGGTCTTTACAACATTATAACCATTGGGATTGGCATTATGTAATTCTATGATTAAATTCTTAACAATTTAGTGTTTTGAATCATTTTCTACTTCTTTCTACTTACTATTTTTTTCCTATATGTTCTACAAATCCAAATGATCTGAAATTTTTCAAGCATATAGCCAACTTGACTTCAAAAATGAATCCAAAGCGTAACCACCGTTTTGGACATTTTTTCATATAAATGTGACCTTGTGAAGTGCAGCTGCCCGGATTTTCGCAGGGACAAAAAAAGGATTTTTCTCAATTCAAACACTAATATCATGCAATCCACAAAGTGGAAATTTCTGAAATTTTTTCCACATCTTCTCAAACAAGTTTACTACAAGATCCTGTGGTTACATATGTCCAAAAATGTTTTTTTTCTAAAATTTGATACTTGTATTAGAAATGGCAGTTTTGGAACGTTTTTGGTGAAAACATAGTCAAAAAACTTTAGGGGTTAAAATGTAGCACACTTTGTTGTCCACACTTTCTATTACAGTTTGGGCCGAAAAAAGAAAATTCTCTAGTCTACATACCTATTCACAATTCATATGTTGCCTACAACCATGCCTTTCTCTTTTATGGCTTATTACTTAATCATTTTATTTCTCATTATCCAAATACATCTTACTTTCCAAAATAATTGAAAATTAGTAAAGTAATAGTAAATGACAACATTGTTTAAAATTGTGTAGTCTCAAAATTTATAAATATTCACAAAATATTGACCTACATTCCGAAAATCTGGCACTAATCCCAACAAGCAAAATACAATAACCTACACACACAACAATTTAGTCACTGAATATTGAATGAAAATACTTGAACATAATGTGAAAGACACTTCATAATTTTAAAACATGTTATGATCATTTTAAATGAAATTAATTCAATCAACATTCAAATCATTTTTTCAAAAATAGATCATTTCAGTAATTTTTTCAAGAAGATGCTTAAATTGCCCAAAAAACTAAGATTGCCCAAAACTTTCTCATCACTAGGTCAAACAAAATAAATCAAAGCTTCAAATGTAGACAAAAATACATACAATCATTTAAAAAATTTTAAATGAATTATTTTGGCTTTTTTTCAAGTTTTTGTGTTGTCCGTTAACCTCCATTTTGGTCAAAAAAAATTCTTTTGAGCACCGATTGAAATAAGAAATAAATATCCACAAAGATTTTGCAGAAGCACACATCCTCACAAAAATTCAAACTTCTTCACTAAATATAGAATTCATAGGAACCTCCCATGACCCAAATTGTCCTTCCAGGGTATAATTGGTTCTTTAGGCATTAAGATTTTGTGTAAGGGTTTTCATTGCAGTCTTCACTTTCCATATTGTTGAGAGCTCTTGGAAATGAGCCTCAAACATACCACAGTTCAGAAAGCAATTATCATTAAAAATTTATTTATAGGAAATTGTATAATAGATTTTAAGAAGTTAAAAATTGATTGAAGGTACACATGTTAGGTCTTTCATTCTCATATTTCCTTGGTGACCAAACTTTGGTATTTGACATGTATAAAGAGGACTTAAAGACTTCAAATCACTTTACTACTTTTAAGAACCTACTTGGCCAATCAAACATTATAATTTTTTGATCCATGGTGATATTGTTCTGAATTTACTTTCCATGTGATCTGTGACATCTTCAATTTGAAATTGAACGGTTATTTTAAAACAAAGAACTTGATATCGCTTATAGGAATGCTGGATTTCAAAAATGCAAAAGAAGCCTCGGACATGCAAGTGTTAACCCTGGAGCGCCGCGGGCGCCATTCTATGGCGTTCCGATGACAACACTGTGAGGTCGAAAGAGTTCAAAAGCACTTTTTCATCCACATTTTTCTTGGTGACCTTTCATGTTGGGTTATGATGAGCATCCAATTGAGTTTGAAGTCTTGCTAGTGTTTGTCTTGACGTAAATGAGAAGTTATTTTTTAAAAATGGATCACAAAATATGCTATTTTAGAGTATTTTGAAAAGTTGTTGCTCCTTGCTCTAAATCTGAAATTTCTCTACAAAAATGATGTTTTTTGAATTTGAGCCCAACTAAAAAAATGAAGGTCTACTACTCTAGTTTCTACTCCAATTTGAATTTTGAAAAAAAATTGAATATTGAATATTTTAGTGCAATTTGAACTTTGGGTGCATTTTCAACGTCTATTATTTTTTAATTATAGAATGACATGGAAATTGAGTTTTCACCATGATGTTTGTCATTGTAATATACACACATGATGAAATTTTCAGATTTTTTGAAATAATATTCTATTTAATATGATTTTTTTTCAATTTTTCTTGAAAAATTCTCAAAAAAAACAATTTTTCACAAAAAAATCTAATTGTTTTTGTAAAGTAACGAAGACATGTACTTTCATCTCTGAAAAATAAATATAAAATTTTTCATACATATCTAGTTGCAAAATGGCAGCAAATTGAGTGATGAGCAATGAGGTTCAAAATCAATGGTCATGGGTCCGTCATTTAGGGGTTAAGGACCATCTGCTTAATTTGTAGTGGTTCATTTTCTTTTAGGGTTTGCAACTCGCTGCTCTTAAACTCAATTACTAGAGTCAGGCGGTTTAGTCACTCTAGTCGCAGCCATGGCATCATTGTTCTTGTGAGTGAATCTTCTAGTCACACTCGCTATCACCGCTGCAAACCTTGTCCCTTCTTTGCCATGCCTCTCAGGTCAGCATTCTCTCCCAAATTTCGTGAAATGCCTCGATTGGTGACTACCAATTTGCTTGAGTTGGGGTTTGGTGTTGGCAATGGCGAAAATTTGATTGTTGATGAAGGGCAGCGGAGTAAGTGGGAATTTGGTTCTAGAATGAGATTTTTATTCCATGCGGGGTTTTAGGGAGGTTCTGGATTTTGTGATCGGTAGTTGTGATGTTTGCTGCGGAGGGGTTTCTATTTCTGGAGTTGGTGAGGGTCAGTGTTTTTTTGGGACTGTTTAGGCTTTAGAAATTTTGTATGGTTTGCTTCAAGACTTTTTGTTTCTCTTGCGGTGGCATGGCAATGCGAGTCAAATACCAAGAACGAGTTTCTATGAATGTTTCATTTTTTTTGTTTCTCTTGCGGTGGCACATGGTTATGCGAGTCAAATACCAAGAACGAGTTTCTTCGAATGTTGCATTTTTTCTTGGTTGAAGTGGATTTTTAGTTTCTTGACATATTCATATTTTTTTGTTCACTCACCATGTTAGGATTTTGATTTTATTGATGTGTTCCTCGACATTGGAGTAATTGACATTGTGATAAGAATTATCTTTTAGTGTCGTGTGATATTTTCTTTATTAGTTTCAAGTCGCTTCAGTGGTTGGAGGCAGTGGAACTCGTCAACTTGAATATTGAGCTTCGTAGAGCTCTGGTGTTGTTGATCCTAAATGTATGGCCTTGCGGATTTTATATGGCATAATCTAGACTCTGATTTTGCTTAATACGTGTGTGTTCTGCTCGAATTTTTTAGTGTGGCACCTGATGTTTCATGTTTCATGTTTCATTATTTAAAATGTAGGGGAGTGCCAGGGTTGAGCTAAGACCCTGTCCGCCTTTCTTTCTTGATCCAAGGTAAGTTACCCTCTCATTCTTGACGGTTGGCAAGGATTTTCTATTGCATTTCTATTTGAAAAAGAAGATACTGTTTTTATTCAAGGTTCATTAACGCGTGTTTTGTGGCTTTCCTATGTTCAGTTTGTGGATGACGTAATTGAACGTTCTCTCCCTTGAATTTCAGCTTTTTTCATTTTGAGTTTGATTCTTGAGCAGGTACAGTGGGTGTCTTTTCAAGTTGTCAATGATCGTTTTGTATTTCTTCTAAATGCAGATTCTCATTGATCAGAAATACTGAAGGAATTATGAGTATTAACATAAACTTCTATGAAGTTGACTTATTAAGGTTTTAGAACATGATCTTTCAGGAACCTTTTCCGCCATCAAGACCTGAAAGTGCTGGTGATGAACAGACAAGCTACACCAACAGTTTGTTAGCGCACAGAGCTCGATATTCTGGGCGTAGGGATGTGGGAGATTAGCGAGCCTTCCTTTGGCACTTTCTGGCTTCAAAATGAGTTTTGAAGATAAGTTTTGAAATGAGTTTTGAAGATGGCCAGAAAAATTGGTGGGAGTATAGAATTTCAGCTTCAGCCAATTGGAGAGAACCATCAGGAAGGGGTACGTTTATTTTGCAATAGTCTTGGTTATTTCTTACGTACTTGGAAAATTTGCAATTAATGCCATGAGATGCATGTAATTGGATAGTTTCACCTACAAAGTATTTTTTGAATATGTTTTATAGGAAATCTGTACATTTTTAACAAAGTCTTTGTGTAAATTTTTGATGTTCTCTATTGGTTTGTTTGCAGGAAATTGGTGTTTTCATGTGTTCAATTGCTAAGAAGTGGGAGAAGCTTCATTTTGTTCAAGACCGAATAGGTGGAAATACCTTCTGTTGAGGTTGTTTGGATTTACAGAAGAAATCTAATCTATGCTACAGGAAATTATATATTGTTGTAGATTGTAGATTGTAAGCGATATGTACATATAGAAGTACTTGCTATGTACGATTTTGGTTCATTCTGAAATAATGAAATGTATTGCTTTTGTGCATGTGAACTTATTCCAAAGTTTTTTGGGGCATGTAATTCTTTTGTACATTCAATAGTACTTGCAATCTACTGTAATTAGACATTTCGAAATGGACCAATCTTGCCCATTTGTACATGAAGATATTTGCAATCTATAAGAGCAAGGCATTTAAAACTCTTGAGTTGGCTCATTTGCAATTGAAACAATACTGTTGTAGTACTGTTGCAATACTAATAAATAACAATGGCAATACAAAGGCAATGTTGTAATGTGGATGGCAACAAAGAACCTGTAACTTGAAATTAATATAGTTGTTAATATTGAAATACTACTGTTTCAATACTATTGCAATACGGCAATAGTATTGCAACAATACAACAGTTTGCAATTGAAAGCAGTACTGCTGCAGTTTGCAACAATATTAGACTGTTAAGTAAACCAGTCAACATTGCAAACGTATTGCAACAGTACTGTTTCAATTGCAAATTTTTTCCCGATGTACTAATATTAAGGTAGTACCTCAAAATAGAAAATTCCATCCAAATATTGGTGAATGTCATATTTCTTAGAGATGCTTCTGGCAATTTCATTGACTTGTTTTCTTGTTTTTCCTAGCATAAAGGGAGCTAGTTTGAAAATTAGGTCAGATTTTGAGATAAATTGCCAAGAATTTTTTATTGTGTTTGATTGAAGGTCCAATCCAAACTGGTGGTCAAAGTAAGATAGTTGCATATAACACTAGTTCCTTTTTAAGGTTGATTCCTATAGATTCTTGCCTAAAATGTACTACTTCCATTTACAAAAATGACTTAGATTGCTTTTGAATATACCTATTTTTGATGGTTTGAAATTTTATAGTTTATTTCATCGGTGTCCAAAAAATGCATGAGAAGGAAATCTAGAATGCACTTCTGATTTCCAACAAGATCCGATTAGTGTTTGGGGAAAATTGGGGGATAGTTAGCCGGTGGAATTGGAAAAAAACCCGTTTGCAATTTGAAAACATTGAAAAATCCAATGGAAAAATCTATAAAATTTCTATCTAGAGAAAAATAGAAAAAATATTTGAGCCAATAATACTTAAAAAATCAGTTTTATACAAAAATTAAAAAAAAATAGCTGGTAAAACTCAAAAAATATCTTGAATATTAGATTCAACAAATAAATAGACAATTTAAGAAAAGGAATAATGCTGAATTGCTTGGTTGGATACATCTAGGTGCAATTGACCATAAGAATTGTAAAAAAAGAGGGCAAGAATGCCGGTAGTTGCACAAAATAGTTCATTGTCAACTAGACACTTTGGTAGAAGTTTACAATTCTATGATTCTATGAACTAGCCTATTGGAAATTTTTTTCTTGAGTTGAAATTGGTTCAAAGTTGGACAAGAATAAGAAAAAATCTTTATTACAATGAATAAGGAGGGCACCCACAAATGTGCCACTATCCCCCAAATGCTAGCCATTAGCACCTTGTCTACACTGTCTCTAAAACCAAAGTGACACTATTTATGTGGAAGATCCAGTTATATAAATTCTACCAAAAAAATTTAGATCCTTCATAAATTTTTTACACAGTACCAAATGTTGCATTCTTTGGTGTATTAGAATCTCCTCTCACTTGTACTTTCCAACAAGAAAATCAATGAAAATTTGACTAAATAATCTAATAGTAGTAACTTGGCACAAGAGCAAAAGGTGGTGATTTTGGAGGTGCCCACTTTAAGTTCTTCAGTTTGCAGTTTTAGATTTTAGGCTCATTAAAACTTCTAGTTGAATTTTTGATGCTTTGACTGAAGTGCTTATTATACTAAATATAAAATCTAAGGTGAAAAACTCCAATTTTTAAACCATGGGGAATAAATTTTAAAAATTGACCCCCTATTTTGGAATTCTTGGTTTTGTATTTCATATCTTCTTGTAGCTAACTTGGATCCTTGATTCTAAATATACTTTCAAATTTTCCAAATTTGATCATCTTGTAATAAAATTTAAAAATAAAAATAAATATATATATATATATATATATATATATATATATATATATATATATATATATATATATATATATAATTTAGTTTAATGTTTTAATAATAATTTAAAAAAAAAATTCAAGGTGGAAAAACCATCATTTTTTCAATTCAATGTGACCATTTCAAGGAGGTAAACAGGGAAGCGGTGCCAAATAACAAGGACACAAAGAAGATTGTCACTTGGTGAAAATAGAACTCATTCTTATTAGGGCCTTACCATTCTAATACTAGTAGAAACATGGTCTACATAGACTAAGCTTGAAGACCCACACTTGGTCTAATTTGTTTTAAAATGACAAATTAGACTAGGTGTGGCCTTAAAACTTAGTCTACATGGACTATGTTTCTGTTAGTGTAAATTCTCTAATTGAAGGAAGAGTGGTCACTCAGTATCATTCCCACAACTACATCCTTGGTGTTAAATCAATTAGAAAAATTCTAGGAAGTTTTTTAATGAATCTTAATTTTTTCAAAAAAACATTTTTTGCCTCTAATTGTTGAATGATAATTGTTAAAATAGATGAAATTGTTAATACCTAAAAGATAGAGCCCATGGCTGTGTGGTCAAACTTAAAAGTCCCTCTCTCTATAACTTCCATTTCTTTTCTATGAATAAATGAAATTTTATTTTTATTTTTCAGACACAAAATCACATGTCTAATGTATGGCATTAAATTTTCAATTTTTTTAAGAAATTCAAATTACCATTAATTTTTGAAGAAAAAATAAATAAACTTCATATCAAATGTAGATCATACTTAAAATTTTCAAAAAATTTCGATTAGAAGTTCATTATAGTGTAGAATATTGTAATAGACTATTAAGAAACGTGGTTTTAGATCCTCAACTTTAAACTTTAATGAAAAAAGTTTAAAGTATAATTAGGAAAAAAATGAGCCCTCAAAGGGGCCGTGAATTTGCACAAAGTGGAAACAACAAGGAACGTTGGCAAGAAAAATAAAATAAAATAAAAATTTATAAGCCAGCAAATTGGAGGGCCTGATCAACGTCTGAAAATTTACCTATATAATTATTCAAATATTAAAAAATTATTTAAAATTTTAATATCAAAATAAATATAAAATTATAAAAAAATTTAAATTGAATGTGGCATTAGTGCAAACATATCAAACTGCTATTTCTGAATTATTTTTTAATATGTTTTTTTCATTTTTCAATAATTTTCAATAATTTTTTATTTTAAGTTTTTAATTTAATTAATTTTTATTTTTAATGTGGTCAATATTCATCATTGATGATGAATAGTGGCCATCGTTCCTCAAAGGGATTGTGAGTTCCATTGAAGGGAATTCTCACTATAAAGCAGCCCCTTTGAGGGCTCATTTCTAGGCTCATTTTTTCCTAATGTAAAATACATTGTATAATGTATCATTTTATTTTATTTATAAACTATCCTATATAAAATTTTAAAAAACAACTAAAATGTCTTAAATTTAAGTCAATAATGTTGATATAGCATCAATTAAAGTTGCATATAAAAAATTTACACAAGCATATTTGACCATTCAAAAAATATTTTTTTGGTCTCTGGCATCCCTCCAAAATTAAAATTGAACCACATAATATTCAATAACCTTCATACCCACTACCTTTCCTTCATGCACTTGCTCATGGCATTGAACCTTCACCAATCCCCCGGTTACCTCCCCCTCTCTCCCTCTCCCTCTCCCTCTCCCCCTCCCCCTCCCCCTCCCCCTCCCCCTCTCCCTCTCCCTCTCCCTCTCCCTCTCCCTCTCTCCCTCTCCCTCTCCCTCTCCCTCTCCCCCTCTCCCTCTCCCTCTCCCTCTCCCTCTCCCTCTCCCTCTCCCCCTCCCCCTCTCCCTCTCCCTCTCCCTCTCCCCCTCTCCCTCTCCCTCTCCCTCTCCCTCTCCCTCTCCCTCTCCCTCTCCCTCTCCCTCTCCCTCTCCCTCTCCCTTGTCCAAGAAAAGTGATGATTCCAAGAAACAAATTTATTTTGTTGAAGAAACAATGACCAACACGGACAAATTTATAAACATAAATACGTGACGGAACGACCCACAAAGGATACAAAAGAAAAGTTGTGTTATGGTGAACACCAAAACCCTAATATCAACGAGAAAAGTACTCGTACAAATCTGATACCTGGTCGAAATGACCTGGACTACTGTACACCATATCCAGCACATACCCGGTACAGGATAGAATCATGGGGTATCAATATGATACAACCCTAAATCGGCTGGAAGGTTCCTTGGGATCCGAGCCTTGACAGCTCGCAGACATGCAGACAGAACCTCCTTCGCTTCCTCTGCACAAACGCTTCGAGTAACACGGAGCGTACCTGCAGCGATCCGGGATTCCTGGCGTGCGATCCGAGCGGTTTCAACTTCGACATGGATACTGACATGACGACACAGGTTCTTGGACCTCGTCGTGTATATTAGAGAGATGAAATATAGTTACCATTGTGCGAATAAGACTGATAATGCGTAGTTGTTTTTATGTTTGTTAATCTGTGGATCCGATAACAAGGTGCAAGCGCGTTGAAGACACCTTGTGTGCATCGTACTAACACTCACTTTTGCGTGTTGGGGGGCATGGGCATAGGTGAGACGTGCTTGCTCGAGATTAAAATACAGATCAACAATTACTGCAATTCTGGTTCTTCGTTTATAATATTCTGCAACATCTTGCTATAGGGCTCTGTTGGATGCTCAGACTGCAGATAAATTACACAGCGATCAATTCTTGTGAGGAGAATCGATTATAAAGGTTGCTTGTGAGGTTTTTTACATAGTCAACAAGCTTAAATGAGTATCATGATGGCCTTACTATTGCCAGTATGCTTAAATGGGTATTGTGACAGCCATGGCAGAGATTCGAAGTTCTTCTATCTGAATCTTGAAAACAGGGTACGAGTCAATAGATCAGGTGATAGTGGAGCGGGAAGGTGCCCACCCTCCCTCCCGATCTTGTAAAAACAATAAGGAGAATTCGTTTAGGAGACAGATTCGATTAGACTAGAAAAATCTCATCAGATTTCTTTTAGAATAAATTATGATTCATAATCAAGAACTCTGTACAATAATTCTTACAGAGTTGGATAGAATCACAGTGATGAACCGTGAACTCTTGTGATGAGTACGTATGCGTCAAAAGAATACATGACATTTCTTGCAAATGTAAAAATCATGTGAACAAAGTGAAGTAGAGTATTGCACTGGAAGAATATGGAGTATTGGAGAGATAGAAAATGCCCTGAATAGGGGTGACTAGAAAAGAATGTTTCTCTCTCTCTCTATGTGCCTAAACTTTTTATTTGGGGGGATCTCAAGCTATTATTTCATAATAGATATGCCCCTTTTTTTCTACTTCTACTTTTTGCCCATTTTCCTACCCCCTATGTTAGTTAAAATTGAAATTTGAGGCATTTAAACATATCCCTATTGTAATTCAAAAATTTATATGTGGTATTAGGGTTGATTATTACAACATGAACATTCTAACTACTATTGAATACATCTTACACCAACAATATCTATAGGAAGAGCCCATATATTAAACAATTAATATAATAAATCATACATGTATAATAGGAGAAAAAACGACAAAAGTTGAAAATTCCACAAATAGTATTATACTGGCTAAGCCTAACTTATGCAATGCAACCTTGAAAAACACTTGCCACCTAATTATTTGAATGGAAGCAAACAAACAGATAACAACCCAAAATGAGACGTTCATTAATTTTTCTTATTGAAGATGGATTATTGAAGCTCTTCATGCAAATTCTTTCCTCCCTTTTAGACTACTTTTTGGGTAGGCTTACAAATTATGTATTATGGATCATTACTATGTACATTATAGTAGTTGTAATACATTTTGCTTCATAAAAATAATACTATAGTAACTTGAATATTTTTCAAATTATTGGATTTAACACTTAAATGTACCCTACAATAGGTCTCACGTTGTTTCTAAAATAACTATTTGTGAAGTATATGGGACCAATCTATGCAACTATTCATGGATGTAGAATATTCTACACCATCTACGGTGGAGTCAAGGAAATGATAGTGCATGCTATTGCATGTTATGCAAAAGAACACTTATTTGTGATAAGAATGGTTTCTTTTCAAAAATGGCTACATGATTGATATTGTTGTCACCATTCGAGGAAAAAATTAGAATACTTAACCCCTAAATGCCCGAGGCAACAAATTCTAGTGTCGAAAATACTTTGAAGTTTAATAATATTCAACTAAGTTGCTATTTTTAGTAGTTTATATTTTTGACAAATTCTTTTTGAAGTCTAGTTTTAGCATCAAAAATATGATTTTGAAAATGATTGATTACGATTTTTTTATTTAAGACTTTGTGCAAGGGTGTGCATTGCAATCTTGACTTCCTGTATTGTTGAGGGCTCTTGGAATTGAGCCTCAAATATACTAGATCTTGGAGAAAATATCACATTAGAAATTCATTTAAAAAAATTGTAGAGTAGATTTTGAAAAGCCATCAACTGATTGATTGAGGTTATACATGTTAGGCCCTTCAACCACATATTTTTTTGGTGACCAATTTTTTAGATTTGACATGTAAAAAGAGAACTGAAAGATGTTCATAGTTTTAACACCCTCGTGATCAAACATTATAATCTTTTAATCCTTAAATGATATTGTTGTGTTTTCTTTTTCTATGTGATATCTAACATGTCTACTTTGAATTTGTATGGTTACAAATTTTTTTAATTGATAGAACTTATCAAAATGTTGTCTTTTTGTTCAATTTAGAGGAAATTCCAAGAAGCTCAAAATAGGTCTTGAGCATTTAAGGATTAAAAAGAATATTGTTTCTTTTTTCTACCAAGTATGATAATTTGAAACTTGGCTCCTATCTACTACAATTAGACCTTAACCCTTGAACGTCGAAGCAGACGTTTTGCGGCTAATGAATGACAAGAGAATCTTCTGTGTAGAACAAAAGGGCAACTATTCATCCTCTAAATTTTGTGAGAGAAGGAAAGATCATCACCAATAATTAGATTTCCAATGAGTGCTTTTGCATTATTTTAATCCAATAATTCACCGGTATCAAATCAAATGATTTCCACGGTTATGAGCCTGTCGTTTAAGGGTTAATAAGTAGTAAGTTCCTCTGTTTGGGGCTAATATCCTATCCAATCTCTAACACAGCCCTTACTATAAAAGGACTGTGGTATAACACGAATATGGATGCTTTTAAATTAACATTACTAGTTGAAAGATTGTAATTTTTCATTCTTCTTTTTCCAAGTGTATTTGCATTGGATGGTATTGAAAATTCCACAAGAACAAACCCATGCTGAAAAACTATTTTAGACCACGGCTCATGTTAAGTTTGCATTATTTTGAAATCTTTTGGTATTTATTAAAATTTTAGCCATGAAAATAATTCTTCTAAATTTAAGTCCAACTAATGACAGAAATGAAGTATTTTTATGTCTATTGAATTTTCTTCTCTAATATTCATAAAATTCATTATTTTCATAATTCAAGTACTTCATTACAATTTGACTTTGTTAAGCTTATTTCTTACTTGACATGAATTTTCTTTAACTTTTTCTTCAAAAATTCACAACTATAGAAATTTTAATTTTAATTTTTTGGCTTGGAATGAGTATGATACTATGATATGATTTTTCAAAGTTTGAGGTGCCTACGTCCCTATTAATGCTCATAGGTGCAACTGTAATGAATCAAAACATGCCTTTAATGGAGCTAGTGAGTTTAAGAATGATCCACTATATTTTTCCATTCAATTCACTCCCCATTGTAAATCAAAATTTATTGCAACCCCTAAATGCCCCAAGGTTTCTCCACTTAGTTTCAAGTCCATTTCAAAGTGCTATAACTTGTGCATCCAATGTCTAAATTCAATAAAAACTTGTTTAGAAAGTTGCGCTCTCTCTTCTAGTTTGTGTGGTAAAATTTTTAGATCAATACAAGATTTAATGATTTTTTGGAAGCCAATCATAGTTCATAGGTTCAATTTGAGTCCACCACACTACATTATATAGCTGCAATTTTGGGGGCTTGTATCTACTTCATCTAATGTTCGTCTTCAATCAAATTTGTTGGCTTATATTCCCCTTCCAATCTATTTATTGTAGTAAAATTTTCATGTCAATCCAAGTTGTTTTGAATGTTTGGGAGCAATTCGAAGTTCAAAATCCCAACACTTTTGGATTAAAGTGAACTTCGGCGGTTTGTTTCTTCTTCATACAGTATCCCTTTCCAATAAATTATTTTGGAAAAGTTGCACATACTCATCTAGTTTGTGTGGTTAAAATTTCACATCAATCCAAGAAGTTCTGAGTGACTGAGAAGCATTTCAGTAAAAGGAGGTTCAGCCTCAAATGCGATTCTTTGCTATTTTTTGAAATTTCAATACCATTTTGCAGACCTCACCAAATTCAGGACTTTATTATGAGCAAAATCACACAAAATCACACACTATTTCATCAAATAAGTCATAAAGGAAGTTTATTTAGGAAAATTCAAGGAGTACTTTGGCTGAATGAGAAGTTACTTGGACGAAACATCACCCTGAAGCACTCTGATCCTCATCCAGAATATGAACCTTTATCATTTTGGGGTTAACAGTGCAGCAAGTACAACAAGTTAAGAACTGTTCTGCATCGTCTCCCAACAACTTGGAAGAGTGAGTGGAAGAGTTCAAGGCCTCGGGGATCAGATGAGTCACTCATCCCATAAATCCTTCAAAGATTTGTAAGGGCCATGCTCGGGCTCTATGAACATTTGTCCCGCCAAAGCTTTCTTCTGATCTGGAATGTTGTCCAGCATCTGAAAGTCAGCATCTGCGAGGCTGCAGTCCAGCGCGTTGAAATTCTCCTCCAACCGAGTTCTGTTGTAGCTTCGCACTACGATGCTCACCTCTTTCTCTGCGAACCACCGTAAAACCACCTGCATAGGAACAGGATGGTGGTTACAAGAGCCTCCTTAAATGGGAAATCAAGCAGAGTCTGTGAGCCAGCTTCCACACATAAAAAAGCTCCAGGTTGGTGTAATCACATGGCAAAATAGACCCCGTCCCAAGGGAGAGAACCGACATGCTTAAAAGTCCATTCTGTTCAAAGTCGCGGAATAGAAACCATAACCTCAAATGGAGATCATCTCTTCAAAGGCGGCGACCAAGCATTGGAAGTGCAGAGTACGGTTATACTTCATACACTTGTCCTTCTTCACCATTATGGTTTACTTCTATTGAGACCCTTAAGTTGATAGAACAGGATTCCATCATTTGTTTATTGCTGGTAACGTGAAAGTAGAGCCTCGCCATGAGAAATAAGATCTCTTGCTACTTCTCATGGCGAGGCTCTACTTTCTCGTTACCTTGTCCATTGATTCTATCTCGAGACTTTGTACACAACAAGCCTGTTTGGCATGTACCAGGGTCTATTTCTGCCTATGAATTGGAACAAACCTGCGCGGGCGTTTTCTTCTCCCTTTGCGCAATATCGTTGACGGTGGAATTGGTGATGACATCGTTGATCCCGTAACCACTGTTGGGCGCTCCCAGAGGTGAATAGGCCGTTACCACGATGCCCTTCTGCCGGCAATACTCCCGGAGCTTGTCCTGTCGCCACAGTGGATGCATCTCCACCTGAAATTTCCACTCCCTTGGCATTAGAGCCTCATTCTGGGTCTCGAAAAAACAGTAAATACAATTCCCAGCTCAAACAAGCACCCAGTACCGGAACAACACACGGAAACATAACAAGCTCCCTGAAAGCATCGCTGGTGACAAAAGAGGCATGCAAAGGACCAGAGCAGTAACAACCTCACACTCCTTAAATTGGCACATTTCAGAGTGCCAAAAGTTCTGGACGGGCGTCCAAATTAAGGTCATTAGCGTTCAGCGAACTGACGTAAGGTTTTAGTAGAACAACTCAAAACTGTGCGAGTTCCTTCTTGTAAGCCCTGACAGTGGGATTCAATTCCGTCAATGTAGCAAACATGACAATTAATTGGTTTTAGAGTTTCTAAGAATTAACTCGATTGACTAAAATGGTGCTAATACTTTAGAATTCGTAATATTCTTTAGCACCTTCCCCATTCCTAGAATCTAAAGCATCATGCTACCTCTAATAAGGTTAAGGTAGACCTGGAATGAACCAAAGACTACCGGTACTGACTATTGAGTTGTCACGGCTAATGGAAGATGAGTCAGTTTTATGTCCCTAGAATGCTGACTCAGAAGCAAACAGCTTCAAGCAACTTGCCGAGCAAGTCTTCAGAAAACATTCTGTTCCAAGTAAAAGTACACAAAACAACTGAAGCAAATTGGTGAAAAACAGATCAATATAAGAAAACAAGGCATACTGGAAGGTTTGGCTCACTCTCCCCACTTGCACTGCTCTGATTCGCTTTCCAAGATGCTAAGACCGCAGTCTAAGAATGATGGTTATTTACATCAAAAGAGGCTCCACATAATTCATCTGGTAGAAATTGAAACAAAATTATGAACAGAATGCAAGGGAAGGGGGAGAAGAATGGGAGCACCTGGTTCACAGCCGGAGGAATCCGTGCCAGAGATAAAAGCTCTTCCAGCTTTTTGATGGACCAGTTACTGACGCCAATAGCCTTGGCCAGCCCCGCCTCGACACAGCTCTCCATGACCGGCCAAAGCTCCCCTTGCTTCACGGGCACGAGCTCACCCGGTTGTATGTTAAAAGGATTGGAGTTTCTCTTGGCCCAGAAAGGCCAGTGCACCAGAAACAGATCCACATACTCCAGTTGCAAATCACGCAAGGAGTTCCGGAGAGCGGCCACAACGTCCGCGGGATCTGCGTCCATGGGACTCAGCTTAGTGGTCACAAAGACATCCTCTCGCCGCACGAGGCCAGCCCGAAACGCCTTCGCCAAGGTGGCCCCCAGCAGGGACTCCGTCCCGTACATGGCCGCCGTGTCGAAACAGCGGTACCCAATCTGCCAAACATGCTTGCATCCAGTCAGGTCTAGAAGTGACAAAGGTCTTTCAGTTTCCGACGACCTACATGAACACTAAACCGTAATCAAGGCAAAATTCAAGACCCTCCTCAATTGAGGAGCCTGACATTATAATTCACAAGAAACATGCTTGAATCCAATCTGCCAAGCATACTTGAATCCAGTCAGGTCTAGATGTAACGGCAGTCATCAGCTTTCGACCTACTGTGAGGTCTCCACTCACCATACGGTAAGGGAGAGGTTCCATTCACCATACAGGTGAAATTTGAACCGTGCCCTGTAAGAATCTAGGAACTTGCACCATCTAAAATTTTGCACATTTGTTTCAGGTTAAGCTACAAAATCATTTCCAAAAAAAACAAAGGTCAATAGATAAAGTATTTTCACAATTAGCACAATTCTGAGCTCACCTGTATGGTCAATGGAGCCTCTCTAATGAACAGTACTGTATAATCAATGGAGCTTCTACCTTACTTGAAATCCAAGGCAAATTCAATAGGTTCCTCAACTGAGGAGCTTAACATTATGACGCAGATCAAAAGAAACCTAAGTACACTCTAATGCATGAAATACATTCTGCTCCACTACTCTATCTCGTGAGTAGATGGGAGGAGGACGAGAAAAAGAGAACACGGCAACATAGAGAATTGGCAGTGGCCATGACCAACAGCTGAGATTTAGACGCTGCAGGAGCTCGGTCACGGCAACGTGGTAAGCTTCCCAAAACACATCAACCCAACCGAATTTCATAATACTGGAAGAGAATTTTAGGTTTTCAGCGTCATTTTGGTAGGAACACGACTATCCAACAAGAAGTTGTGCAAGAAGCTGAAAACATGAGAAAAAATGTATGACAAGAATTGTAATACCAACTGAACAAGTGCAAAGTGGTACTCTACACCCACGCACGCACCTCGATTGCAGCAAGAATGGCATCCTCCGTGCGGTCTTCCTTCGATCCTATGCCTAACCCAATTGACGGCATCGAGGTCCCGTTGTTTAACTTGAGGAGACCCACCATCTCTACTGCTTGGTAAGATCAATACTTTCCAATTCCGAAAGTTTGCAACAAATGTAAATGCACTCGGTCGATCGAAGTGTAAGTCTTCACTGTGACTAGAGCTCGCTATTCAGACGCGAGGCACACGGTTACAAGTGGCTGGCCGGTATCCAAGTATCCGTTTCAAAACCACTCATGGTACTGTATCTTCGCTCTTGGTGTTGGAGGTGTTGTGTTAGTTTGGGCCTCCTTACCAGGGCTTCTTCTTTTGGCTTCTAATAGCCAGATTGCACTCCTCGCTGACAGGTGGCGAAATGGTTATAGGAAGGGGCTGTGAAAGCGACCCGGTTTTTACAATTGACCCTATGAAAAGGTGTAATACAGACAGTGATTGCTTGTAAAATGGACACATAACAGCAAATCGTTAATATAAAAATAATTTCATGTTTATAAGATGGCACTTCTGCCCACACAAGGGACACAATAAAAGCCCCACTATGATTAAATAAAACATACAAAACAGCTGTTCCAAAAATTCAAAGTTGTAGTTCAACTACCTCATCATAAATATTAATTAACTTTGGAGCATAAACGGAGCAATACAGGACACATTTAGGCAAATAAATGCCACTTTCATAGAAGACGGCCAACGCTTATTGGAAACAAGACTGTCTCTTCTTCAAACTCCATGCATCCAATTAAACAAACATCATGAACCCATTTACTACAACCTAAATATTTTATACTACTTTCATCCACTCAAAAAACGGCAAATCACTGATGATCAGTTAAATGCCCTAATTCGCAACACTCAATAAACCACCTGCGATATCGCTTACACCTTCTACAACGCTCACAATACGTATTGACATTGCTAGTTTTGGGAGAATCAACATCTAACAGAGGTAGTTCAAGAAATCACACTACCATACAGCATTCACATGTAATTGTACAAATTTTTCCTCTTGTTGTTGTTCCTCTATTCATTATTTCATTGTATGCATTTTTAAGAAGTTCTTCATGCATCTTCTAATTAGTGGTTTTCATGCTCAAAAGCAACTTCGATGGAAGAATATGAGGAAGACTCAGGGGCAAATTCTGGCGAAAGCTCTGACAGCCCAAGTGATAGCAACATGTTCCACAAACCCCGCAGCTGGGGATCAAGTGCCAGCGACTTCATTGAGTCAGATTTCACCGTAAAGAAAGAGAGTGATGATGTCCTTGATGGCTTTGACTGGTCCCTACAAGTGGTCGAAGACAACATCGAAGGACTCACTGGCAACAACAAAGATGTCAACGCCAATTGGCAACATACTTCATACTTACTTGATCCTAAGCAAAGAGTGTTAGGTGGCTCTAGGGAAACTGGACACCAGGAGATCAAAGGACCTCCAACGATGGTGACTACTGATGGGTGTCGGATTTCACCAACTACAGAAACACATGCAGAACAACCTAATTTCATACAGGCTATCAACTCTACATTAGATGGGGGCAGACAAAAACTAGAAGCTCAAGCAGTGCAGAATGACAAGCTGGTAGCAGCTCAAAATTTCTTCTTGGACAGTGACTCCACTTCAAACGGACAGGACACTAAAATTGCCAGTATTGATCAAGACTTCGACACTTTCGAGGACATCAAGAGCGAAGGGCGGCCTGACAGATCTCTCCGGTACCCCAAAATTGTCAATAGTGATCAGTACTTCAATTCTTTTGAAGACATCAGGAGCGAAGGGCGCCCAGACAGATCTCGTTGCACATCTGACAGTGAATGCGGACCGAATTCTCCAGAGGTAAACCGAAACCTTCTGCCATCATATAGGAAGCAAAATCAAATGAAACCAAAGAAAAATGGCAATTGGACTACTGAGCAACTACAGGAAGCAATTGAAGATGTGGATGATGGCATGCTACTGAAAACAGCAGCTAGACTTCATGGTATTCCGGTTACAAGCTTCAGAGGACATGCTTTTGGGTGTACTTTATCTAGACGAAGAGGTCACAAAGGGGTTCTTACTGATTGTGAAGAGAAGAGAGTAGTTAAATACTTACTTGACATGCAGAGCCGGAGATTTCCTCTTCATATGGGACAACTGAAAGCAAAAGTCCAAGAACTCACACAAACCAGAGTTACACCTTTTAAAGATGGACTTCCTGGACGTGGATGGATTAGAAGTTTTCTTAGTCGACATCCTGAGTTGTCGTTAAGAAAGCCACAGGCTTTAGAAGCTAGTCGTGCAAAAGCTCTCAGTCAAGAAACTGTGCAGTCTTTCTACGAAAACCTAAGTAGTTTGTATGAGCAACATGCCTACGGACCTGAACAAATTTGGAATTGTGACGAATCTGGTGCCCAGGCTGGACGAGATGGAGGGTTTTTTGTCTTTGCTAAAAGAGGTAGTAAAAACGTTCATAAGGTGATTTCCAGCCATCGAGAATGGCTATCTATTTTATGTTGCATTAATGCAAACGGAGACAAATTGCCAAACTTCTACATTTTCAAGGGGAAAAAGAAAAAGTTCAATTACCTATGGAAAACAGGTGATGCAGAGTCAGCGATGACCATGCAACCGAAGGCGTGGATGACTCACCTGCTTTTCAAGGAATGGATGAGACACTTCATCAAAAATGTTGGAGAGAAGAACCCACTTTCCCCTACAAGAAGACACCTTCTTATATTGGACGGCCATTCCTCTCAGGTGACATTAGAGGTTGTGAAAATCGCTATGCTGAGTGGAATAGATCTTCTTACACTTCCAAGTTATACATCCCATGCCCTCCAACCTCTAGATGTCACTTGCTTCAAACCATTCAAAGTGGCTTTCAGGGCATACAGGAACAAGTGGACAATTGACCATTTGGGAAAGAAACCTGAAAAGGAAGATTTAGCAGGATGGGTGGTCTTTGCCTTGAGAAAGGCTTTGACAAAAACCAACATTATCAACGGTTTCAAGACTACTGGCATATACCCTTTGGATAATTCAGCTATGAGCAACAAGATGGGTCCAAGTGAGACTTACAAAAACAGGGGGGAAAAAAGAGGTTGAAGTGATACCACTTGTCCACATTCATCTGCTCCATTTCCAAGTGAGGGCTTGCAGGACTGGCAAATTCAAGAAATTCTGGATGAAGACATTGGTGCAATCCCTCAGTGCTACCAGTACTATGTTGAAATTGAAAGTGAAAATGAAAATTTCTTCAATGTAGAAGGAAATGAAGATACTACTGTAAGGGAGAACAAGGAAGATCCTCATCAAAGGAATTTCTTCAAGCTGCCCCAAATATTTTTGCCTACTGTGCAGGAAACAAACATGGCGAACGAACCTTACATTGACTACTCTCAGTCGATTTGGCTGACGCAGCAAGAGTACGTGAACTCCATGGAACAGATTGCCAAACGCAAAGAACAAGTTGTACATGAAAAGGAGAAGAAGAGGTCAGAATTTGAAGCGAACAAAGTGCAGAAGGCGGCTGCAAAGAAACAGAAAGACTTATCTAAGATAGAGAGAGTGAAAAATTTGAAGTCTAAGAAGGAGCACAATAGGGCGTGGTTAGCAAAAGCTGTTGCAGCTTATGGAGACAACCTACATGCTCTGATTAAGTCCAACACTGCAGTACCGACATGGAAGACACCATACTGTGGGTTCCCACCACCTATCTGTAAGGAAAATCAGAAGAGGGCATTAGCTAAGAGAAAAGCAAAAAAGTTAGGTCTTAGCACCAGTCACTTACTTCCTGTAATGGAGGTCCCAAATCCATGGCTTGTAGGATTTCAAAGTCCATTTTAAGACTGCCAGCATTGGCAACAACCGGAAGTACTCTTCGATTTCAGTGGCCTGCATGGAAACAATACCCTGTCAAACTCAACTTTTGTCCTAGATAGGAAGACTGCTCTTAGAGGACCAAGATTCTAAGAGCAACTGAAATCAAGGGTTTGGTTGAGCATGGCTTAACAAGTCACGGTTTCAAGCAATCATTACATTTGAGGACGAGAAGCGGTCAAGGGATGAGGGGAATTGACCAACAAGCTGACAACCATCGATAAGGGCAGGGAAAGGATCAATGATGTTTTGACGGGGGGCTTGAACAAGGATTCAAGATAATTTACCAAGGATGGGCAGTTTTGGCTAGGGGATGGAGGTATATGAAGGTGGCCATGTCAGTAAGGCCCACGAACGAGACATGGGATGGGGAGGGTGTGACATGCATGTGTCGAGGCAAAAGGACCATCAAACAAGGATCGAGGAGGTATGGATGAGTGCGGAAGGTAGTTGGTCGAAGGCAAGGGGACGAATCGATTACGTTCAAGGCACCTATGGATGAAGACGGGAGGGGTTAAAGGAGAATGGAAAGGTAATAGACTGGGACAGTTCATGGGATGTGCGGTTTATGAGAAAAAGCTCAACCAAGGAAAATGACGGATTTGATGATGCATACAGGATGCATACGAATATGGATCAACAGGTCCACAATCAGTACCAGGAATTCGATGCCGGAATTACAGGGTAACCAAGTAGTAGTCACATTGCCAGATATAGCTGTATGGTCTAGAACAAGGGCACTTCTAATTTTTGGAAACATCCAATTACTAAAATAGTATAAATAAAGATTGGGGAAGGTCAGAGTGTTTTACCTATTCTTACTCTGTCATCGTCATCACTCCTAGTGTTCTGGTTTCCATCATTCCACATGTCAAACACATAGTTGACATTGTCTTCTTGCTCTGACTCGTCAATATCCTCCGTTTTATGTCCTCTGCACTCAACTCCAATCAAGACATAGTCTAGTCAAATAGCTGAAGTTCATTAGATTTTCAATCTCATGATTCACAGTCGTAGCTCACAAGTTTGGCGAACCTTTTTTTATGCTCATCTTGTGGAGCCACATGCGGATGACATTCGCCGGCAGCCCAGTGTCAATAGGTCATCAGCTTATTCGGTCCTCTTGACACGAGCACAACCCCAATGGCCTCCTGATAAGATGGAAAAAGCCCAGTTAAATAAGTTACTGGTATGCATTTTCCTAGTGCTGGCAACTTCCATACATATTAGGAGTCAGAAAACCAATAAAATGACTAAGCAAATCCTATCTCATTCAAGCACCAACCCTTGTAATAAAATGTAGGATGCGTTCCAGAAGAACCAAGGGCATGAGCTCAACCTGTACTTGCTGCATAATCTCCTCAACCGGGATACCTTTCGCTCACACATAGCACACTGCTTCAGATAGCACACTCCTTCCTCGCCTCTAAGAACTACTATGAACTTCTGTAGTTTTATCCTTCACAAAGAAAAATTGGCAAAATCACTTTATTTCAGCACATTGTTAGTAAAGAGAAATCAGTCAGCAAACCAACGGTCCGCACCCACAGACATTTACATTATATGTTTGTTGTCAAATTACAGGCCATTCTCATTTCGAACAGTGAGGCCAACCCTACAACGTCAAGAACCGTGACAATATTAGCTCCCTTCAAAAAGAGACACCACTATGACATCAATCATATGTATGTAAATGCACAATATCACAATCTGATGAAGAAGTAGGAAAGAAAAATGCATACCAAGTCTACTTGCAATGTCCTGATGTCCTCCTCTAACTGTAGTGTACGTCGCTCCAGATCCCTGAAACTCTAAAGAGTCCTTGCATGAAGAGAAGTGTCACATGCAAAATCTGCGGAGTAGCAAAACACAATGCGTCCAGCTTGTCCATAGAAAGGTCAAATGCTTGTGTCTAAGGCAATAGAAACGAAGACAATTGAAACTACACGTTTCAGTTGCATCTCAACAGATTGTTGCATGGCCTGTCTATTTAGCATGGCAGTGGGCAGGGCAACGGCGCGGCAGCAAATCAATTTGCTGATGCTCACAATTGACTAGGCCAAGGGTCCATGTAGACATGATTACGATAGATAAATCGGGGAAGAAGTTTGATCAAGCCAGGGGAAGAGCTTTGATCAGGCCGAGGAAACAGGTTCCAGCAAGTTGGGGGAAGACATTCAATCAGCCCGAGGAAGAGATTCGACCAAGTCGGAGATCAGGGGTAGAGGTTCGATGAGCCCGGGGAAGATGTTTGACCAGGTCAGGGGATCAGGGGAAGAGGTTTGATCAGCCCGGGGAACCAGGGGAAGAGGTTTGATCAGCCCGGGGAAGAGGTTCAACCAGATCGGGGTATCAGGGGAAGAAGTTGAGGGAAGATGTTCGATCAACGTGGAGGAATAAATCTGACCAACTAGGGGAAGATGATCAACCAAATCGGCGGATCACATTCGATAGGAACAACATCTGAGCGCGGGAGGGATCGCTCAGGCAGGGGATAAGTTTCAATCGGCACTTCGTCACAGGCGTAGCTAGACTATGCTTGGCGAAATGTTCGGTCAAGGCATGCCATGAGGTTGAATAAGGGCAAGTCAAGACCATAGCTCAGGGACGATTCACCGACTGACAAGAAGCAATAGTGGATTGTTTGAATTACATATCTGGGCAGATATATGGAATGAGAATACATCAGCTTCCACGAGGTTCGACGAGGGCGGGAGGTGAATCAGTTGAGGTGGAGCGCAAAGCTCACATTAGCAGCTGAAATCTAAATCTTCGACAAAGCACATCCACAAAACAACCATGTACGAAACTACATGTACATCATAATTAACCACATTCATAAGTAGTACAATATACAATTCTGAAAACAAGTCAAATGAGACAAAACCATTACTGCATCTTTAGTCAAATTGTAATGACGTTTGAAGGTACTTACTCGCTCTACAGTCTGTAGATGTCAACCTCACAGAACTGTCCTTCATATCAATCTGCCACACAAACCACGACAAAATTTCTCATGAGAAACTTGCATACACAATCACACAGAAGTAGTAAAGTCTCATAGTTAATCTAGCAGGGGAAGAGGTTCAATGAGGCTGAGGACAGAGGTTCGACCGGCCTCGGGGAAGAAGTTGAACAACTTCGGCAGATCAGGTTCGGTCATTGTGGAGGAAGAAACCCGACCAGCCTGGGGGAAGGAGTTCGGCGGTTCAGTTTCGATCACTGTGGGAGAAGAAACCCAACCAGTCAGGCGGAAGAAATTCAACCAGTTTGGCGATCAGGTTCGATCAGTGTTGGGGAAGAAACCCGACCAGCCAAAAAAAAGGAGTCCGGTGGTTCAGGTTCGATCAGTGTGGGGGAAGAAACCCGACCAGCCTGGGGGAAGGAGTTAAACGAGTTCGGCGGATCAGGTACAATCAACGTGGGGAAGAAACCCGACCAGCCTGGGGGAAGGAGTTTGGCGGTTCAGGTTCGATCAGCGTGGGGGAAGAAACCCGACCAGTCTGGTGGAAGAAACTCAACGACTTCGGCGGATCAGGTTGGATAGGAACAATACCAGACCGCAGGAGGGATCGATCAGGCCGGGGATAAGTGTAGATCGGCAGTTCAGCAGTTCATCGATCAACTAGTTCAGTAGTTCATCGACAACCCAATTCGGCAGTTCGGCAGATCGATCAACTAGTTTGGGAGTTCGGCAAATCGATCAACTAGTTCGGCAGTTTGGCAGATCAACCAGTTCGGCAGATCGGCAGTTCCACGAGGGCCGGAGGTGAATCAGTGAAGGCGGAGCATAGAGCTCACATCAGGAACTGCTATTTAAATCTTCAACAAAGAACATCCACAAAACAACCAAGTCAAATGAGACAACCATTACTTCATCTTTAGTCAAATTGTAATGAAGTTCGAAAGCACATACCGGCTCTACAGTCTGTACATGCCAACCTCACAGAACTCTCCTTCACATCAATCTGCCACATGAACCACGACAGAATTCCTTGTTGAGAAACTTGCACACTCAAAAGTTGTAAGGTCTGATAGTCAGTAAGCAGTAAATAGAGAATCAGAAAATCTACAACTTTCACTTCAAGACAGTAGATACAGTAGTGGCTCTCATCATTTCCTAGTCTGAGTAGAGGTATCAATCAAACAAAACATAACAGTGACTCACGGATCCATCACATAGCAAGTAAGAGTGGCTCGACTTCATAGAAAAAATAAGAAATTTCAAGACTACTGTAGAATGTAGTGACAAGAAGATCCAGTACTAACAATGCAAGAAAGGACCGTCTGTTCAGTATCGTCTGTATGCCGGTGGAAATAGCCTTGAAAGTGGCACGCATTAGAAAACACGTAGTCATCAGCATGCGTCGATTTAGCTAAACAAGCCTCCAACAAACCTAGCGCATTCTATTATGCAGGCAAAAACTGTCGACACCTCGAGCACAATCACGGCACTCGGAAACTCAAAAATGTCACTCTTCCAAGCGCAGGCGGCACGACCAATGTCACGGAAAGATGACATACTTGTTCTGAAATGCTTATTTTAAAGGTGGCACCACTGCAACGGTCTTCCAAGACGGAGCTTCGCGCCAGCAGATTCAAAATTGATTTTGAAAATCTTTTAATTCAGGAGGCGGCAATTTAAAAAAAAAATGGTTACACTCATCAATGCTTGTAGAACGGTTTTGCAAACATGACAGACACTCCTGTCAAACTGCTGGCTCCATTCTTTGTGTCCAGCTGTGCTTTTCAGGTTTTAATGCAAACGCAATTATGCACCTCTAGCTTCCCCACACATACACTTTAATAGTTACATAGGGTCCGTTTTAGTCGCCTTCTTTGTCTATTCTCTGAATCTCCTGTACTACTTTCTGGGTGTTGTATTCTTTATTTTTGGAGAAGTTGTGTCATGTCAGAATTCTTGCCTCTGTGCATTTAGCGACACCTATTGTCTTTAATAGTTCCCTACGACCTTTGTCTTTGCTTATTCATAACTAATTCAAAAAGACCCTTAAAAAAATGGGACCACTTACCACAGATTCAGCTACTATTTCTCTCATACTAAAAATTGAATGAAAAATGTTATCTGCATTTTAACCCCTTGAAAAAACCTCTGCAGCCCTTAAAGGGTCGCTTTAACAGCCACTTACCTTATAGCACTTTTTCCAGTGAAATGATAGTTTGTTCGCCACGTTGGCGGTTGATGGACGGGGACAGGAGCCAGATCAGCCATGTCTTCTCATGAAATTAGGGTTTTATCACCCGCATGCTTTGTCATTAGCGCCCACTCCCACTACAGTGTTCGTCACTTCAAGTCCTGTTTTTTCGGTCCCTTGCACTGATGTCTCCACTCTCCTTGCCATTGCTCCCTGCTATGCGCGTTCATTTCCACTCCATCTTCGCCCGTGGCTATATTATCTGCAAGAATCATGTCGCCATTGAAAGAATTAGTGGATTTCAATGTGTCGCCAATTGTTGTACCTAGGGAGCTAGTTCATTCGCCAAGGCTGTAGGAGGGGAGCTTCGAAACCACTATGTTGAATTTTAATGGTTTAGGATAATTGAGTTGTTCATTGTTTCCATTTGCTTGCAATGGTGGCAGTTCTCATTCATGCAGGTTGTAAAAGTTGCATGCATGTTAAATTTCCAAAGACAACTTGCTGTTTCCATGACATTGCATCGTTGTGCTCACAGTATTTCAGCAATTTCGTTGTGTTCTTCTTCCTTTGTGTCTGTCATTTTTTTCTTTTGTTTCTACAACCACATTTTCAATCATGTAGTAATTGTTGCATGCCAAGGGTTCTCGTGAAGATGACATTGGGAACGACGTTGTCGCGAAAGCAGTGCGGGCTACCAACATTGCACGATCAACGAGGAAGAAAGCGGAGAAGGCCACGAAGGAGGCACACGAAGTTGCACGGAAGGAGATGAAACATAAAGACAAAATCATTGAGTTGCGGAAGCCGGAGGCAAGGAAGAAGACTATGCAATCTTATTTCCAATCCACATGGGGTGCGGGCATCAGACAACCTTTGTCACTTACTCACTTGTCTTTGATGGTTCAATGCTAGAGGTTCCGGGAGCAGAGCCCAATTCAGTAGAGGAATATTTGAGTAATGAATACAACGAACATTGTCATGCTTGCCAGAACAACACCTTGGTATCTGTCGGCAGGGTTGGAACTTTGGATTCGTCATCGAGGTCTGATGACACTATTTTGCTCAATGTAAAGTCTCCCCTGATTACCATTTCAAAGGACTCTAACGACATAGACAATGCCAATTTACTTGAAATCCCAGACGACTCTGAGGGCTTTGATGTTGATTTGGACTTCTAGTCGCCCCCACGCAAGAAAGGTGCCTTGATGCACAAAAAGTGCTCGAAGAATAAAAAGCGCTATGATAGGCACCATAAATTCCAAACGATATGGGCAACAAAGCTTCCCTGGATGGAGGGGATCATGTCTAGTGATGGAATTTTACACATGGTGCAATGCAAAGTGTGCACTGCTTTAGATTGCAAGCCCTGCATAACAGCTCCAAAATCTGTTACGCTTTTCAAACACGATGGAAAGTAGAATGCCAAGAAAGATATGCCACATTTAAATCAAGGCTAGAGAACAATATGTGGCCAATAATTGTAAGCATCGTAAGAATTTGAGGTTGTATGTAGCCAAATCTCTCGCCACCGTCTTGGAGTAGATTAATCATTGTACTACACTTGAAGTGTGGAAAAAAAGGGTTTAGTTCGCAACCCTCTTTCAGCTCCTGTGTGACGATCGTCCAATGCTGGAATTTGAGTCATGTCCTGCCTTGTATAAACTTCTAGATATGCTTGACATGCCATTTACACATTGGTGCGGTAGCTTTGGGTGGAACATGGCAGGGCATATAGGAGATGCAGAGGTTGGTAGGATCGGCCAAATTTTTGGCTGTGACTGTGGACGAGGTAACAACTGTAGACAATACGGTAGCTTCCTCTCTGTCCATGCGTATGCTGTGCAAGATTGGGTGAGAGTGCCACTCTTATTGTCGTTGCAACGAGTTGAATGTAGTTCTAACGTTGAGAACCTCACCTCGCTTATCATGGGCGCTGTAGCTTTCGGTGGTGGATTGGATGCTGAGGGCATTGCTCAGAAGTTGATCATCTTCGATGCTCATGGTGCATCTACTCTACAAAGCACGAGATCGGGGGTAACTCAACAAATCAAAGATCAACATGCATCTTTTGTTAATGGGATGCACTGCATTGCTCACCAATGCAATTCAATGCAGGGCATTCAAGGCCTTATCTAGTCTTGGGATCTTTGCTAGTATTGAGAAACTACTGAGTGTTACATATGCTTACTTCTGTAAGAGTTCCAAACGATACTCTTAATTCAAGCAACTTGTAGAATTGACAAATACTAAAAGGCTAAAAATGTTACGGAATGTACAAACCCGTTGGGTGAGCTTGATCGAGCCCTTGCAGCACCTCTTATCAGAATACAGAACTCTTATTTACAAAATGACAGCGGACCGTAACACCAACGTGAAGGTAGAAGTACGTTTATATGACTTCACCGTTTCTTTCGTTAGATTTCTTGAATGCTTGTAGAATGTCCTTATTGAGAAATTGATGTATTTTGCATTTTTTTGTGTATAGCCTTGTCTTGTACTGCTACTGGACCCCTTCACCATGTTGGACATGTATGCGTTGCTGCCACTACTAGAAGCAGTTGACACTCTTGTCAATTTTGCTCAGAAATGAGATGTATACATCTGCAAATTTGTTGCTGCCGTGAAAGTTTGCGAGGGCTCTTTATATAAGTTGTACGAGAATAAGGCCACAACATATAGTTGTGATGAATTTTGGAGGTTTAATAACCTCTTAGATTGTAGTCACAAATAGATCCACATTAAGTAGATAACGGATTTGAATCACAATGATCCCTCGGTTTTTTCTTTCATTTGTCACGAAGAGCAAATCCATACTAAGCATAAGGGAGCACATGTGGACCGCGTAGTGTAGGTGTCGCTGCTTCAGAAAGTGAAAATGGAATGTACAAGTAAGTCCAACTTTCCAACATGTCAGGCGTAAACATTGTTCTTCATAAGTATTTCAGTTTGCAGTTGATTGTCACTTTGAAGTATTTCCTTCTAACTAATGATTGCCTTCTGCTTAGTTAACTTTGTTCTTGGCTGAAGGATGAAGCATTGGCGTAAATGATTGCAAGTGCATCAAAACTTTTAGTGGAGGAACTGAATGCTCGCTTCCCCGCTCATCACGTCATGAACGCTCTAGGCATTCTGTACCCGCAATACTGGTGCCAACCTACTACTGAGGAGATTTTTGACAAGCACCTTTGCATTCTCATGGATGCATATAGGCATGATCGGATTTGGGAGGAGAGCGACAGGAAGGTGCTCATTACTCCCTTGATTTATCGTGATGCTCTAATGTCGCAACGTGAGTTTTTTAAAACATGCATGTAATCAAACTCACGCGTGGCGCTGCTCCCGCCATACACTGTGAATCTGTTGACAAAAGTGTGGTGAGTCTTAGACAACAATGCCAGCTTGACCCAAAATTTTGGAGAGTTCATTAAGCTAGCTGAAATGGTTGTTGTGCACGTCATTGGCTCAATGGAGGATGAGCTCCTCTTCTCCAGCATTGCCTTCCTCAAGTCGAAGCTTTGCAACAACCTCAAGGAACATATTCATGTGGTGGTTGGGATGTTTTCTCAACATATCTTCACCTTAGAAAACTTTCCCTATTAAAAGGTCTTCGATGAATGGTACGTTGCGGGTGGCCGTGGTCATTACTTGGCTAGCACTTAGGTAATATTTCTACCAGTTGATAGTGTTAGCCATGGTCTAGCAAGAAAAGTGACTAGCAATTCAACGGTAGGCAGCAGTAGATGCCTATTAGTTCAATGAATGAGTTGTGGCATCTGGTGAAAGTAATGTTGCCCTCTCACCCACTTGAGAGTGTGCCTCCCCCACATCTTCAATTGCATGGACTCATACTATGAAGTCCGTTTTACCACTACTTAGTTTTTGATGTATTATATATCTATGTTGGAGTTTGTTTGCTATATTTGCTTGCAGAGAATTGGTTGGGCTCATAGGAAGTAGCCCGGATGCTTCAAGGAATGCGATGAAGTTTACAATAGACCCTAAATCTTTGAGCATGAAATTATCGAGATGAACTATGGTTCCATTATATGTCGTTATTAGTGAAGTTATGATTGTATATGTCGTTTGCGTCTTGCCTCTCCGTGAATTTGTTCCATTGTCAATGTCTATGGTGACTTTTGTTTGCGAAGTATGACCGCATATTAACTTTGGCATTGGAGGGGTGTTTTGTTGGGTGCAAATTCAAGTGCCGAAGATTGAATTCTAATGTTGTGTGAATGCCATTGAAAGTGGTACTTTGTGTTTTCTTTTTCATTCAAAAATGCACGTACTTTAGCATCGAAGGGGGTTCGGGTTGGATGTAGGTTTTTCTTCCATGGAAAATTTATTGAAAATTATTTCAAGAAGTTTCACCTCCCTAAAATTTAATTCTAGCCCTTAGGTGGTCAATTTGTGGACCTACTACTTTACAGGGAAAAATAGCCATTGCACTTTCATGTGGACCTAGTGGATGGGATGGGAAATAATAAAAAATTTACACGTATTAGATTCTCTAGTTTCCACCAATGAAGTTGTCCACCGGTATCCGTGAAACTTCAACTCCTCCTTTCTCGCTTGCCCACCTTGACAAGACAATTGGTGGAGCTACTTTTGTCTTCTTGCTTGAATTAAGGTGGAAGCACCCAAAACCGTCACTTTAAGGAATTCAGCATACTTGGAGGCATCATTTCAAAAAAATAAATTTTTTTTGATGTTAGCGAGAGAAAATCATGAATTTTCCAAAAAAAAATTAGATTTTTCGGATGTCATATGTAATTTCTATGATTTTTCAAAGTTGTGGGTCTCTAGATCACTGGAACCGTCATGTAGGTGCACCCAAAACTGAACCCTGCGGAAATCAGCTCTTAAGCCAGTCAGATATTGGTAAGTGTCCTTCAAATATGTCAGCCAATTAAAGCCAAGCATTTGGCTGACGGATTAACTAAAGTCTAGGGACATAATTGGGTGAGTCTAGGGTCCATGGCAAGGTACAGGGACGGGAATGGGTGTTTTCACCTTAGTTGGAAACTTACCCACCAGGCTCACATGTAAGTTGACCCTTAATAAGCACTTATACAACCATTTTTGGTCATGGCTTGACTTCGGACATAATTTTTGTCCAAAAATAATTTTCTTACGATTTTTTATTTTTTGTTTTTTTCTAAAATATTGGATTGTCTTTCAATATTTATATTCAAAAATTCAAATCGCTATAGTCAAACAAAATTTATAAAAGAAATAGCACAAAGTATCTAGAATTAGTTAGTGTTGAAAAACTTACTATTTCGGAAAAGCATTGGTATTCCCATTTCTAGATCTTATGCATTTTTTTACAAGTCAATAGAAACTGCAATTTTGACCAATCCAAAAAAAAATTCAAATGCTAAAGGTAGAAATCATATTTTGTGTGACTTCTTGAAGTTATATCTTTAAAATTCATTTGAAGAGAATCTACAAATAAACTTATAATTTTGACTATATGAATATTTTCTACTTTTCATGCTTCACACATTATCTTCTTTGATGCAAACTTCAAAAAAGTTATAGAACTTATATTTTATAACACATTTGTGTTTTGTCCAAATCCCTTGGGCTTTTAGGGGTTGAGAACAAATTTATACCTACTTTTAGACCAGATTCACATTCCAATCAACACCTCTAACACCGAGTGGGAATATACCTTCATGAGTGTCTGTTTTGGAGCTTCTCTTAAGCTGGTTTGATAATGCATGTTGCAATTATAGGCTCCTACTTTACAGTATCAAATTTGCATTTAGGCGGGCATTTAGGGGATGCCCTAAGTGTAGGTTATTTTTGTAAATAATTAGGGAAAATTTGGAACATTTCTAAAATTAAGAAAATTATACAACTACTTCTGAAAATTCTGAAAAAATTTCATTGGTAACAATTTTGAATATCCAAAAAATATTCTTGAGAAAATTTAGAAAAAAGAACACATTTATAAGGGAATAGAAAAAATCAATTCAAAATTGGGAGTTTCAAAAAAGTAAAGTACCGAAAGTCAAGAAAATCAAAACAAGTTGCCGAGCTATCCAAATTCTAAAATTAAATTACTTCAGCACCAAGGTGCCGAATTTGACCTGAACATAAGGTACCACATGAATAAACTATGACTATGAATTTTAAAATCCTAAAGGATCTAGGCACATTTTGGGTAGAAATTGTGAAAAATTGACACTTTTCAGGATAATGGAGGAAACATGAAAAAAAAAAGTTTACTTTTCAAAATCCAATCATATAAATTTAATCTAGACTACTTTAGAAATGTGTGGAAAATATTTCAAAAATGTTGACCTCATAGATTGAAAGATTTTAGTGTTTGAAGAGTTAGAAGAAAAATGATTTTTTCAACCTTGGCCAACATGACTAGTAGACCATGTCCTCCTAGAATGATGTTTTTACACTAGACATGGTTATTTCTATTTATTTTATAAATGCATCTTGTATCATGTAAATTATATTCTTGCCAAACTTCAGAAGTAGAGGAGGAGTTTTGTACATGTTACCTGAAGTTGCCAAAGCTGCCTAAAAAGTTCAGGTTAGCACAATTTTTGATCCAAACATCCGATAAAAATAAAATTATATTTTTACTAAAGGATACATGTTCACACCTTATGCCAAAATTTTGTAACTATCTGACCCAAATTGACTTCGTGCATAACTACCCCAGATCTCTTGCGTATGTTGAATGGTCACTTGGTCCTTTAGGGGTTAAAGTAATGGAAAAAGGAATATATAAAATCAACCCTAGACTCTCAAGAATATTAGGTAAAAATTTATAGAAGTCAAGTTTAGAAACATGTCACAATTAAGTGTAATTATCTTCAACACACTGAAAACCAAATTGAAGCATAATTTCATTGTAATGTATATCATCATCATTCATTTTAAGATCCCTAAATGACTAAATGTGCAACATTTGTAGATAATTGTTGATCTTGCGTTTATTGAACACTCTTCTTCATCAACTAAATGAAAAGCATGACTTCTTTTAAAGGATGAGATGTCTCATATGAGGAAGATTCCACAGCTTTCAATAGTATTTCAATAGTATTTCAAACTCAATATTTCAAATTCAATAGTATTTCAAACTCCCGCATGCTTGCTTAATCTAATAATGCCATTACATACAATAAGTATTTGATGGATGACAAAAGAACCTTATATGTAAGATAGAAGTGTAGATGACCATTTACAGAATTTTGTACAAAAAGGGGATCTTTCAAAGTAGTTTGACCTCCAATGAGTGCTTTTGGTTTTCTTTAAGTAGATGATTCACACCATATACAAAAGGATGATTTCTAAAGTGACCAATTCGTTCTTACATTATTAACCCTTGAAAGATGTAGACCCCCTTGACCAAGGTAGTCTCCAAACTATATACAAAAGGATGATTTCCAAAGTGACCAATCCATCCTTAAATTATTAACCCTTGAAAGATGCAAACCCCCTTGACCAAGGTAGTCTCCAAAATGCTTGGATCATTGAACCCATAGGTGCATTCTTTGTTTCTACATTGAACAATGAAGTCATCCCTTGGATACTTTTAGTCCTCATTGTCCTTCAAACCCTTCAATGATGAGGACCCCCTTGACCAAGGTACTCTCCAAAATGCTTGGATTATTGCACCAATAGATGCATTCTTTGTTTCTATACTCAACAATGAAGTCATCCATTGGATACTTTTAGTCCTCAGCGTCCTTCAAGAATTAAGAATGTTATGTAACGAATAAAATGTTCCACAACGCTGATTTTGGGGATACCAGCCTCCTTGGTGGTTGACTTCACAGTTGCAAAATTTGACAAAATGAGGCTCTATTCCCTCACATATCATCATCCTTGCTCTTGAACTCCCAACATTGACGTGCATTGCACTCTTCCCTATTCGTGCAGTATTTCGATTGGGAATGCCGACTCCTGGAGCCATGAAAATCAATACCATGGTATTGAGCAAAAACTCTAGAGGTGACATGATTACCAGATGTGCCTAATCATGAGCATGAACTTCAAGACTGTTTCAGTTAGTGTCAAGATTCCTTATTCAAGATCATAACCCCACAAGTCCCTTCCTTCAGCAAAGGGGAGAATACAGCCAAGTAACAGGACCAAGCAATCACCGAAGGTTTACTAATTGCTGAACCAAACTGTTTGCATCCACGTTCTGCCTTCTTAATCAGAGATGCACAATACGCACTTCTCGTCCACAATTTGTAGCAGCAGAGACATGCCTTGGCATACACAGTTTGCTACTGTACTCCAACCTAGCATTGGTATGTAATGAGCTCATACAAGACTGCACTTCCACTAAATCTGATTGAATGTACAACATAAAATCCTAACCTACGAATCAAATTTCCGATGACCAAATGAATACGAATTTCATACGAGTCTTACAGGATCAGTACACACCTAAGTTGCGATATCAGGTTGTCTCCAATAAATGTCAAAGAGCAGAAGGTTCCAGAGAGTGCAAAATGTTCAATACATTGGCAAAAATTCCACAAAACTCATAACCCTAACAGATTTCAGAGCTCAGAACACTTTCTGTCATATCTATTGCGCTCTAAAAGTATCCAGTTAACAAACAAGACCATGCAGACGAAGACGAGCTTTCCATTATAAATTCGCATACTCATCCAGTCGCAATTCTGATTCTCAATCTCAATGTAAAACTCCTGAATCGACGGTGCAAAAGCAGGATCACAACGTCGTCTACCAATTCAAATAAGAAACCACATATTTGTACAACTAGAAAACATATTACAAGAAGTTACATACTGTTCATTAATCAAAGAGAAAGCACCGCAGAGTGAGAGCACACGTAATGCCAATGATTCCAACCACATGCACACAGAACACAAAGAGCACGTACAAGGAAAAAAGATTACAAGAAAGAAGAGTACAGAGTTGGGGTGTCATTACACCAATTTAGCAGTCCCAGTTACACTAATTTATCGTGGCGACACACTGATGTTGCTGTTCTTCTCCACGAGCTGCCCATTACGAAGCTCTCCAAGTGCAGACACGGGCCACGTGAACCCCTTCGCCATGATCCGAAGCGCGAGCGGCACATCAATAATAATCTCCTTCTCCGTCGGCTTCTTGGAGGTTCTGACGTCGATCAAGTACGCTCTCCCCACCCATCCAATCCACCCCGTAATGTACAGAAACACCAGTCCCGGGTACACAAACTCCCCCAAATGCTTCTGGTCCCCGTCCACGATCAAATGGGGAAGTCCGTCCGTCCCGCACAACAACCCTTCCCTCCCGTAGAACGCGAACCGCCGCCTCGTCTTCTCGATAGTGGCGTTGATCGCGAGCGCGGGGGCACTGTTGGGCGCGTACAGCTTCAAACGATTCTCCAGCTTCTTGATCTCCTGCTTCTCCCGCTTGGCGAAGCCTTTGCTCTCCTTGCAAGGAGTGAGCCCGGCGACGTCGGCGCGGGCGGATTCGGGAGCTGCGAAGTCACTGGAGCCCACGAGGGCGGCCAAGGCGAGAGCCGTCGCGAACTTGCCTGCAGTTTGAGCCACCGTGGGGGTGGTCTCGTCAGCGACGGAGCACACGGTGCGCGCCCGTGAGGGGACGAATAATGCGGAGACGCGGGAGCCCGAGAGAGAGCTCTTGGAGCTCACGTCGCGAGACAGGGACGTCACGAGCCCCGCGGGCGCAGCGGCCATGGTGACGGACGCCATGATTTCCAAAGCACAATTCGGACGGAATTCGCAACCAAATGGCGAGATTGTGAAATTGCTGCGAGGAGATGTGCAAACTGGAATTGGGTCGTGATGGAATTGGGAGTGGTGTTGTGGATGCCGCGTGCCTGCGAAGGTGGATTGCCGTGACGACGGTGAGTGGGCTCGATGGCGCTGGGCATTCAGCTATCTTATCCGGAAGGGAAAGATCTGGTGCTGGGAGAGTCGCGGGGATTGCTGTGGCGGAGGCTCCGCCAATCGTCTAGGGTCCTTCCTTAGCCTTTCTTCATTTACAGAACAGTTTTGCATAAAACTTAGGCCCGGTTCAAATTTTATTTATTTTAACCCCTAAATGCCCAAGTCCTGTTTCGAGTATCTTGAAATTTGCTCTAAATTGAACAAAATGCCAAAATTTTGACAAGTTGTATCAATTTTTTTTGAATTGTCACCGTACAAATTCAAACTAGACATGTTAGAGATCTCATAGGAAAAGAAAATACAACAATATCACATATGGAGTGAAAGATTATAATGTTTGACCATGAGGGTGTCAAAACTACAAAAGTGATGTGAAGTCTTGCAATCGTCTTTTCACAAGTCAAATCTAAAAAGTTGGTGACCAAAAAAATATGAGGTTAAAGGGCCTAATATGTATAATTCCATTTAATTTATGACTTCTTAAAATCTCTTTTACAATTTTTTTCAATGAATTTTGAATGTGATTTTTTCTCCAAGATCTAGTGTATTTGAGGCTCATTTCCAAGGGCTCTCAACACTACGAGAAGTCAAGATTGCAATGGATACCCTTGCACAAAATCTTGAATAGAAAAATCATTATAATTTATTTTCAAGATTGCATTTTTGATGCTAAAATTAGACTTCAAGAACTTTTCCAAAATATATATACTAAAAATAGCAACTTGGTTAGGTTTTATTTAACTTCAAAGTTTTGCAAATACTAGATTTGGGTGCCTTGGGCATTTAGGGGTTAAATTGAGAAATCTCCCTCACCAAGCCTCCTTGTTTGCCATAAATCCTTAACCCCTATACATCTAGAGTCTTCTCCAAAATTCAAGATTTGAATAAATCCATCATAAAGTACTATCTTGAAGAGTATTTTGGAATTTGTATACAAATAAAAGTTGTAGATTTTGGATCTTAGATTCCATCCATACAATTAGATTCACCAATGTTGTCACCAATCTTTTTTTTTAATTTTGAAAGGAAAATTTAAAAATTCCTTCTAAATTTGATTACAAGCAAATATCATCATATTTTGAGTGCAATTTGTTGGAATGGATTTGAAATGAGGCTCTCTTCACATGGTGATTTTTTGAAATTTTTGTGTTCTTTAAATCTATGAATTTGAAATTTTTGCAAATCAAATTTTGAACTAGAGCCAATGCAATTTGGACTTGGTCAAACACTTCACATACTTCCACATTTGTAATTTTAGAAAATATATACTCTAGTAACACCAAATCCAACCGTTAAATAGGACTACAACTTTGTGGAAGTCATCTTTGTGGGTCCCATGTAAACTATTTGCTAAAAAAATCCAAGAGCACTCATTGGAGATCAAATTATTGTGCAAGACCTTTACTTTTCACACAAATTCTATAAAGATGAACATTTTCACTCTTGTCCTACATAGTGGGATTTTCTCTCATCCATCGGACAATAACGTTTGTAGTGGCATTTAAAGGTTAAGCTTGGGGGCCATTAGATTTTGTTTTTATAAAATTAGATTGTCTCTCAAAAAAGCTTTGATGCCTGTTATTAAAAAGTCTTACTATGGATTGGTGTAAACCATCAAGAAGACATGAAAATGGAAAAAATACTTTAAAAATAGCACTTTTTACTAGAAACCCTTGGAATTGAAATCAACCCACTTTTTTGAAGTGGTTTTGTCTATTGGATTTTTTTATAATTCTTGGGGTTCAAAATTTGAAAACTTTTGTTGTCATAGAAGAAAAAACATATTCCATATCATTAGGCCATCTCAAAGATCTATGATCTCCCATTTCAAAGTTTAAAACCATTTTCAAAAGACTTTTCAATTTTAACCAAGCAAAACTTTCAAAAAAATTGACCCCTCACCTCTTGATTTGGTGTAAACCAAGACTTAGGGCAAACCTCCGTAGTGTATTGAAATTGAAAACAATTTCTTAGTTTTTTGGAATTAGAATTGTTTTGTGTAGTTTTATGATGTTTATCATTCTATAGGAATAGGGAAGAACTTCATTCTATAGCAGGGGATTTTCTTCATTTTTTATAAAATGCCAAAGTGGTAATATGAAATATTATAGCAATATTTGAACTCCAAATTTCAAAATGCATCCATGTATTGGATAGACAATATTACATTAGAATAGTGCTTATCACATATCTATAATTTTTTTTTCATCCACAATCTAGCGATTTCATCTAAGATTCATTTTTTAATTTGAAATTGTTTAGCAATTTTTCAACCTTTCAGTACCATTTTGTTACAAGGTCTTGGGGTTGGGTCCATTACTTTGGTGCAAATGGTAGACAAATCACCAAAAAAAATAAAATTGTTCCAAAGGAGAAGCTTTGTCTTGTTGTCAAACGAAAAGCAACTAAAAGATTAAAGTCCAATGTTATAATGTAATTAGAATTGGAAATTTGAATGTAAGCACATGATATTATAAATTGTGATGTAAATTTCAAGATATCAATAGACTAATGCAAAAACACTCTAAAATTATAATATGTGCTAGAAGTGCCTGTGTAAAAAAATGGACTTCAATACCCTTTTAGTATGATTGACATAGGTAACATTTTTGGCTCTTTTTACATAAACATTAGGGTTCAGTAAAGAGACATTGCGCTTTGTACCATTAAAAAAAAATTCCAATAAATATAAAATAATTGTTGATTTTGGTCATGGATAATTACTTCCCATATTGCATTTCTAGGCAATTTCAACCAAAATGATCAAAATTTGATTTCAAAGAAATAAAACTTGATGTTAAATTCCATAGTTTTACATGCTAATTTATGAGTCTTTGGTAGTGAATTTTTGAAAGTCGAATTGTATGGGTATGTTCGAAACATTCTTGTCACATGTTTCATTTTTTGAAAGAATGTGGTTAAGGAACAAAAATTGAATCTATAGATAGTACAATGTTGCATTGCATGCCAAAATTTTGTAATTAAATATTTCTGTATAAAACTACATACATATACCACCATGTCTGAATTGTAGGCTCAATGCTAATCCACTCTTTGTTCAACACTCACACTCGTAAACCCAGTAAGTTAGCAACCTTGATTCCCACACACTTCTACAAATTTCTACAAGAGTTCTGTATGTACTTCAATTCTGATTAGTAGTGCACCCGATTAAGGACACTTTGTTTCTAATTCAAGTAAAAAAACTGACTGCAGCGTTTTGTCTTAAAACAAATAAAAAAAGATTTATTATATTGCAAGAAGCTGTGATACAAAAAAATACGCCAAGAGTTGAAGCAGAGCGTTTTTTTATCGTTTATTTCGGTACAAAAAACTTAGATCAGGTCTCCTACTACTTATTCTGTGCATCTTCATCCCATCACGAAGTCGAATGATTTTGGAAAATCCCCGTCAGATAAAAACGAATCCGAAACACTAGTCCAAAGCTGGATCTCAGTCGCTTGTGCAAAGTTGGCTGCATCTTGTTGAACACTACTCTTCTCCTTTCAAGAAACGCGTGAAAGAACATAATTTGTAGTGCTCAGTCAGTCCCATAAATACATGAGTCTGCAGAGTACCAACGACCAGGGAAACGCTAGTACGTGAGCGGGGAGCGAGGAGCAGGGATTTCATCTTTTAGTTGTTTTAAAATTTTGACAAACCTAAAGAGGCAGACCTATTATCGTGGGTAATAATTGTATGCACTTCTACAAAATACTACAAGTAGCATCTATTACCGTCGGTAATAATTGTATGCACTTCTACATAATATTGGAAGTAGCATCTATTACCGTGATAATGAAAATAGGGTCTGAAGGGGGGTAGTAGGAAAGTGAACCTACAACCGTGGATGAGGAATGACGATCTAGAACACGAAAGTGGAAGAAAATACCAAGTTCTATAGAGGAGGTCCACATAAACTGCGATAAGAAAAGGATAAATTTATGCTGGCAACACTACTTAGTAATATAAGAAATGACATGCTATTCCACAAGTTGTGGCCACGCAATGGTTTAGGGTAACGTCGTACGAAACAAATAAATGTAGCAGAAGAATTGCAGTCAAGAAAATGTGTAGTCTACGTAACAAAGACAAGACCATAGAAATCAAAGGCAGTGGCCCTTTTAGTCTCACTGCAAAACATAAATGGAAATACAAAAGGTAGAAACCCCACAGGCAGTGGAACTGCAAAAAGTCTAAGAAGATATACTATCACCACTACAGTCTCCATAGATATCACCAGATTTACAATTAGATTCTGAATCTGAACAATCTGATGAAAACGAAGTATCAACAGCAGCATCTATGTCAAGATACTTTAGGACCCTGCGATCTACTCCAAGTCCAGGTTGAAGTGCAAAAGTGGGTCTACTTTGTAGAGAAGCACGTGCCATTGCATCAGCATAGACAGGTAGGAAAAATGACTTTTCAGGGCTATGAAGCAGTCTTGATTGCAAGGCAAAAGTAGGAGTTGGACTCCTCAAGCTCGAGCTGATTATACAACAAGTCAATGAAGAGATTAGTATAGGAAAGAGTGAAAATAAATTCATAGCAATACTAACTTATTTAAACCTCCATATTCAAAGCATGATAAAAACTTACTTACAAAATCTATGGCATGGAACAATGGTCGACTCCGCAATCTCTTCATCCACTAAGACCTCAGAGGCCTCTCCAGCATCAAGACGTTGCTTTTTGGAGACCTTAGGGACAGAGACCACGATGAGGGGCTCCAGAATTTCCTTGAAGATCAGTTGATCCACCTCCATGACCACGAAATGCCGACCAGCCTTTCGACAAGCGTGGACAGAAGCTCCTATATTGAGTCCAAGAACAAGTAAGGAAATGTGGATGAACAAGAAATCATAACACCTTCATAAAGAGATTCAGCAGGAAGCCCTTACCAGTGGACGCAGTGCAATCAAGCACTATGTCACCAAACTGCGTGGTAGACTCAATCAGCGTTTGGAGAAGTATAGGGTCCTTCTCCCTACCTCCTCTCCAAGGAGTAGTGCCTCTCATCAGCTGTGTGTCCTTTGTTACCAAGTTGAAGAGAACATCATCAGCCGCGACATTGATACCAATAGAATCGAGCTCTAGCACAGGCATAATGGAGAAGGTGGAGGCTGGTACCCCGGGGAAGCTCCTCACAAAAAGTTGAATGCAGAATCTCAAAGTCTACAAACAAATGAAACAACAAATGGCATTAGTACAAGAGAAGTCAGTGAAGCGAGTGCCTAGGACAAGAGTGAATTGAACATGCATGATGGACTCACAATCATTGAAGCGTTCCTGGCACTAGTTAGAGGTAAGCGATTCACTCCCATGAATTCCTTGAAGAGTGAGAAGTGGTAAGGCCTCAGGCAGCCACGAATATCAGTCCTAATCTGAAGATGATCTGGATGAAACAATAGGAGCACCTCATTGTCGTGAATCAGTTCACAGGCACTCTCGAAAACTGTCTCTACAAATCGATCTGGAAGCTTGTTCCACTCCGGAATGGATGAGCCAGGAGAGGTCACTGTTGGAACCGGAAGACCTTCAGGAATGTCCACCACCATGAGATCGAGAAGTCCGGAAACGGCTTGAATACCTCTCAAGGCTCGAGCCTTGTCAGATTTGTGCTGCACATGACAAAAAAAATTTAGAATGACACTCACTTCATGTGAACAACAATGACATCAGAATGCAATGGAAAACAAGAGCAGGGGAATACCTTCTCAAGAAAGGCTTGCAAATCCATCCATTCCTTCGGAAAGGAATTGTGTTGCTTATAATACAATGCAACGGCATCTAGAGATGATGAGAGGAAAAGCTCATCCAAATGCAAAGTCCCCCCCGAGCAATCTTGGAAGGCAGGTGATGTACACTGCTACAATCTTGAAGCTGAGAGCTCAATAAAGGAAGAATCCTGCTTGCGAGGATTCTGTGACATGGACCCAGTGGAAGCCTCTGGGAACACAAGCGCTGGAATAGAAGCATCACCTGCCTTGGACTTCCCTGATCGCCCAACTCTCTTGGCATCTCTTTCTGCATTCCGTTGTGCATCCCTCGCTGCCTTGTCCTTGACCTTCTGGGCCTTCCTATCAGCCTTAGCCTTGGTCTTCTCCGCATCCTTGGTCCTCTGGTTGAGAATCTTGTTCCTCTCCTTCTCGGGTAGCGTAGAGATGTCCACCTCTTGCACCTCCTCCTCTTGCACATCACCTTGGCTGGGAGCAACATTATCAGCTTCATCAAAAGCCTTCTTTGTGTCCTCTTCTTCAACTGGGCAAAAAGACTTCCCGCATTCAATGTACCAGCAACATGCCCTGAGATGCGCAAGGGACCAAAACCGAGCATGCCAAGCATTGTACATGCAAAGAACGGTGTTCTTGTCTGTCCATGCGGTTAAGTATTGCGGAAGGTGGGGCTCTTCAATGGCACCAAGTGGGAGGAGCTCCCTCTTGAAGTACTTGATGAAGGAAGACAAAGCAAAAGAAGAGTTATGTAACAATCATCAATACCAATGAAACAATGAAATAATAAACAGATTATGAACTCAGATTATACCTATACACGGCTCGCTTCACAGCAAGGTCTGTTTGCTTCTGGTTTACGAATGCCTTCGTCTTCGTATAAGACTCCTTGCCCCTGAAGAAGCCAACGAATCCATGCTCCCATATCTGATTATGCCAAGCCTGGATGTACTGAGAGATGGACCTTGGCTTCTGAGTGACATCCATGTTTATCGCCAAGCCGTCGTCCTTGACGCTCCTTGAGAATAGATCAACAGCACCGTCCTCAAGCTGTAGGATATAAGATAAATGAAACACGTTGAAAAGCTCAATGGCCAGGGTTTAGGTGATTAATGTCAACTTCATCAATACCATGTATAAATATGAAATGAAATAAACGAAGAGTATAACAAACACTAACACGAACTTTATAGAGTCAACAAATATCAAAGTTGATAATGAATTCAACTATGTGATTATTATAGATCTCGAGTACTCACCCCTGCCCAAAATGAAGCCTTGTTTAGCCAACCTTCGAAGTCCTTTTCAGTAAATCCCTTAGGAGGGAAGTGGACTGCCTCACGGGAGTGGATGCTTGAATTCCAATTTTGAAGCCACCAAACTTTAAACTCCGGAATTGCACAAGCCGTTGCAATGAGCTGAAGCTTCTCTAGAGTCATCTTTGGCTTTTCGTTATTGCTCCAGTGCTTCGTGATCTGCGAAATGTACAAGGGATGTTAATACATTAATATGAAATAACAAGAAGGTCCCAAAGAGGAGTCTCAAGAGAAAAACGAACCTCTTCAAGGAACTTGTCACCGAACTTCGGGTTGGCAATCGATAGGTACTTGAAAAACTGGCCCTTGAACGATTGATGCTTGATTCTTGCTGCAGCCCTCATGGCCGTAGTAACGCCGGCGTCGATCCTGACCTCCATCGGTGTCTCATCATAATACCTTCTTGCCGCATCATCTGAGGCCTCCCCAATCTCTTGCTGCAATTGAAAATGAGTGACTAGCATAAGCATGGATGTCTATGAAATTAAGAAATTTGACTAACACAAAGAGTCAGTAGGATTATTACCCTGAAGAGGAGCGCAACAAAGACATCGGTTGTCAGAGGATACCATGTTTTTTCGATGTGGGGGCTGTTTACACACCTCCTGTATTCCTCCTCAGTGAGCCAAGACTTGAGGCTTTCGAGGGGCATGCACCCGACAGACTTCACACGGTATAGTGTGTGCACCATGCTCGTCTTCACATGGGAGTGCTCATTGGACCTGAAAATACCAAATGACAGTAAGAAACAAGTACTTGTAGAAAAAAATAGAAAATCCAAAAAAATGTAGTGAGAAATCTTACTTATTGATGTTGTGCATGGCGTTCATTAGGAGGGCCACCTTGCCCTTCGTGTCGAGGCAAATGCTATCTACGGAATAATGCCACTCCCGTTCATTCCCATGAAGCCGGTCAATGTATCCTGTCCATGCCTTAAAATGATGGTTTCCATCACAAATGAAGAACATTCGACCACATAAAAACATGAGGTGAGGGTCTAGGGACAATTTGGCCTCGAATGCATCGTTAACTGAGGTCCACTGAGGTCCCCAACTACTAGTGTCCACATCCGTCATAAGCCTCTCCTCCCCGTTCTCATTGGTTGTGGATACATAGAACACGGATGCTCCCGGCCTATATCCATGGGTAAACTCGGCCTCCAACCTCTTGATGTCCTGGGCAAGCGTTGGGCGGACTAATGGCATGTACACCATCCGACATAACGGTATCTCGAACCTCGAGGCCTCCTTGGGCGATAACCTCATTTCCTCAATGCAATGGATGCTGTTTGACTTCTGCTGGTTACGCAACTCGTCTTCATTAAGCTTGAGTAGGGCCTCCTCTGCCTCATCCTCACTGATATCGATGGCCGTCCGTGGCTCGGAGGTTTCCTCTCCACAAGGCTCGGGATGTAGCGGAGAGTCCCCTACTTGAGCCATAATCTGCCCGACAAATCTTAGTAATTAGATTATCATAAACTTGCACCTAGAGTATACGGACCATACATCTTTCACCGCGAATGTACATTTCTAGATTCAAGAAAATATGTGCGCACATTGAAACAACGAACTGGAGCAACAGACATTTAAATAATAAAGAATATCATGCATTTGTAGAATGAAAAGTTCACAAATATGAAACCAATAGTCTGTTCATCATGAATAGTTAGAAATTGGTTTACGACAGCTCAGATCTATCACCACTGAGATTTAGCTACGATGCAAACTTGTCACTGCTGGGATTGCACATTCATGAAGGCTGTGCATGATGAAGAGCTGGAAATCCAGTCTCTGTGTTTCCGTCCCCAGAATGAACACTGAGATTGAATTCAATGCTTACTCTAATGGACGATATCGAGATTAAGGAGAATTCCTATATACACCAAACACTGTCTGACCTCTTTCCTACCACGGGAACATACAAGACCCATACAGTAGATAGTACACGATTCTCAGTCTGAGGGGTAGCTGCACACAACGGCGTTGCAGATCCTCTAGGATACCTCGGTGCCGAGGCTGCCCTGGTCAAATCTCCGAAGGACAGCAGTGGCAAGAGTTGAGACACTGAAAAGTAGGAAGACGAAGACTCACTCTTGAGATTTTCGGATGTGACCTCCCCCAATCTGCAAAAGTCCAGACAAGGCGCGTAATCCATACGCTCATGACGGAAGACCGTGGCTAACGAAGAAGATTTTCCGAAACCGATCACGAGCTCACGGCGATAAAAAAAAAGGAACCAAATGACAAAACTGCTGCCGCGCATGGCATCCCGCAAATCCTGTGGTGGTCCCTCGACGGCGAGGCTACACCAGAGGGACAGACGGACGTCATCAGCAGTAGGGTCTTGCGGTTTTTGGCTGAGAAACTGATAAGGCTGTGGCTGCCCCAGCTCACTTCCTGACGTAATCTATAGAACCCCTCGGCGCCGAAGCCACCTGCATGCAGTCACTGGATTCGAGAAACAACTCGGAAGCTTTACTGATTGAATACGCACAGTGCGCTAGTAAGACAAAAACCGGACGTACCAAATCAACTCACTCAAAATGCCCTTCAGCCGATCAATTTTCGGTGGCTGTCGGCCCAAGATCGTTCTCAGAGCTTTGAAGACAAGCCCGCCATTCTTCCGTTCTCGACTTCTATCGGTCAAGGAAAAAACAGAAAACCATTTGACGAAGCTGGAGACTCAACCTACCGGGAATGTGGACAACGTGATTCTCCTTGCCTCAGCGAACGTCAGCGGGTGTGTGAAACGAGACCTCGGGAGCGAGGCTAGGTCCTAGCAGCACCAAAACGTGAGAAGCGACTCACCCCACATTCGACGAAGCTGGAGACCTACCTACCGGGGAAGCGGATAGCATGCTTCACCTTGCCTCAGCGAACGTCCGCGGGCATGTGACACTAGACCTCGAGACCGAGGCCAAGCCCTAGCGACACCAGGACGTGAGAAGCGGCTCACCCGAATGAAGACAGGAACGTCTGCGGAGTTCAGGTCTTCTTCGGGATGAAGCCTGCAAAGATCAAACCCTGACTTACTTTGGAGGCGAGTTTAATGATTCCTTACCTCTTTCTGGATCTGATTCCTTTGGTCGCTCCTGGTCTCTCCTGCCCTTGTGAATGTCTTCGGTGCCTCAAGACCGCGATTTTGTCCGCCGCTCCTGCTTGCTCCCGCCCTCGAGAATGTTTTCGGTGCCTCAAGACAGAAATTTTGTCCGCCGCTCCCACTCGCTCCCACCCTCGAGAATGTCTTCAGTGCCTCAAGACAGAAATTTTGTTGGACACCTCCGCGATTCGTAATTGACGGCCGCTCTCGCTGCCTCCCGGACTTGGCGAATTTCTTCCTATCTCTAAGGCACGGTTCTGTCGTCCTCTCCTGCTCTCCCCCGCACACCCTAAAGTCACGAAAGTCTCAGAGAGCGCACCCACGGGCTGCAAAATAAAAGACAAGGAATCTCTCACAAGTTGGATGTTAGGAGGAAAATGGTCACTCAAAGGCTGGAAGGTATAAGGAACAAATCAATGATCATCTGAATGCTAAGGAACTCGCGCATTTCCGTTCATTAAATTAACCACGTCCATTCTAATCAGGTGACACAAAATGCATAATTTCCAGTAACTCGTGAAGTTAATTACTTAGAGATACAAATTAGGGCCATGGGTTCGCTATATTTTGTTTATGGTGGTTGCTATTCCTTTAGTCTGTGTAGACATCTTTTTCTTTATTAGGGTTTTCAGTCCTCTAAGTCATAGACAAATGCTTATCATCAAAAAACTATCTTTAGTCGCTCTTCGGGGAATGCTCAGCAAATTGTACCTTGTAACTCAGTGAAGACTACCGGAACATTATAAGGCCGCAATCCAGTATATACTATATCAAAACACCCTGTGAAGACCTCTAAGTCCGAGATGGAATTCATCTATGCATCTGCCAGACACTTGCTTTGGAAAACATCAAGGAGAGTAAACCTTGAAATCCAGGCTTAATCTGATGAATTTATGGAGAATATTGCATGGACGCTCTCAAGGACAAGGAGGAAATCAATTTTGTATAACTGATTCATGAGGTACTTTAGGATCAGTTCATAGACAGTTCAGTGGTGACATTTACATGAATGATGTTGATTCTAACCTCTGTTCATAGTAAGCCAACTTCTCAATCCCCTTACAGTTTACAATTCATCAAGAATGATACGCTACTAACCTTTAGATTGCGTCCCTCGGAAGAAATAATATTTCCACATCTCTGCATCACTGCGTCACCATCATGTTCCTCAATACTATGAAGGCATCGTTGAAAGCTTGATCCTAGTGCAACGTCATGATGGTCAGTGTCACCAATCTCACATTGAAATGATAATACCTTTGTAACCGACTCCAAGTGATTTTCTACAAATTTAGATGACTCCCTCTTCAATCTCAATCGCTGCAATACTTTCCTGCTAGAATATCTAAACTTTGACCGTCTCCTCCTCTTCCTGGTCTCATTGGACACAAGAGGCTCATCTAACTCATTCATTTGCCCTAGAAAAATGTAAGCTCCTAGCCTCAACTATTATGAGAATGAGCCCTAAGAGGCCCATCATATATTGTTTACTAACAGGACAGTTGCGCCAAAAATGTCAGATAATTTATTGATGATTATTATGGCATTAATTCTTTTGATAGAGTACTGACAGAATAATTTAACTCCCGCAGCCATGGACAAAATACTGGCAATAATCCATGAATGCTTTAGGTGCTTTGTAGTTTCGTTAAACCTACACTATATTCTATTTTAGAACAACAAGTATGTGCTTCACCTAAGTACAAATAAACCCACTTCTACTAATTAAAATAGAAGATTATCAGATCTTTATTTAATGTTATTATTGATCTTCTTGGGCATTAGTTACAATGTAAATCATAATACAATTCGGCACTATAATCTAAAATATATTAAATGTGATACAGTCCTCTGAAGTCTTTTAATAGAAGAAGTTATCGTATTAGTCCTACTCGTAATGATTAAATCATTAATCAGATATACTTCTACAAATGTGTGATTTTCAATGGCAACATTGATCTAATAATAATATTTCCCAAATATTTAAAATGCTAAGCGGGCTACCCCTTTGGTTTAGGTACTTCCTTCATTTAAGAATTCCTGTACATAGATACTACTCACAGATATCAAGTCCAACGTGCAATGAACATAACGAACCTTTATTCTTAAATATCTCTCCATTAGTTGTGTGTTACCAAACTCAGCTTCTTGTCTGACACAATCTCATTTTGGCAATTCCTGCTATAATTTAAATTCATAAACGTCATTCTTTTGAATTGTGTGACTGGTTCACAGACCCATATGTTAGGCCGTAGCATGGTTTTTGTTGTTTCATGGAAATGCTCATAGAACTCTTCACATTCTCAAACATCCGTTTCACCATGGCTGCTCATTTTACTTGTGACCCTAATCCTCGGTTGGCTGTTATCTATTCCAGTAGTGAAAGGGTTCCAGTATATTTTCCGTTAGGCAATGACGGAGTAGCTCATGTCACCTCATTGAGGTTGAGTCTTAGGTTTCAGATGAGTGAGGAAGTCATGTTCATTGATGAAGAGGTCTATGATGCACAATCCGGAAATCTGGTTCACACTATTGTCCAGTCTCCAGTTTGTGACGGAGCCACCAAGAAATGGTTGCTTAATGTTGGAAGATATCGAGTATACGGCTTGAGTCAGTCAATCACTGAAGCATCCACGGAGTTTGTCACACCCCACCCGTCGTCCACGAGCACCGTTCAGGTCACCCCGGCCACCCGGGTGAAGTTGGAACTTGCTGATGAGTTCATCACAATTCTCAGTGATGATGAGGACGGGAACTCTCCAGTACTACCACTTCCCGTGCCTTCTCCATTGGTCAATAGCACTTTTCATGAGTCATGTTTGAAGTCTTCTTCTCCGTTGAATCATCCCTCACCCCTCGTCTTTATTCAGGAGTGCCTTAGTATTGTTGATTCCTTGAAGAGAATTCGGGATATTAAAGGAGTTAGGAATGTTTTCAAAACACTTGATTTTAAAACTCTTTGCGTCCAGAGGGTCAAGTTTCTCCCTCCTACATTTAGTGGAGATGTGCTTTTTGAATTATCACCAGTACTAAAGACCGGTCCATTCCATATGATGCATGGAATGGACAAGCGTCATGATGGTCATGCTTGGACCAAAACAGTTACTTCAAATATCAAGAATGATGTCAGCTTGACATTTCGCACTTCTACGTGCATAGGCCACCTCCGCTGTGACAATCAAAAGTGTGAATACACTACCCGCATTCATCGCACCTCCGAGGTCAATGAGAGGGAATGGGATGGATTCACTGTGAAGACGATTCCGGGTGGCCAATCCGCACCTGCTGGTTCGACACTTGTCTGCAAAATCTGTAAAGTTCCACCAACCTGTGTTGCAACTTGTGTTGCTAGAGTCTATTATGTCTACGGAGATGCTAACATGACTCGTGTTTGCCTGCATCTGGGAGTTCATGACCATCCTGTAAAGGTGGGTGAAGACCAAGAGATCAAGGAGAAAACGCGCCAACTCATTCAGGAGCAGGTCGAGAGGACACCCAAGGCCACTAACTCTGCAATTGTCATGGAGGCTAGTAAAGAACTCGTCGGTGTGTTACTCATTAATCTAGAAGGGGCGAAAGTTCAAAAATTCAATCTGGAGGAGTTAGTCCCTGTTCTTGAGAAGTGCAAGTACATGAGCTCCCCAAGCATCAAGAACGACGTCAATGCGTTTAGGTACATTCGAAGATTTGGAGTCATGGACGGCATCGCCACACTCAGAGGCTGTAGCCATTGGGCCTACGTGCAGGAGAACAAGTTTCCGAGACAAGGCTCCGACTCAGACAAGGTATATGTTTTTAAGATGTCCGAGGTAGGGCCCGGATCTGGCGTTCACTTGGTCAAACGAATGCAGCCTGGAGGAGATTTGGAGAAATCGTGGATTATGTTTGATCACGTCAAAAGAGTCAAGCATTGGACCACCATGGCTTGCCATGTGTATGACTCCGCGTATTGTCGAGTCATGACAATTGCGGTCTGTGATATGCAGTCAGAGGATGCTATTGCTCAGATGGTACTTTGGAAGAACATAAATGCTGTCATGGCAAGGCACGGTGTTCCATCACCAAAGTTCAAGGGCTTCATGGCGGACAGCGCGCAAGCAAACTGGAATGCGGTTAAGGTGATTTACGGTAGTGGTGATGCCACGGTTCCCATGAAGGACCAAGAGAGGACGTGCCTCTTCCATTGGGCCCAATCCCTTGAAAAGCATACGAAGGCCGATATCCGTGCCGACCTCCAACACCAGCACCGTTAGCTCTATAGGCAGTACAAAAATGCAGCTTCATCTTCAGAATCCGAAACTCTATATCTTGCCATTCGTGCATGGTGGCTCTCCTCCGAGGCCACATCCGACAAAGGATTGAGCCGTCTGGAGCTCTGGTTGGCATTTTGGCACTTCCGCTATCGCCAATGGGGTGGATTCATGCAATTGGTAAGTTTGCTATTGTTTGTCACTTTGCATATGACACTGGCTTCTCTTTGGAGCATTCTGGTTCCTAATTTCTTCCATTGATTTTTGTCTGTGTCTTTGTCATGGCAGGATCTCACCGAATTGGAGCTTGCTGAGATGCCCTCTTGTAATCTCGCCGAATTAATGCACCACAAATGGAATCAGTAGTCTGGCAACCGAGGAACTGATTTGTATACTGCTACTGTCGATGATTTCATCCGGGCACTCATGCAGGTTGTCCGATATTTCCAATACCTAAAAGGCGACCGCGCTGGCACTGGTCCTGGGAAAGAAGAATTGCAGTTTCGCGCTGCCCAATGCACAGCCGAACGAACTAGGGACCCCAAAGTGCTAAACGTTGCTATGGCCAAACTGCCAGGAGCAGAGCTCTTCTGCACTCGTGACCCTCATTTGGCTGGCGAGGAAGTCTTTGGCTCCCAAAAGCGAAAAGCCGATGTTCCTCTCGGTTTTGAAGGCGAATCACACCGGACGGATAAGGTAAACTTCTCTCGTCCACGAATTGCAACCAGGTCAAGCCGAGCTAACCATGCGAGCTGCAGTCTTCCCGATGTAATGGAAGAACTCTCTCCCGAGTTGCAAGAGGACGAAGAACTCAACAACCAAGTTATGATGACCGACGTAGGGAGAACTAGTCATGTGACTGTTGTATACAAAACTGCTTGTAAGGAGACGGAGTGGCACATTGCAAGGTTGCCCAAGACCTCAGCAAAGGCTTGCTTCGCCCAGCAAGCTATCACCAAGAAGAAGTGCAAGGCCAAGATTGTTCAGTGCAACAAATCCACTGCAGCCCCCACATACACTAGAGTCATACAAAACGTTCACAAGAAGAGGCCGGAGACAATGGAGTTCTTCTTCTGCAACGATGACGTCGAACGCTGTGTCAAAGGTACAAAGCAAAAGTGGGTACAGTCGAGACCGGACATTCCAAGTATATGGCCAGTGAAGATTGGGACCAACCTTTCCAAAAAGGAAATCCTTGATTTAGAGAGTGCTGGCTTTCAATTACCACAGCGCGCAGTCATTTCTCCAAGGAGACTCTTCGGGACGGAAGAGCTTCCCTTTAGCCTCACTTCATTTCCCACTCCAGCTAATGTAGATGACTGTCCTAAGACCAGATCAGGTAAGTCCATCTGCAGGAACAACAATGCTCCCAACATTCAGCAAGCCAACAACTGTGCGTCCGTTCTCACCTTGAAGGGTCAGATACGTATGGTGACGATGATTCCTCATCTAGGATATGGATGTATTATCACCCTTGATTGTGGAGCTCCACCGAAAGTTCAATAGTACTTGATCACCATTGGCACTTTCCCTGAATGCTCTTGTCTAAACTTCAAAGATATGGCAATAAAGTGTTTGGGCAGACATGGGAGGTGGGCAAGTTGCAAGCATCTTTATTTTATCTTTACTGTTATAGGTAGCCTAAAGTCCGAGAGAAATGCTTTCATTCATGCACCATCTTTTAGCTTCAATGAAGTGAAGCAAATTCTAGAAAGCGGTATCTTAGCTTATCGCATTCCAGGAACTCACCAAATGTAATCCTTATGGAATTCATTCAAAAATGGTAGTGAGACTAAAAGGGCCACTACTAGCTTTTGGAAATCATGCCTAAACCCTATTTGATTGTTCTATGGAAAATGTTGGTAACTAAATCTAACTATGATTAGGAATTATGGTATGCATATCCCACTCCTGTGCTGCACTCTTTATTGACCATTTAGATGGACCCATTCAAATTTTGGAACATTTCTAGCTATTCAAATACTTATTGTCATAATACATTAAATGCAGGTGAGCTCCAGGCTCAAGTTCAAAAATATTATGTAAGTTGCCTACTTTGAATTATGCATGTTTGGGCAGGAGTGAACATGGCCCTATGAATTTGATACGTGTAAACTTTCTCAAAAGTTGCTTCTGAGATTCTAAAGTCCATCTAAAGCACACTTGAATCTATAACTCCTTTGAATCTATATTGCTTCTAGCCCTCTTTTTCATCCACTTTTATTTATTCATTGGATTTTTATATTCTCCGTCTTTCTCCCTCAACTTCTCCCTCTCTTCCTTGAGCTCTCCGTCTCTCAAACTCTTCCTCTCCTTCTCTCATCTTCCATATTCTTTTTTTCCTCACTCTCACTCTTCTTCTCCCTTGCCCTTTTTATTGGTTTAAGTTCTCCCCCTCTCTGCCACCTCCTCTCTCTATTACTCTTTGTTCCTCCTCTTCTCCAGCTTCTTGTTTTTTCCATTTTTTTTTTTAGTTTTCAAATTCTCTGTCTTTCTTTTTGTTCCTCGCATTGTCTCATTTCCCAACTTAATTTTTAGTTCTCCCTCTTTCTCACACGTACTTTCTTCAATTTTTGATGGTAGTAGGCTCTTCTGAACCCACGGTCATAGGTCCCAATTTTTCTAAATTTAGATTTTTGAAAATTTAATTTACGAAAAAATTCTATTTTGGATTAAAATTCTTAATTTTTGGATTTTTTACGACAATCGCTGCTCCCCGCTCTCTTTTTCCCTGCTCCCCGCTCCCTGCTCCTCGCTCCAGGCTCACGTACTAGCCACATCCCCAACGACCATACCTTATTCTAATGTCAGTACATGAACGCCGTAGAATTTTATTTAGAAATCCAGGTGCCTAGTCTTTCCTTTACCAAGAACAATTCCTCCATAATTTGAGTGGACTTCTCAATTACCTAGAGTCCTAGCGCCTAGACTTCCTCGACCATCACATACTTCACAGGCGCACTACCCATCACGGCTTGACGTCGTTTGACAGGATGATCATCTTGTCATCGTCCTCAGGTCTCACCGGAAATGCTGAATGGTGAGGTTAGTGAGGAAAACGACAAGGAAGAATAGATCTGACACTGGAGAAGAGCCATCCTCTTCTTCCTCACTACTGTCACCATGCAGCATTTTTGTTGTGATCTGAGATAATATCAAATAAGAGAAAAAAACAAAACACAAAGATGTCAGCGCTGACAATTTGATCGATGAGGAGAAAGACTGAAATTGCTCACGTCCTGCAAAACGAGAAGGTAAAGAGACTACGCTTCGTCCTGTTCTGCTTCCGAGTTCCTTTTCTGACTGCTGGGCTGTCGGCTAGAAATCAAGTAGCAGCAACAATGAGCAAAAAAATCGTATGACAAGTAACTTCCAATTAATACAAGTGAACACAACACCTATGAATCCAGTTCCGAGTCCCAAAAGCAATAGAGCCATGCGAACCGATCACCCACAGAGCATCAAATCATACATCGGCGAAAATTGCTTGAGTAATGTAAGCATGGAAACCTATGAACATTACTTACTAAACTCGTACTTGTTCAAGGAGGTTCTAGAGCATCACATAGACAAGAAATAGAATGCTTAGACCGCACTCCTTCAGGCCCCAAAGCAACAAGGCCTTCTCCCAGCTAAATCAATGGCGAACTTACAGAGGAAAGAGTCCAATTTCCCAAACCTCGAATTTTCCTACAGCAATACTCACTTCTCAGAAAGACATAGACTCAGATCTATTGGTGCATTTTATGCCATTCAGGTAAGTCCCCAAATGACTGCTCCTTGAATCAAGATGTCTCAGCCAGATCGGAGTAGGCTGTAAAGAAGGACCTGATTCCAGATTGAACACAATTGATCCAAGATTGATTTGCCTTACCTTGTTGCAGATCTAGGTTATTCCCTTGATGCAAAAGACCTCTACAAGTATACTCACTCGGATCGTTCAGTCAGATGTTCAAGGAATCCCACAACAAGGAACAGGACCTGATATCGCAATACTTCATCCTCAATCTAGAAGTTGGTTCCATTGCCAAATTGACTCCTCACAGCCACTGTGAAAAACGACCCGGTCAACAATATGAAAAGCAGAGCCATATGTAATTACCTTTGCGCAGCTCTTGGAGTACGAATTGTCACTTCCGGCTTCTTTCTCTTATTCGGAGGCTCAATCTTTGTTCTCTTCGCAGGACAGCCAGGGGCAGGGGTAGCGGCAGGACCAGGTGACAGCGCAACAGCACAGTCGAGTTGATTATTTAGAGCGGCAAGATCCACCAAATAAGGAGAAAGAAGCCTGAAGTAGTAACCCCTGCACCAAGAGCTACGAGAATGAAATGCAAAATGAATTGATTTGAGTCTCCGTACCAAGCATTCCCTTTGACCATGAGCTTCTGGAAGATATCAACGGTGTTTTTGAGTTCATATATGCAATCTACACCAAAGTAGGGGTGTATAACGAGTGGCTAGCGACCGATCGGCATTCCCGGAGTACTCTATCCTGGGCAACAAAGATTCCTTGGACACATTCTCTGCGACAGTTCTACGAAGACTAAACCATCGCTGGCATCGGGGATTTCATCTTTGTCAACCCATAATCAAACGAAGACCAAATACCACACACTAGAATCTTTAGACAGGACATTCATGTAGAAGACTACCACAAGAGCTTCCATCCTTCAAGCAAGACCCATGTAGACGTACTCAAACACAAACTCATGAACTCTCAAAACCGAAGGAGCGAGGGAGCGAGAGAGAGAAGAAACCCTAAAATCCTAAAACCCTGAACAGGTCGCGAGATTCAAGTGCAGACAGTGCCTTGCAAGCGGACCCGAGGGATTCTTCATCGTCTTTGTATTTCTTTGTGCACCGGCTTTTATTTTTGTTTTTTACTTTTCTTACATGTATAACTTACCCTACAATTTGAATTCATATTTGCAACCAGACGCCCCCAAATTAGCTAAGAGCGGTGTAGAAGATAAATTTATCAAGTACAAAATAGGGGGGCTTTTATTTTACGTGCACCCCTTGAATGACTTTGGGGGGACGAGCAGAGGGATCGGTTCACCCTAGCCTATTTCCAACTTCATGAAAAATAACTTTGTCCATGATTGTATTTGTATTCATCTTTCAAGTTTGGATTTGTTTGTGTGAGAAAATTCTCTTCCTTGAAATTGCACTAGTTGGGTTTTAATTGGAGGTTTGGAGTTTCTTCTCAAGTTGTTTTGCTAATGTGAAGAAATATCTAGACGTCTCTCAAGACTCTCTTGCTTCCACATGTAGAAGTTAGCCTTGGATATTGAAAAAAACAAATATAGAGCACACCTTTACCATCGTCTAAATGTTGTACTTAAGTCTAATAATGTCCAAAAGTGTTGATTCATGTAACAAATTTTGACCCACTCCAAATTATTGAGAATCTATGTTAGCAAGAGAGTTTTGAAAGAAGTTTGTATACATATTGGATCAAAGAAAGGGGGTTCCTCAATTTTGAATTCACATTTTCATTTCATGTTAGTTGTTTAAATACTTCTTGTAGTTGCAATTTACATTGAATTTAGTAGGGGCTTCATCAATTTTTTGCAATTTTTTTTCTTTTATAGAAGAGATATCTTTACTTTAGGTGTTTCTATTTGAAAGACACATCCTTTTTGTCAATAGAAATAGACTATGAGTCCATGAACAATATCAATGTCTCGTTAATATAAGAAGTAGATCCAAGTCTACGCGAGAGTCTACAGGGAGGAACATCTAGGCTACCTCTTGAGATCCAAACTATGCGCTTTTCAACACAAACATAGTATGGAACTTCGTTGAAAGCTTGAGACTAAAGCTTGAAGAGTTGAAAAACATCTTGACAGTTAGAGCAGTAATAGAAAAATAGAAAAAATTGTTTCAAATAAAGTTGAAGTGGAAAATGGATAAATTAAAGGGCCCTACTCTTAAATGGTTGAAATTAAGCTTTCCTAAGGGATCAAAATGGACGTAGTTGTAGTTTGAAGGGGCACATTTCTATGGCAAGAGAAATTACCACTAATGATTAATTAGAGGGCATTCTAGAATAGTATTTTGGCTTCTAGATTGCTTTTTCTAAACTTGAAAGCGCTTCAAATCAAGCAAGCATCTTGTAGATTAATAATAGATTAGTTATAAGTTGGTGGTGGATTTAATGCAATTTCTAGAGCCTCCTAATTGTGATTGTAATTTATCATTTCTAATTTCTTTTGACTACTATTTCTTTGTGTTTCATTTGCTTCAAATTTTAATACCTCTTGTTTCTCTTATGCAAATTTCACAATATGTTGTTATTTTTAAAATTTGGTGAAAGGTCTCTATGAGAAATGGAATTTTTTTGTTCCCAGTTCAAAGTCAATTCATGCATCTCCTATGTCAAATATACAAGAAAACACAATTGTGGGTCTAAAATTGGGCTTCTCAAGCCTTTCATGAATAGCCTCTTAGAGCCATAGATAGATAAGAACTCCGGTCTTCAAAGAAGGCCGGCGTGAATAAAGTGTCTGTTCGTAATGACAATGAGCCGTTGTCCAGTGGATCAAAGGCCACTGATGCAAAACTACTCTTCCCTTTCGAGAATAGACACTTTAGTTACCGGTAACCAAAATTAAAAGTAACCAGTATTAAGAAGCATGTGGATATGCAGAATAAGTGCAAGGGAGAGGGATATTTAAAACAATGCCTTATTCAAGTGGGAGTGCTTGGTTATTTTCTATTTTTCTTTTATAAAGGATGATTGATCCGGCAAATTGTATGGCAATGGTGTTGATTGTTTTGAAAGTTTGTGTCACAGCGATTTTAGGAAGTTTGAGTTTGTTTTCAAGAAGTTTCATTGATGGAGTATGTGTTGTTCCCCTAGCTCCTGCGGTAATGACAATAAGTGGGTCCACATTCCATCCTTGGGCCATAATGTTATTGATTAATGGTTGGTACTTTTGGATTTTGTTATCTATTGTTATTTGTGAGAATCGATCATTAATGTATGTGAATTCTATGAACTGTATAGTGATATTGTTATTTGGGGTAGTTGGTGGATTATTCTGGTATGGAAGTCCTTTAACATGGAGGATGTCCGGTTTGAATCTAGCATTACAGTGACAGCGTTGTCTTTCACACGAGCAAGGTAAGAGCCATGAAGGAACAGTGTTTTCCTGTGGATTATTGTTGAATGTGCCTGCATTCATTAGGGTATAGAATCTACTTTTTTTGTTGGATATAATTAGCTTTCGTAGTTCCCATACTGCTTTGTTATGTCTTTTTACTCTGAGAGCGTGGATGTGCGGTTGATTGCATTTTAAAAGTACATGGAGCCATGTGTCGATATCTGGTGATCTACATATAGAGCATGTGACTGATGGAAATCTTTCCACACCAAAAAATAGTTGTTTTCTAGCGTTTCCCATGTATTGACCAGTGCGGAATTTTAATAGACTTGTTTTTTGTGAATCTGTTATTTCAGGGTTGGACCAAAATTCATTAGAGAGGTCATTGTCTATATCAGAATTGAGTGTCCATTTGCTAATGTTGGGAAATCTTTGTGCCAATATTTCTATGTTTTTTTCACGATCTTGTTTATTGATGTATGTTTGTAGACATCTAACCGGTCCTTTATCCGGTCAATGGGCTGGACTTGGCCATTCATCTTTTTGGTAATAGAATGGCGTAGTGTGCGCAAATTCATATGGTTTGGAGGCAAATTTGTATTCCTTTGTTGTACCAATTTTTGCGAGTTTGTCTGCATTTTCATTACCTACAATATTAATGTGGGCTTTGATTTTGGAGATTGTGGTGATTTTTGTTCGACTCTGAAGCATTGCTACTATAGATTCTAATATGGTTTTATCAGCATGGTTGCGGTGCAGCGTAGGATGTTTTAGTTGTGTATTAATTACATATAGACAATTTAGACAGTTAGTGAATATGTGTGCTGGTTCATTTGGGTATCTTGTAGTGATTATTCGAAGTGTTTTATGTATGGCCATCAGTTCAGCTCTAAAACAAGTTTGTAGTCCTGGTAGTCTTTTGGAGACTTGGATTTCTTCTTTAGATGGATTAAATATACCATATCCCGCTTTTTCACGTATCCAGTGGCCATCTAAATGTTGTTTTGGTGGTATAAATGATCCATCAGTGAAATAGCTATATTGCGCTGGGAATTTGAGTTGGGAGTTAGTTGTATATGTTGGGAATGGTGGTATATGTTTATTTATTGGGTTGTGATTGGTTTTATATGTGAGGTTATTCCAATTGGTGTGTTTGTTCACTGCTACATTATTAGGTGTAGGAGGGGCAATTTGTATGTGATATTGTGGTATTTGCATATCTTCGAGAATCGATGAGAGAGAATTTATCTGGTTGGATGGGCCGATATTATGATTTTGGTGGTGTATACAAAGAATGTATATGGCAAGGGGTTCAGTATGTGGTTGTTTGTTTAGTTCTAAGGGGATTGTTGGTTCTTTATATGTAATAGTGTCTGCAGCAAAATGGACAATGACGTGTGTATCGTCAAATGGTCCGATATATGGTGAAAAGTTTTGGTACCAATTTATATCTGGTATGACTAGTATAGTTATGGTGTTTTGATCATTTTTGGATGCTAATCTAGCCCAGTGTAATGCTCGTTGGGTTGTCTCCTCATTATGAGGGTGGGCAAAACCTATACCTTTCCATTTGTGTTCAAAGGCATTGCTTAGGGAACCAAATATTCTATCTCTGTCAAATTGAGAGTAAAACTACATGATTTGTGTGGAGCAGAGAATTGGTGAGGAGAAGTATGAATGAGATATGTTAAATGTTGATGTTATAGAATGTAGTATATTTTGTGGTAGGGTGTGGTGTGAAGTTTTGAATGGGAATTTTTTGGTTTTTTTATATTTGTATCTTTGATAGAGCCATATGATTTCGGTTTCAAACGATTGTGTAGGTGGTACTAGGTCATTTACATTATGTTTAGCAGTGTGATATTGTTTCCATAACCATTGTAATCTGGTAGTGGGGATAGTAATGAGGTATTTACCAGTGTCTTGATATAGGTGTGTTTGTTCATTTTGTGTTATTATAGTGTGTGTATTTGTTAGTATGTCTTTTTCTGGGTTGCATTCGGTAGTGGAGATAGATATAAGTGGGATTATTGTTGGTGGTGGAATGAATCTGATATCTCTAAGTTGTTCATGGTTGAAGTTTACCGTGATAATGTTATTGTAGTGTTTGTGTTTTTGGTTTGTGTAATATTGTGTTAACAAAGTGATGTTATGTGTTATTATTGTTGGTTGATTAAACGAGAAAAGGTCTCTTTGTGGCATCCATTTAGTATAGATTGTATTATCTTGAAGTGTCCATTGACATAGGTATGTATTATATTTTTTGGAGATGTTATATTTGTCTTTTGTTTCTTTTGTTTTATGGTTTGTTATAATATGTATGGGAAGTGCATTTAAGTTGTATGGGATGTGTGTAGGTGGATTTTGTTGTTGTGGTAGCGGTGGTGGTTCTAGATGGGTGGGATTTTCTAATGTTATTGGGTGTAGATCGTGATTATTTGATACGTATTGTGCTTTGAGAGTTTGTGGTAGTGGGTGTCTTTGGCAAGGTTTTGAACATTCAAGGGTACACTTTGGATAGCAAAAAAGTTGTTCAGCAATGTTCAAAGCTGTTTTTTCTATTTTGGTTGGGGTTTTATAATATATTTTGAAGTCTTCCGGTGACATGAGATTCGTGCCATTAGGGAGTGTAATGTGTTTTATTTTATAGATATTATGTAATAAGAGTTTATGTATCATTTTAAGAGAAAACTTCTGGTTTATATGGGGTAGAATGATATTGGTTTGCGACAACCATTCTTTTTCAAGTTCTGTTGTATGTAATTGGAAGTTTTCTTGTATACTATTGAGGTGGATGCCTGTTTCACGTTTTAGTAAAAATAGAGTCCTTGTTGTAGGCGATCGAATGCAATTTTGTGGTTTAATTCTGGGGATGTTTTCTGCACCACCGAATTTGGCTAAGATATGATGGATAAGTCCTTTATATATTATTCCTAATCTTCCTGGTCATTCAAGGCGTTTCTAAGTTGTTCACTAATGCAACGTAGATATGCATTTTTGAGTGAGAAGGCTTCTAGGCCAAATAATTCATGTGGGAGTTGTGCTATTACATTTGCAGTGCACTTTGGGAGTCCACATATTATTTTTTGAATTCCAATAATCTTTTTATCTAGTTTTTTAATTGTTGGTAGTGAGTATGGAACTGCAAAAAAGCTATAGGCTATGCCAGCTCTAATTACGGTATCAACCATGTTGATTTTTTGTTTTATTGTGGCTGGACAATTTGTAAGTTGTGCACATTGATCAATTACTTTTTTGGTGGTGATATGGGTTTGCAGGTTCCATTTTAGCGATGGTATTAGTTGTATTCCTAAGTATGTGTAAGGCTCATTTTGGTGTAAGATTGGTATTGGTTGATTCCTATAGCGAATATTCATGGTTTGTATTTGGGTCTTGAAGGTATCTGGTTTTATTTTTGATTTATTTGGGCATCCTGTAATTGCACATTTTAGTACACCTAAGTCCATTCCGGACCATTCACAGAATTTATCGAGTTTGTTAAGTTGACTTTGAAGTGATTTAAGTTTAGTTGATGTAGTTGCTAGGTCATCTGCATATGCTGAAGAACTTACATTTATTCTGGATGTACCAAATGTATAACCATTGTTGCCTTTTTGAAGCCATCTCAATAATGGTTCTAGAAAAATAAGAAAAAGGTAGGGGCTTAGTGTGTCTCCTTGAATGGTACCTCTTTGTATTGGTATTGGTTTAGTATTACCAAATTGGTCGCCTGTATATATTGTGGTGGATTGCGAGTAGATATTTCCTATTAGTGATATTGCATCTCTAGGATACCCAAGGTCTAACATTATAGCAAGGAGTCTTGCGTGGTCTATGGACCCAAATGCATTTTTAAAATCTATGTATAATATATAAATGTCTTGGTTTGTAAATCTTGCGTCTTCTAGAGCTGCTATGAGGAGTTGTAGTTGTCTTGATGTGCTTCTTTCTGCTCTGAATCCTTCTTGGCTATCATGTAGGAGTTGGTTGCTTTCTCCATATTCGGAAAGGATTAGACTTAGAGTACTAGTGAAAAATTTATAAATAGTATTTGCAAGTGCAATAGGTCTATGGTTAGATAATTGGGAAGGGTCACCTTTTTTATAGAGTAATATAGTTAGGCTAGTTTTCCATGATGCTGGGATTTGTTTTTGTTTATAGCATTGTTTGAAGAATAGGAAAAGTAGGTTATGGAAACATTCTGGCATATTCTTTAGGATTATATTAGGGATTAAGTCTGGACCTGGTGTTTTATTATTGGCTAAGTTTTTTAGACAGATGTCATATGTTTCTTTAGTGAGGTAGGTGTGTAAAGGGATTTCGGGGTTCCTCTTTTATCTATAATAAAGCCGTCTAAATCATGCCATGGGTATTGTCTTACTCCACATGTACAGTATGGTGGATGTTCTGGTAAATAATAACATGTTGGTACTGTGGGTCTATTATTAATTGATTGTTGAATGTGTATTTCGTTGGCAATATCTTCAGGGTTTGTTAGTAAGTTATTATTTCTATCCATAATGCAGTCTAGTGGAGGTGTGTTTAGATTTTTAAATACTTTTTTATTTATTTTTTTGGGACTTTTTTCATATAATTGTCTGTATTTTGATATTGCTTTTTTAATACAACTTTGAGTATATTGTGTAGTAATCTTACGGGCTTGTATGTTAGCATTTTTGGCTAAGTTGGCTAGTGTTTTAATCCATTCTTGTTGATCGAGTTCTTCTATTGGGGGAGGTGGAATGTAGACATGGGTGTGATTTTTTAGTTCTTCCATTATAGGGTGTCTTATCCAGTTTATGTTAGATTTTGTTATATATATTGCTTTTCTGATTAAGTGGTATGAAGCAAGGTGAGTTTTCCATTGTTTCTGTAATTTTCTTGGTAAAAAACCGCCTTGTTGTGCTGTGCAATTTGTTAGTTGAGGAAGTGGAGGTGCGGTGCAATTTTCAAGTATTTTATTAGATATGCTTTGTATGAGGTGATCTAGCGTGGTGCATGCTAAGTGCCATTGATGGTTTGTTAGATGTTCATTATTGAGATTAACAATGAGTTCATTTATTTGTAATATGTGTTCTTCGAAAAAATTTGTTTTAAATTTTTCTATATTTTCTTGTGGAATAGGGTTTTAAATTCGTGGTGGTTTGTTTTGAATTGGTAGTATAGGGCGTGCTACTAGAGTATTTGGTGGTATGTGTAGTGTGACGGGTGAATGGTCTGAGTTTAGATTGTGATTATGATTAATTGTGGATGTGTATAAGTTTGGATTAGGTCCATGTATATAGTATCCATCTATTAGACTAGTGTGAGTATAATTATTACCTCCTTGTCTGGAAAATGGGCTATTGGTAGGTATGTAATTGAGTTGAAGGTTGTCTGTAAATGTACGTCATTCTACATCTTCTGTTTGTGGTGGGATTATGCTAAATTCATTTTGTCTCCCGATAAGAGCAATGTCTCTATTGAAGTCACCGCACAAAATGTGCATATGTTGTGGGTATAGGGAGATGTGATGGGTTATGTGGTGTTGTATTTTTGGTATCAATTGTAGGTCATCTATGTGTGAAGGCATATACATATGAAGTAGTAGCCATGGTTGTAACGGATGGTTATTTATTTTTATTATTTGCAAGTATGGTGAAAATTCGGCTGGAGTTGGGATTTTTGTGATGTTTCATGGATATGTATATTTCTTATGTATAAGGGTAAGGAGTCCACCTCTTCCTGGTGCATATGGTCTTCTTTGTTGTATACATCTAGTTAATGCATGGGTATTATTGAATATTAGTTTATATTTTGGAAATAAATGTTGAATATAGTTTGTGGATTTTGTTGCAGTTATTTTTGTTTCCTGGATTGTTATTATAGCAGGGCTATGAGGTGTAGATGTTATTAATTGATGTAGGCTTGGTAGAGCTGTATTAATTGATGAAGCATTCCATGTAATAATATATGTATTTGGGTTTGTTGTTGGTGTTCTTTTTACATGGTTTAGTGGTAGGTCAGGTGACGGAAGAGGGTGGGAGTATTCATCCAAGGTGTCTTTACATTTCAGTGCTTCTATGAGTAGTTTTTCTGGTAGAAATGGAAATTTGTTAAGCAGAATTTATAAGGTTATTGGTTCATTTGTTTGTATAATAAAATTATAAAGTTCTTTATGAATGGAATTGGAAGGTTCAATGAGTTTTGGGTTTCTTTCTTTAAATTGTGTGTATGGATGTGGTGTTTGGATATGTTGTTCTGGTGGGTTTGGTAGTAAAGCCATTTTCTGTAATAGAGACGAGGTCCAATCTGGGGATGGTGTTTGTATTAGTTGTTGATCACATGCTTCTAATTGTGGGCTAATTGTAACAATAAGTGCAAACAAAAGCCTTGGTGGTGGATAATGTTGGTTTCGGTAGATGTATCGTGATAAGTGTGGGAAGTCTATAATTGTGTTGTGGTGTTGAGGATGTGTAATGTTTAGTGTGGATGCAAATTTGTTTGCTAGGTGTTGGTATTCGGGTTGTAGTTTTATTGTATTTGGTATAAAATACATTTTGCATCTTTGTTTATGCGTAGATGGATGTGTTGTAAGTATATCTGGCATGAGTTCTGGATTGGTTTCTATATCTCCACATAGAAGAATTAGTAGATGCAATGGAAGTTTTTGGTGTTTTGAGGTTGACTTAGTAGTTTTAGAGTTTATTTGATTGTAAAGATAAATTTGTGTAATTTTATAAAAATGGGTGATAGTATGTGAGGTATGTTTTATATATGTATGTATGTAGTTTTGGGATACTTAATTGGTGCTTTTGACATTCAAAATAAAAAGAGGAGTGAGAATATGAAAAAGATATGAGAAAGTATAGAATATATATATAATATTGCCAACTGTTGGCGGTGTACAATAATATAATGCAAATAAGAGGTGGTGTAATACTAAGGTATATATCTATAACACTCTTTTTTTGGGTGATGGCGTTGTAAAACTGAACTAGTTTGATGGTGAAGAGGGTTCTGGAGCAGTAATAGCCGGGCGGGCTAAATTTTTGACAACTTGCATGCTTTTTGTCAAAATGTCTTCCAGGTTTGTGAGAGCACCTCTAAGGTCATTGTCTACCTTGTTTGCATAGCTTTGTGCCTCTGTTTGCAACTCTTCTTTCATCTGGCTCATGTCTGACTTGAATTCGATCCATAGTTTTGAATTCTCTTTGGATACTACTTCCCCTATTAAAGTTGATAGTTCTTCTTTGTTGAGTGATTGCTTTGGAGCGGAGGATGACGCTGTGTTTTGCATTGCTTCAACTGTACTGGCAAGAGCAGTGTTTATATCCAGGAAACCCCATCTCTGGAGTGCTTCATCATCGGGTTTTGCAGAACCGTCTAGAGAATTGGGATAGGGCTAGAACTCCATCCATTTGTGATGAAGGCGTGTCGATTTCTTCACGTGTTGTTTGTATACTGCTGCATTGAGACATTCAATGTTGGCTACGCCGCTATGAGTGTCGCCTTTCTGGCGTGGAAAGAAGATGGATTTGACATTTCTGGGACCAATGTGATCACGTAGGGTTAAAGACACGTCAGCGACAAATTTGGTGAGGTTTAGGTTTTTGACAATAAGAACTAGGCAGTTTCTCTTGTTCACCTCCTCCCGAGTTAGCTGGTTCAAATCAGGATTGACTGGTTGTAGAAGTTCTCTCAATACTGCAATCCGTTGTTGCTTGATCTTTTCGAGTTGTTCCGATGATGTTGTTGTCAGCCATCCATGAGATTCAGTAGTGGATTTTTGAACCTGGGTTAGTTCAAATTCAAAGCCTCGGCGAAAGCTCTCTTCCAACGTTTGTTTGAAGAGATGGTGGGATTCCACGTTCCTGATGGTTTCACTGTTGATCTTGATGGAGAGTAAGGTGCTGGAGGCTATGGGATCAAATGACTTAGCAACTTTGGCAATTGTGAGCATTTCATTGTCAAGTGGAATTGCAAAGACTCGAATGCCACGAAGTAAGGCTTTACCATCAACTTCAGGATTCTGTAAGTGGATCCTAGCCATACCTGACCAGACTTTGGAGTTTTTGGCACCATGACACAATATTGCTACTGGATCAGCAATGCTATCTCCTATCTGTATATTCATTTCTTGGAAACGAAGCAGGATTTTTTTCATGGCTTGTTTTTGAGTCAACGGAACCTGAGGTTTTTCGAAGTAAAGCAGTATGTGATAGTCCAGAGTCAGTTGAGTGTTCATATTTACCTCCTCGTCAAAAGGAATTTGTGTCAGGTTGAAATGCTGTCCGACAATGTTGTCAGGTCTGGATGTTGGCCACAGCTTCTGTTGAACACGAGGGAATGACATACGAGCTTTGGAGAGTTCCGTTGCTTCTTGTGCGTTGTATCCCTAGGCAATGAGTTCAGGTACAGATACTTTGGTGATGAGTGGTGGCATGCCGGCTTCATAGGCAAGGGTTTCCATAGTAGGAAAACCATACCAAAATTCGTACGGAATGTGGTCTTGGGGCAGAGTCATGGTGGTGATGGTGCCTTTGGATTTCTTTTGTCCTGACTTGTCAGCTTCTGGGGTGGTACATTTATGAGATCCCGAAGCATCTTCCATCTCAACGTCTGGAATTGGTACATGCCTTCGTGCCTTGTTGCTGTGAGAGGGGTCCGACATTGTGCCTATATTGAAATGTGCTGGATTAGGAGACCATATATATAAGAGTAAAATATTTTGAGCATTTTTAAAGTAGGATGGTTTGTTATTTTTGAAATAGACTGAAGGTTTGGAAGGTTGGTGTTTTTTTGAGTAATCGAATGTTATAATAGATGTGGTGCAATGGACATGTCTATGTATTGCACTGGGGTTGATATGTTTTTGAATCAGCTTAAGGTATAATGTAAGAGCCCTCCCGGGAGCAAGAGGCCCCCAGGCATGAATGGAATTGCAATATACATATAAGGGAGGGGCTGGGTAGATATTCCTGTGAAATAAGAGAAAACAAAGAGGGTATAAGTTGAATAGCATACCTCTGTTAGTATGTTGTACCGGATGTGAATATGGAGGTGGAGGTGTGGATGTAGCTGGGAGTCTTTGAATTTGATATTCCGTGTCCACTAATTCAATTGGCAGAGTAGTGGTTTCTGAAGAACCGCTGGGCTTTGTGTTTCGAGCTGACTGTTGCCTTTGTACATTTACTGGAGCCTTCGGCGTTGGACGCGGTCTAAGCTCCTTCTCAGTCCGTCTAGGATGCACCACCTTGTCTTCAGGTCTGGTCTTCATACAGTTTTGATTGGGGTGGAGAAACAGGTAGCTGTTCGTCGGGGCATAGGGTGGGCAATGAAGCTGTTGTACAAATAAACATGTAAATTGATGAATATAGATGCTAATGAGTAAGCTGGATAGATGATGATCAAGAAAGAAATTGAGTAAACTAAATATGAGAGTAATTGAACTAATGAGTTGAACATGAACGTTTGAAGAGGCAAACGTAGGGGAAACAGTGGGAGATGAGCCATGGAATATGTAATGATGTGTTTTGAGTTTTTTCTGAACAGAGGAGGACAAGTATGAGGAGGCAGACATGATTGGTATGTACAAAGCATTTTGACGGTTGTAACTGTTATCGGGTAGTTCTTTTAGGCTGTCTGTGGAGAGTGTGACTCTGTTACTACAAGAAAACATGAAGACTTCAGTGGGTTGGTTGAATGTTGTCAGACCGTCTGTACTAGTTCTTGGGCTTTGGTTTTGTCCATTGGACCAGGTGGGTTTGACTAACACTTTCAAGGTTTTTGAAGACAAAAGGAGAGATGGTGAGAGGAGGCGAAGCTGCAGGTGTTTGGAAAACAAGACGGGAGAAACGATTTTGCATGGGATTGTCCTAAAAAAGAAAAAAATGCAAAGAGCGGTTCCCCTTGGAACCATCTGAGTGTACGCCTTCGTTGTAGTCATTGGGCAGAGGTTGATGAGCTGTACCGTATCACTACCTACATGCACATATTCACAGATTTTGAACAAGGAAGAGAGTAACAGTGTATTTGCAATGGGGAAATCTGAAAAAACATATTGTACAATGTTGCACGGCAGTTGAGACGGCGATGGTGGTTTTGTTGTGTTGCGACTGCGATGGTGGTGCTCCTGAGCGTCGGGTTCATGCGCTTGAGCGAGCAGGCGATGAAGGTGTTCCTTAGCTGTGGATCAGTGCTCCTGGGCGGACAAGTATCTAGATATCTGCAGGCTTGCGGTGCAATGATGGTGCTTCCAAGCGTCGAGTTGATGCGCTTGAGCGAGTAGGCGTTGAGGGTGTTCCCGAGCTGTGGATTGGTGCGCCTGGGCGAACAGGTGTCTAGCTGACTGCAGACTTGCGGTGCGGTGAAGTGTGCTCGCATTCGGCAAGGTCTTCAATTTGCCGAAGGTCGTTGCAGTTGTGATAGCGCTCCCTGGGTTACGGTGTGGTGTCGGAGGCTTGGTGATCGCACTCCCTAGGTTGCGGTGTGGTGTCAGATGTTTTGTGATCGCACTCTCTAGGTTGCGGTGTGGTGTCGGGGGCTTTGGTGTGAGGCGATGTACACTTTTATGCTTGTTACAATGTCTGTGTTGTGTCGTTGTTGTGAGCTGGCTGTATTTGGACGGTAGTACGTAAAGTGCCGCTTTGCCAACAGCAATGTGCAAGTGTGCATGAGAATGACGATGGAGAACAGATGTGTGATAATCGTTGTGCAGTGTGTTGGTTGGTCGTGTTTGTGAAGTCGCAATGGTTTCAAAGTAGTGGCAGTGGCGAACTTGAGAGAACCAGCACTGAGAGAGACAGAAAACAGAAAATTCGAAAGCAAGGCGGATAGGAGAACCTGTTGATCTTATCGGAAACTGCATGCTGGACCGTGGTGAGCGGTGATGTCGGTCGCAGGGTTTGCACTTCCAGTGAGCTGCAACTTCTGTGGTGGTCCTTCCCGATGCGTACAGATCTTGTGACTTGCAGTTCCCTTCACTCCCCAGCCGCTCAGAGACGAGAGAAGGGCCCAACTGCCGCATGCAGACACAGAACCAGAGCGCTCCGACATTTCCGGATCTCAGAAAATTACAACTGCAAGCTCATCTGGAGTGTGGCTGTTACGCTGTTGTTTGTTGAAGGACGTGTGTGGCGTAACAGCTTCCAGCTTCTGTGATCACACAGAGAGCTTCGACTTCGACATCACCGCTCACGCCGTCGCTGGTTCAGTTGCGGTGCGCCATCGCCGCCTCAGCTCGTGAAGAGGTATCCGTAACTAACCTTAGAGCCATATGTAGATAAATTGGTAGAGAGAAAATATAGATATGGAGCTTATAAAGCAAAAATACATTATGGCTTGAGAAAAAATCTAACCATGAGATTTTCATTTTGCAAGGTTTCTTTTTCTTCCCATCTTTATATGAATTCCTTCACAATCTTGCTAAAAAATCACATAAAGCTTTTAATGACCATACTAGTCACCACTTTGAAGACTAGACAAAATTTGTTTTTTCAATATACTTGGAAGTACTTCATTTGTTCATTAGGAGGGAATTGAACCTAAGAAGGGGTTGCTTCATAGTGCAAAATTTGGGTGAGAAAGAACCTTCTCAACTCACTATTGGGGCCCCCAATTAGATGATGGGCTCAAAAAATACGTCATGATTACTCAAGCAAGTTAGAAACAATAAATTACAAGAAACTTATTGTTTTTAAAGCTTACTAAGAGATCAAACAAGGTCTCTTTGTCAAGCTCTACCAAGGCTCTACCCCATCCTCGTTGAATTGGAACTCATTCTTTGGAGGATATTTGTAGGAATAAATGAATTTGACAATATAATACCCCCCAAAAGGCTATGTTCAAACATTGCAACAAGGATATAGAAATTTCAGGGAACTTTTGTCAATTCCATTGTAGACAAGATAATGGATTTGCCAAATCCTTCTTATTACAATAAATCATGTAATCCAAATAAATAAATATTAATACTGAAAATATAGCATAAATAGGGGTCTTCAACTTGCAATTGATCACGACTGGAAAAAAAAACAATTAGAATTACGCTGTCCCCAATACAGGGTGTGCTATTGCAGAGGGGTGATATTAGAGAGATTTGGGAACGGGTTGAGCGCGGAAGTTCCATTGACAGAGCGTAGTTCCCACTCCGTGAGGAAAGCTCGCGAAGAGCTTCACGACCAAGCATCCGTCTTCAATCGATTCCACGGGCAAGCTCAAATTCAGCGTCCTTCAATCCTCACATGGGAGCAATCAAAATCTTCGAAGCCAAGCTTCTGAACTATTTGCAAATCTGGTCTTCTTCGACGATGAGTTGCTACGTCGGATTTGCAATTGTGTTTTGGTTTCCACCTCTTTGAGTTTTAGGTTGCAATTCGACCTGCAATTCGATCTTCTGGCTGTTCAGCAACGCGAATTTCACGAGAACGATTAGAATATTTCTTTGCAGGCAATCGGGATACGAAGTTGAGGTGGGACCAAGGGTTTGGGGTTTAGGGTTGCAGGATATGGATGGCGGTGGAAGGTGTCAACAGAATCGATTAGGCACCGCCCGCGCTTGTTCGTGTCCATTTTGCACCGATGGGCGGCTCGAGAGCAAGTTGGGGGAGTGTTCAAGATGCGCTTCTGCAAGATCGAATGGGAAGCCGTCGACAAGTAAAGCTAATTCCGTCCCTGTCATGGCCAATTCACCGCCGGATCGATCTTTGCGGGGTCAGGTTTCCAACCGAAAATCGGAAGTAGGTCAGTTCTAAGTTCCTTGAAATTGATTATTTTCACCATTTCAGGTTTAGGGTTTGACGATTTCCAGTTCATTGCTCGTTATCTATCTGAGTTACGCCGGGGGTGGGGGTGGGGGTCTGTAGCTCTGGTTTTGGAAGCACAGTGATTGAGTAGAGCTGGTTTGAGTATTCTATGAGAGGTCGAACCAATCTCTAGTGGTCTCAGGTTTCCAACCGAAATTCGGAAGCAGATCAGTTCTATTTTCCAAGTTTCGGAAATTGATTGTTATCACCATTTCGGGGTTAGGGTTTGACAATTGTAGTTCGTTGCTCGTTATCTGTCTGAGTTTCGCCGGAGATTTTTCTGTAGCTCTGGTTCTGGAAGCACAGTGATTCAGTAGTGCTGTTTGAGTTTTCTATGAGAGGTCGAACCGATCTTTAGCGGGGTCAGGTCTTGGCCATGAGTACACTGCATGGAGCTTTTGGATCCGTTCTTATTGAGAATGTTCTGGTTTTGCAGGTGAAGTCCCCAACGCATCGTCAAGTCATCGCAGAAGTCTTCTGAGTTTGTGTGTGGGATATTTAGGCGAGCATTTGGAAGACTTGATTGATGACATACAAGATATTGCGTCCGTCTTGCCTTTTCATGTTAAGGTTGGTTCTCTATTTACTACAATTTCCCGAGTTTAGGAGATGCTGCGATATTGTGTTGGTTTTGGTTTTAGGGTTGTAATGATAGGTATTGGCTCGTTTGGTTTTGCAGGGTAAACTTGTAGCGATTGCTCGACGACGGGGTTTGCTGTGTGATGAGCTCCTTGCTGCTCTGGCAGACAATTCTTGGGAGATTCTCGATGTGTCGGGCTCAGATGTTACTGATTCTAGCTTCTTTGTGGCAGCACAAAGGTGCCCACGCTTGCAAGATGTCGACATAAGGTGGGTGGAAACTTCAAAAACTCACCCTTGAGCAATTTGATAATAGAACAGTGCTTTCACTTCTTAACCCCTAGAGGACCGAGTGGCCTCATGTTTTTTGTAGTACTTTTGAGTAGGTTATATGGGGACTCTACTTTTGTCCAATTTTTTTTTTACCTGCACATGTAATATTTTTCACTGATTCTGGTGACAGAAAACCTGGCTCCATCCGGATTATTATCTTACACAATTTGATCTATCTATTATGAATCATGAATTCGTGGCCCTTTGGGGGTTAGGATCTTGTGCTGGTTTCTGGATGCCAAATATTTCGAACTTTTCATCCGTGGGTTTTGTAAAGTAATTTTAGTCATTTATCGAGTGCACGATGTTGCCTTTGTATGCAGTCGATGCAACAAGCTGACTTCCGCTGCTGTTCGTGCCCTAGTGGAGCATTGCCCTAATTTAAGGACCTTGCGATGCGGGTACACACCTTCTCGTTATCAATTTTTCTCTTGTTGAGCGAGCTTCTTTGTGGATGGTATTTGTGCTGCGAGATCTTTACCCGAGATGGGTTATTGATTTCTCTTAACATTGTATTTTGGTTGAAATGCTTTTCTTATAGTGTTCCGAAAATCCACAAGGATCGTGAATTGCAAGTGTCTTATTGCAAAGCTTCCGCCTGATTCCTGCTGTTAATCATGCAGTGGCACGCCATTGAGTGATGCTGCTACGAGAAAATCAATCAGCCACATTGTACCAAAATTTAATCACAATGAGGAAGAAGACAGTTGGGAGGCGCTAGATACTAAGCCTGTCGCAGAAGGCGCACAAGCATTGAGATGGCTAGTTTGGGTATGTTCACGCCTTCTACACCAATTGTCTGCCTTGGCGCTCCTTTACTCAATGTTGTGTCTACTATCCACTGTAGCCATTGCACGTGCCCTGGTCAAGGAATGGTCTAAAAGTATAATACTGTACCTGGAATTTTGGACATTGATCTTGCATTTTGCTCATGTGGGCAGCCTGGAATTGATCACATTTCAAGGCAGCGTCTGGCGAACGAGTGTCCCCGAATTGTCATCAACCCTGTTTTTTCTTGGAAAACATATGGCGTCGTGCCTAGTGCAGCTCAGCAGACAGTTTCGTTGGACGAGTTTCTTCTTGACGACATTGACCCAGAAACGTGGGCAGTTGTTGTTAAAAGATTACCGAAAGCCCCGCCTACCACCACCGTTGATGAAGTGAGGAATGAACCCTCAGTTGCAGAGAAGTTCCGGCTGGCATTTGTTGCTAGAGATGAACGCTTGGCTCCCAAGAGAGCCAAAAATGCGAGGCAGAATCAACGACGTGCTGAGAAAGCTTGGTTGAGCTCAGACACGGAGGCCAAGGCTCATGTTTGGGCAGGCATGGCCCGGAAGTCTCTCAAAAATCTTGCGTTGTGATAGATTGTATTCTCCTTATTCTAGTATGTAAATTCTTGGGCATTTTATTTAAATTCAGATACTTAGTGGATACTCCTTGACCACTTTTCTATCCCAGCCTTCTCATATTGGCGATGATTTGTGGATCTACTTGTGAAGTATGATTAATCAAGGATACAGTGCAATTGTCGCCTCTGAAGTTGTGAATTGGTTGAAGAAAATAGTTATATCATACGTCTGGGGGAGCAGATATTGTGAATTCTGATAGGAGCCTCTGTGCAGTAGTTGCTTGTTACATTGGCAATTTGAGGAAGATTTAACCTCACTTTTTAATGTGTATTCTCTTGAATTAAAACAGTGTATTGTGAGCATTCAAAATTGAATTAAATTATTGTAAAGACGTGAAATTTTATTTAGGATAAGATGAGAAATGTCATAATCTATTCAAAGAACTTATGAAAAGACAACAATTCCTCAAGTTTTGACATTTGTGTCATTTTCCTACTCTAATCCTACATGCTCAACAATGTAAAGCATACCAATTGTTTGATGCAATTTGGAACTTTTCATTCATTTGAAATGGAAGGCCTCAACATAATTGAAAAGATTTAATTGGTAAATTAAAACACCAAAACCAATATTTTCAATGGAGGTCATTAAAAGATAAATTTTTGAAATAAACCAGTCAATCTTTAGACTAATTGAGGTGAAATACATTGGCACTCTTGAACCATCAAATATTTATAAAGAATACTAACATTTGAAAATCTACATCGTACAAATTTTCTTAAATGTCAGTTATTTTGTTAGTTTTGTTAGTTTTGGATAAATGAAAAGAATATGTCAAGTTTTTGTACCTAAGGGATTTGATTCCATTCATCATTCAAAACAAGAACATTTGGTTGGTTAGGGATTAAAAAATCACAAATTTTTCCTAATTGTCTAATCTTTGAGAAATATAATGGATAAATAATTGTCAAAATATCTTTTTCAACATGACATCATTGTATTTTCATTTCTTTTCTTAGACAACAATTTTTTTTTAAACTACTTTCAGCTTTTAAAATATAAAATATTTATTATTAAAAAAAATTGATTAGATTAATATGATATAATGAAATTTTTGTATTCAATTTATGAGTAAGTATAGCAAAATGTATAATTATGATTTTAATTTATATCTTTTCGAGGAATAACTTTCTTCATATATGAATATTAACTATATAATAATTTAAAAATATTAATATTTCCATTTATAATATATTTAAACTATTTTTTTTAGGATTTATTGAATCTTTAATATAAAATAGATAATAGTTTGTGAGAAGTTCTAAATTTTAAAACAACCATTTTGTACATTAACCCATAAAAGAACAAGCATTTAAATTTCGTACAATAAATGAACACAAACACATCCTTAAGCACGCAAAAATGCATTTTTTTCATCCATCAATTTTTATTTTAGAATTACGGTAGGGGTTTGTTTTTTTAAAGGTATTGTTTTTTAGTTTCTAGTTTCAAAATTCAATTCATTTTCAATTTCATTTGTTCACAACACACTAATTGTAACTTTTCCTTGATTATTTATTGGTTTCATTTTCTTTTCAAAAAAATTGAATTAGAACCTCTTTGGCGATGTTGTAATTATTAATGGCTTTGGATAATTGCATTTAGTAATGCGTTGCGATGAAAATCACTTCCATGATTAATCAAGCATGCTAAGGTACAATAAGCTAGAATAAATTAGTTGTCCAAAAGTGTGCTCTAGGTAGTAAATCTAAAGATTATAAAATAGTTGCTCAATAACATAGTGTACAAAAATAGAATACTAAAATTAGGACACAAACTCAAAAAAAATTGTCAATTAAACTTTGACCTCTAATAACTTTTGAATACAACATTCAAACACTGTCTATAAACTGATTTAGGAAACTAAGTTGTAAGTTTCATATGTATGGCTTGAATACCACTTGCATAAAATTAAAGCTCTCAACAAATGTGCTTGAAAATAGCTCACATTTTACGTAAATAGAATCATTGCAAAGCCTAAATTACATAATGTTTGCAATTCAACAGTCAAGCATTGAATCGACCACTAGAACAATTAATAAAATTGGTGAAGATGATACTGTTTATTTTTCTATGTATATAAAGCACTGATAGATTTTGCCGTCAATCATCTAAGTATTGGACCTTTCTTATCTTTGGTTATTTAAAATTCATTGAAACTTCAAAGAAAGAGATTTTTTTATCTATAAATAATATTTTTTGTTTGGATAAATTAGGTAGTTAGATTGGGTTGTACTATAGATGAAGATTTTATTTTACTAAATATCTATGCAAAGGTGCATGGCATGAGATTGACCTTAAAATTTTTAACTAACTCATGGTTGAACAAGTCACATTTGAATTGGCTTAAGAATTTTTATTGTGTCCAATCTTTGAATCAATTACGAATAGGTATTTGTTGGAATATGCTCACATTAAGAAAGCTAAGAAATACAAAATGAACCTCAATCTTGGTCAACATAATACTAAATTACTAATGGCCTATTGCAAGTTTGTAACATTTGTTGTACAACTCATTCTATCAAATACCTTACAAAATATTGTTGCTTTATCAACCAATCATTGATTCTCTATCCATGAATCTTGAATTTTTGCCCCTTCAATGATCCCTTGTATCATCTATAGCACTTGCTTAAAAATTATAATCTTCTTTGTTTGAGATCTCCTGAAAAAGTCCACACTATTCTGACAAAACATATTTAAAGATCCTATCTATACAAACAAGTTTCAAATTGCCACTATGTATTGCAACCTACCATTCAAGATGAAATGTCTAACAACTATAAATAATAGTATTTTATATTGACAATTAACACCTATCTTTCTAGGCTTAACAAGATGTCTTTTGTACCACAAATATAATGATTGCTTACTTTAGTCCACAAGTTTATACTTGTGTTGAACCAATTAATTATTTTAATATTGTCCCCCATTCACTTTTCAACAAATATAGTAGAATTTTTAACAAATAGTACTCTCTAAAGTAATAAACTTTTCTAATGTAATGTGTCAGATCGCTTCCCTACTACTTATTAGAAGTTTTATTGTAGTACAGTAGAACCTTTTGAAGTAATAACTTCTCTAAGGTAATATTGATTACCAGGTGCCGGCTTGGACCACATTTAAACATCATTAATGCAGTGACCCTAATAATGTTGTGCAGTCAGTCCAGTACCAACTTTATAACATTGGAGAAGCTCTCTTGTACCTTTTACCAAACAAAACTACAATCAATTGAATTAATTAGCTTCGTCCAAGTGATATAAATGTAAAATTTCTTCCACTCTACAAATCTTTTATCATCCAAACTTCATTTTACATTTTTCACTACATTGATATATCAAAGAAATTCACTAAATCATATTATTGTAGACAAGCCAAAAACCAACCTAAATGCCATACCGGATGGTTTTGACTTTTGCGATGGTGCAACATTTCAAACCTTAGACCTTAGTTTTTGTGCACTTTTGGCAACATTAAATTTGCAAAGTGGGGAACTCCATTACTTGGGTGGAAGAAAGTAGTTTAAAACATAAACCAAAAAAAGCTTAGACCCTTTATAACTTTGGCATATACTTATCCACAAGTTTTTGATGCATTGAAGCCTCCTTTCACTTGCAACCAAGAAAAATATGAAATTTTTACCTACCTAGTATTTGTTAATAGTAATAATATTATTATTATTATTAGACACAACAATTGAAAAAGTAACAGTTTGGAGGGGAATTGTATCTGTGTATAATTACAAGACTTTGTACTATGTTCATTTACATTCAATTTGAGAGGCCTTTGCATGGAGGGTGTAATTGCAAGTGCATGGAGCACACATTGCCCTATGCATTGGAGTTGTGTAGGCCTGCCAATTTTCATAGCCAATTTTCATAGCCAATCACAACTTATGCAAAGAAGCTTACCCACAAAACACAACCTCATTGCATGAAGCTAACTCTTATATTAAGGTACATGGCTTGAATTGCGACCCTCTTCTTCAAATCATCCTATAGGTAGCTCTGAAATGGAAACCAAATGGTTCTAAAATGGACTGCCAACCTCTCCTAGTGCATAGTGTTGCATAATTAAGGATTGTCAATGGATGGAATGAGAGCCAAGGAGGGTCCATTTTAAAGTCAGAGTATGTCCATTTAATTTTTTGAAATGGGAATTGATTGCCCATTTGCCTTCTAACAAATGTTAAAACAATGCAGGATTCGTTTAAGTTTAGTGAGGGTTGCATTTAGGGACATTGCATATTACTTTTTGAATGCTGTAGTGTTTGTTTTGGGTCAAGTCATATCTTTTTTTCAGACTGTACACGAGTGAGTTTTGCAAGACCTCCGATCACAAACAGGTGCCTATGAAAGAATTCTTTGAAAATTCATAAGTAATTCATAGATGCTCCGAAAAATATGAAACCACTTGTGTTAGATTCCGCATCAATTTTTCTTCAAGTGAAAAATAAGGGAAAACATTTTTAGACATCTGAAAACCATCAAAAAGGTCCAACAGCCCTTAAAGTGTCGCTTTTTCAGCCACCTACCTTATAACAACGGATTATACTGTATTCATGAACTTACTGCACTCGATTTCTTCCTGTAAATTTCTCAAAGTTCGTGACACACGCGGGAGAAGCAGAAAAGCGACTAGGGCACAATGCGTGATGGGCACCCACGACGTACTTAAGGCAGTACCACCATCGTCTAAAGGTGCTTATATCCATGAACCACCTTATCCCACACACATGATTTAGCACTAATCGAATATTAATCCGGACTCATGAATCACAAATCCACAACCAAACACAAGACCAAATGAAAGGCCAAATACATCCAATCCACATCGTTCCAAGTCAGTGTATGCTTTACACCTTGAAGCACTTGCATTTCCTGTCCCTGAAGTTCCATAAACTGTCACTACATATATGTCTTCAACAGCAAGTTTTAATTCGCGAGCCTCAATTACAGAAGTTGACTCCAACAAGCTCGATGTTCTGTACAATCTCCATGCACACTAGCTCACCCTAAAACAACTCATGGATTGCGTCCACAAGAGCTGGGTCCGTGAATTAGAACCTGATCACACAACAATGCAACATTCGCAAACTTCAACCCCCTAACACGTACACCCGACGATTAGTTGATGGATCGGACGCACGCTGGCATGGATTCACTTGATCTCTTCCGGAAGCTAATTCCAAAGTCGATCACATCCTAGCATTGCACTTGGCATCTCCATGAGAAGCGGGAACAGCGGATCATGCACTCCAGGGTACAAGTCCCCCCCGAAATCGTCCTCCATGCTGTTCCCAGCAAACAAGCAGGAAGTCGTAGCAGCTTGCGGAAACCGCCAGTCTGCACTCAAAAAGCATTCATCACACCCGTCGTCGAAGGTTTGCCATGCGTCTGGAAGCTCACACACCGAATCGTTCGCCACCAGCATTGCAGCAGGGTCAGCAGTGTACGTGGACGACTGCCAAGGAGCTGGAAGATCACACAACATGCTCCAGCTTAGATCGGTTTCGATTTCGACTGCAGCCTGCCCTGGCCCCAGAGATGTGGCGGTGTCGGTGGAGGGAGACAGTGGAGAGGTGGCCGAGTCTTCTGAGAATTGAAGAACTTGAGAGGAGAAAAAGCATCGGTCGGAGTTCGAAACGGTAACGTTGAAACTGGAGTTGGAGTTTTCGGTCAAGGTTTTGGTTGGATGTCCGTTGGGAAAGCAAATATACTTGGAGACCACTTGGGCCAGCGTCCCCGCCCCATCGTCCTTTTTGAATAGCTTCAATGCAGTAGGAAGTTTGATTTGCGCATCGCTGAGAGGCAACAAATTTGTAACAATCTCGGTTACGGTTGAATCATTCGACACCGTCACCTCGCAATCGATCACCTGCCAACAGTGCTCCACACTTGCATTTGAGTATATCATACACCTGTAGTGAAGATCGACCGATCGGCACAGGCAAGGGATCGGACCATCACACACAATGAGAATCGAACAAGCAATGCAACGAATTGAAGAGAAGAGGAGATCGATCGACCTTGGGAGGTGGTCGAGGAGGAGGTGCTTCTGCAACAGTAACACATGCAGATGCTCCCTTGCTCTGTACCCCAGCGCTTGAATACTTCTGAGCATCCGGCTTCGTGAGCTTCACAGCATCGTAAGAATTCGCGTCACGACGCAGTGGCAAGGGATCACTGACAGCGCTCGCTAACCTCTCCACACTCTCACACATATGTCGAAACGGCTCCCGCATCACAGCGTCCAACATGGAGCCCGCCTCCAGTGCTGGGGACTTCGAATTCGCAGGATTGGACGTCACGAACGTCGCCACCATCGCCGTGTCCCAGCAGCTCACCAGCTGCTGCTTGTCCCCACCATCACCATCAGCATCAGCATCGCCTTGAGCTTTCCTCTTCGTGAAGAACCCTCCCCCTTGCTGCAATTGCGACAACGCCAGAGTGGACGACAGCAAACACGTCGTCTGCTGTGCGGGGTAGATGAAGTTGGTTTTGGCTTTCACGCCACGCATGGAGCGAGCCGCCAAGTCGTACGCCACGGCCGCTTGCTCCGCCGTGTCGAACGTTCCCAACCACCTCCGCTCGCGAGTGTGTGGATCTCGAATCTCCGCTGCAAATCGACCCCACGGACGCTGCCGCACGCCGCGGTACTTCCCCTCCTGCACCGCCTTCTTCGTCTTCGTCCTCTTGGGATGCAGCAGAATCGTCTTCCCATCCGCCACCATCGCTACCAAAAACTAACTAAAGCTAAGGACTAGCTCCCGACCATGAACTCGCTCCGGAGGAGCTTTGCAAAGGAGCCGATCAATGGTTGGGTGAAAGACAGAAAACGGGGACCTAGTGAAGCTTATGTCCAAAAGGTTTCAGTAGACCTGGTGGTGGGAGAATCTGAGCTAGCTGCACAGGGAAGATGCGAAAGGTGCGCTGTTGCAGGTAGCTGTGCTTGAATTGCGGGGAGTGCGTGACTGCAGGGCGCGGGCGCCAGGCACCTGATGAGCTTGCTGCAAGTGCGCCTGTGTGAGACAGTTTACGAAATGGGTAAGCGACGGAGGGATGGAACTTGAATGGGGGTACGAGCCGCAATTGTGAGAGAACTAGAGGCGGAGGAGGACGAGGAGGAGGAGGGGTGGGTGACGGGGTGGGTGACGGGATGGGTTGGAGAGGGAAGGCACGGCAACTGCAAAGAGTGGGGTTGTACTGTACGAAACTACCGTTCGTGGAATGCCGCTCTGGTTTGTGCTGCGACGGATGCCGCGCCCGGCGCTGGCAAGGGCTCAGTTAAGCTGGAAGGCGGCGTGGCGCCACTCTGTCGTGGAAGGACTGACTGCATCTGATTCGCTTGGGATCATTATGTTTGGGAGTCGGGCAGGGACACTTGGCATTTAGTGAGTTGGGGAGAAATGAATGGAAGCATCCCCATGCAGTTCCCGAGACGACAGAAAGTAGGACAATTGCAAAGGAGAATGGAAGCAACTAAGACAAAGCCTATTACCACCCTCATATGGAATCATTTGGAATCATTTGGAATCATTTGGAATCATTTGGAATCTGAATATCTTGGGGGCAATTCAGAGGTGTGCACTTGTTTCACGGATCAAACCCAAGTAGAATTATAATTTTCAGATTAAAATTGTAATTTACGTGAATTTGTGAAGTGGTTTGTTGTGAAATTACAAACTGTCAGTAGAGTGAAGTCATAAATGTCTCATAAACAACCCATAATTGCTTTTCCATGTATCTGAGGGCCGCCTTAGACCTAAAGGTCGAGCCAATTTTTTTGAGGCCGATTGCACCAAATTTGTAAAGGCCTTAGGGCCAAGAAGCTAGGCCAACTTAATAAAATCTAGAAAAGTAATTAAAAAGGGCTGAAATTTAAAGGGACGCTTTGCACCTAGAGGCCGGGCCAATTCGCCTTAAAGCCAATTATACAACACCCACCGGATCTAATTTGCTGAAAAATTTAATATTTTATTATATTAAAGAATTGAGTTGAACTATGACATGGCAAAGAATTGGCCTCCCATTTTTTATGCACCCAATTCAACAAGCTCGGCCCATATCAAATCATGTTTGTTTTTAATTAAAAAAATGATTCTACCAAATTGGCCAAGCCTTTAGGTATAAAGGGGTTGGGACCGAATGCAAGGTTTAGTCCAATCACAAGTGAGGATTTTTAGCCTTTAATACAACAAATTGGCCTGGCTTCTAGATGTAAAGCGGCTCTAATGGCACTTAAATAACCACCAATTAATGATTGACGCATACCTCTTGTAAAGAATTCATCAATCCCCCTTGTTGGCATTAATGCAAAGATTTTGTCAAAAAAATGAATGGATTTGGATGAGTTTTGTGGCACAATTGGAGCTAAAAGTAGGATGACAAAATTAAGTAGTTTGCAAAAATGGGCTAGTCTATTTTAAAAGTTAGCGTTTGGGAAGTTTTTGAAGTTGCCTTGTAATTTGCCTCCTTTATATAGAAAAAAACAAGGGTTTCGAAGGCACCGATTGCATCTTCTCTTTATCAAAATCTTCAAATTCGTTCCTCTAGTGTCAAACTCTCAGTGGCCACATTCCTTCAACTTCAAATTTACAAAGGCTACGATCTTCCTCTTTCAAAGACATGGGTCTATTTTGAAACTAAAATCCAAATTCCATTACATCAGGTAGACATGAATGACAGAACAAGGATTGGCTACCACAATCAACCCTAAAGCAATACCAACTTTTGCCTTGTCTAACGGTACTCCAAATCCTTCAATGGATTATTTTAAAGCAATACCCACCTCTAGTAACCCAAATATTAACTTTGGATTTGAAATGGCAAGCAAATAAATTTTGACAATTTCATAAAAGAGGCGCATTGCCGCTATATATCCACCTTCTATTTTTGCACACCAGTTGATTGCCGGTCTTACCAATTTTTTGTCTAGTTTTGGATCCTCCATTTTTACACTCCAACCAATTATTTGTCCAAAGGCATCAATTAACAATGAACTAACTAGTGGTTTTCTACGAACACTATAATCAATCCAACATGAGGAGGTTATAGGCAATTGTTAGGGATTTCTTTTTAGCTTTATCCACTATTTTTTTCCAATTCGTATATTTTACCAAGGATTTAGGTATCCATTTTGGTTATTTTCTCTGTTTTCTTAAAATGATTTTTTGATTTTTTCATATACTTGTAAAATCCAACTAGTTATTTTGTCATTTTCACTTGTTTGTTTTGTATTAATTGTTTAATTTTTAGTTGTGTAGTCACAAAGGGAGGTTCCTTTTCTTGCCATGTGAGTTTGTTTTGTGAGCATTGGAGCTCTTCACGGTATTAAAAAAAATGGAATTGTCTAACTTAGATTCTTTTTACATTGTAGGGGAATCACAATAACTTCAATGAAGGTAATCATGTTGCTAGAAGCCTTAGTCACTTCCTTAAGCAAATCTAAGGTTCTTCAATAAGTACGTTGAAGGATTCTTTGTTATATCCTCATTCCCTTCCACATGCATTTCTTGAATGAATTGGAGGAACGAGGGCTTCCTACTATGATTCCACAATTTGCAAGAGCTAGCCACTTGTTTTGGATAGTGTCATTTCGGCCACAATGGATGGTGAAATTCTCTACATATGCCACAAAATAATTTTCATGACTTTGTCAAGTAAATAAGAAGTCTCTTTAGTCAATCCTAAAATCCTATTTTGAAGGGCTTGCAAGAATTTACAATTGTGCACTACAAGGAATGTTTCAACGCTTTGACTCTACGTATTCAATCTAAATATCTGTACATATGCACCAACATTAATTTTAATTTTTTATAGAAAATTTGATCCTTCTTGTGGTGATTAAGTGCAAAATGAAAAAACCTATTGTTCATATTATATTGACTATATTTATTCATTTGGGTTACGTAGTTTTCTACATTGAAAAAGATTCATTAAATCTTCTTCCTTGGCTTAGACAAAATTGGCTAAATGCTACCTCAAAGAAATTTGAAATTCTTATAACATTGTCACTCACTTCTAAGTTAGGTTGGTATCCAAAAAATCACACGCATTTACTGTGACAAATTCTTTAAAACGTATAGTAGGGTTGTTGCAAGAAACACTTCACATTTTCTGGCCAAAACTGCGTTTTTTGGCCACATGACTGGCAGTACTATGCAGTACTATCAATACTATGTTTTAGCAACACCCTAGCAAATCTCAACCATCGATTCTAGGCGCCTACAGATCTAACCGTTGATTTAATACTATGTTGTACTATGCAGTACTACAGACTACTACAAAGTACTATAGAAAACACTAGGAGCAGAAAATAGCAGAAAATGGATATGTGGAGTTTTTCATTTTTAGTAATTAAAAAAAAAGCCATCAAAAAAGCCATTTTGCTAGAAAAGAGTGCACTTGCATTGCACAAAAAAATTCATGAAGGAAATTTTTTTCCTCTTTGTAGCCTCTGCGCAAAGGAAGGTCACTTTGACATCATTTGTGCAATGGACATGTTGTTATTTTCAAAAAAACTTAGGTCAATCCTTGTAATGTTAGTAGAATTCCTATGTGTCCAATTTGTGGCCTTAAATTTGCAATTTTGGGTCAAAAATAGGACTAAACCCCCCCAAAATGCCCAAGGTAGACACCCAATCGGGGGCAGCTTAAAAATAGTAAACTAATTTTTTTTAAATTAAAAAAATCACAGATTGTTTGAAACTTTTGAAGCCGCCTTCACTCCAAATTTCATGCCCACCGGACAAGGTATGCAAAAGTTACGAGCCAAAAAGTACCCGTCCAAGGGCAAGGGGACAAGAAATAGGACAAATGTTTCTTGCAACTACACTAAAGATGATATTTAGTGTTGAGTGACATTTAGTGTTTTTACCCCCCTACTAGCTACAACACTAAATCTGAACTTGTCCACAATTAGTGTTAGACTTGAATGTGCCGGCTGCAAACTTCAGAGCCTTGTAACTTTTGCAAAAATTCTTCAAATCAAGAAAATGAGATGTTTTTCGGTTTCTACAAAAACTGCAGATGCCGAAAAACATCTCATTTTCTTGATTTGAAGAATTTTTGCAAAAGTTACAAGGCTCTGAAGTTTGCAGCCGCCTAGCCCTAATCGGTCCGATTCTGTCCGTGAACAGTGATATTCCGTCTGATATGACAACTCTGGTTCACATTTAGTGTTTGAATTGACATTTAATGTTACTTACTTTCATAGGGTAATTGGCTTTTAGTGTATGCCTTCGTATTTAGTGTACAAGACACTAAATATCATCTTTAGTGTAGTACTTACTTGAGTGCATCCATAATCACTACTAATAGTAAGTGACCATAGTTTAAACAAAAACATATTATTGAATTTTATTGGCAAGTAAAAGAAGATTCCATCTCACTTTAGTATGCAATATTTGAATATCTTATGAATAGAAAAAGTTTCATGGTATTGTATTTAGGTGTACCAAAAATTGAACCAGGGTTCTTCCAAGCCTTACATTATGATTGTATACATCTTATATAATCAATATCTAATTTCAATGTAGCTTGTGGGTCCAAATGTAGGAGAGTTTTTTTTAGGCAATGATGATTATAGGTGCATGTGCAATCATAGTGTATCATTCAAAATTGTTGCCAATAGACTTGTTTAGAATAGTACTATAAAAATTCCAAAAGAGAGGGAATTTTATTCATTTTTTCCACACATACTAAAATATCTATTTATGTTGTAAATTAGCTATACCATGATGCATAAACTTTCAACAAATATGTGATAAATGCCGAATTGGCATTTAGTGCTAGTGTCAGTAAGACATGCTTGTATTTATATCTAACTAAAGGTGTATTATTTCCTTGTTTACTAATGACACCGTCACTTTTCAAAAAAAAAATCTAAATACAATTATTAGTGTACAGCTAAATTTAATTCAAACAGTGAAAAAGTTTGAATAGTGTAAGGTTTCTTTAAACTAATTAAATGAATCTTAGATAAATGTGGTCTAACCAACATAGACATTTGAATTAAAATTAGACGAAAGGAGATGAAAATGGATAAAATCACATCAATTGGAATAATATAAGATATTTTTGACAACATTGTATTAATTCTATCTAAAATATCATATGCCATTATATTAATAAGCTTTACTAGTGCCTAACTCTATTGTTTGTTAGTGTGAATTATTTTTATTATTGAATACTAATTGAATCAACTTGAATAATATTTCAGCATTTTCAGCATTTTTTATGCAAAGACTTTACAATCCCTTTGGGCTCTTAGAATTAATGCATGTAAGCTAGGAGAATGCAATTTTAATTCATTCTAAAATTTCAACAATTAGAAGTAGATCTAATTAACAATTGCATGGCTCACAACAATAAAGATTTTATTTATACTTGAGTCAAGTCTATTTTGTAATTAAATAAGTTCTTATGGACTTAAGCATATTTGTAGCACACTTGGGATTTAGTTTAATTATGACAAAATGATCAATTATAATTGAAGCTTTGGTGCATTCCACAACATGATACTCCTTCAACTTCATTATCATGTAATTTTCAAATTAGACTCCTAAATTTATATGTTATTTCAATAAGTTTGAAAATTGATTTGCAAATGCAAAGAAGTTATTTCATCCACCAATCATTATAAAGAAAAATTGTTGTTATAATTAAGTCCAAATTTCTTTAGACAATTTAAAAGGGGATTTTCAACTAGTTCACAAGTAGTCCTAGCAATAGCTCTCAAATTAGTTATTTTAATGCATTATGTTCCAACGTAAGTTGATAAATGTCCATCTCTTTTATCTAAGTTATTATTTAGCAGTATGTCCAGATCACACATTTATATATAAAATATATTTTCTATTAAACATAATTGAGTGTGAAAGATGCTCCAACTTCACAACTAAAGGGCACAATTATTCCTAGTATTATTTAATAAAGATCTAGTTGATTACAATCCAATATGAAATAGTTATGTAATCTTTTGAACTTAACTATTTGTTTGGGACATTTTTCAGCATTACACTTTTTATACATTACCTTTGTCTTTCACATTATTTTTGAGTCTAAATTAAGTTGGATAAAAATGTGGTGATATTCTATTTTTTTTATTTCTATAATTCTTTTTGAAATCTTAGAATTATTGTATAAAATAATTTTGATCAAGTTACAATGAAATAAATTAAATAGAAAATTATAAATTATCTACAAAATCTTTGATTAATCCCTAAAGTCTCATTGTGTCTTTGGAAGACAAAATAAATTTTTAAGATTCTCCTACAATCTCAATTTTAGTCATGATCTTTTGAAACTTTTTTTGATGATAGAAAAATACATCAACTTTCTATGAATATAATTTTCATACAGGGGCAAAAATTATGCCATCTTGAACCCAAAACAGGGTTTGTCAAGCAACACAAAAAACTCACAAACAATCAAAATAAAGTTTTAAAATTTTTGTTTCTCATAGAAAGTATTTTTGTCTACATGAAAAGATTGATTCATTCCATTTGGACTAATAAAGAAAAAATTATAAACAATCTTGTTTTGGGAGCCATCTAAATATCTTCTTAAGAAAATAACTTGTAGTATTTTTTTTTAACACAATTTTTATAGTTTTCAAAAAAAATTGTGGATAGGATATAGTTATTGTTTAGAACAATCTCACCACTAGAATTTTTGTGTTTCAATTTCATCTTAGACCTGTAAATGAATGATTTAGTTTTTCTTTCTATATGGTATCTACTTCTATTTAACAATTTTCTAAAGAATATAAATCAAGTGTGATTTTTGAAAAAAATTCTTAGACATTCAATGCAATTATTCAACATAAAAAATGTAAACTATTGCAAAATTTTTAAAATAATAAGATTCAAAGGCTTAAAATCTAATCAACAAGGCTAAAAAAAATGCTTTATTTCAAATGCAAATATTTCACAATCTAGATTGTCAAAGTTTTTGAATGTCTTCTAGGGTGAATGCAAGAAAGACCATCCACTTTGCGTAGCGTTTTCCACAGTACTCATGTTCTTTTGGGAGTACTGTATAATTAAAAAAATAATTTAAAAAAAATCTGAAAAATCTGTTCAATGTATTCACCTTTAAGAAGAAGTTACCCTACAAAGGAAAAGCATAGAAATTTTTTCTAAGTAGGAGAACTGGAAAAGTGCAAAATCTCATGAAAATAGGTACTTTCACATTTTAATTTGTAAAAATTAGGAAAAACAATTTTTAAGGAAACTAAAAACTTTCCATAAGGACTTTATAGGAAAGACATTTCACCAAAAAAATGATCTTGAAACAATTTTGAATGTTCAGAACTGCGCGCGCAAGGGAGCCCTGTTTGCATGTATGTGGAGGGCATAAAATAAAATATTTTTAAATTTCCTTTGGTAGAAACATGACTTCCTACTATGGAAATAGACCATAGAAATTTCAGATCTAGATCATTAAGTTTGGATACTCCCCAGTACTAAAAAACCCTAAACTGCAAAGTGTGACAAATTAGCTAAATTGAAGTTTAAATATAAAATGATTTTTAAATTTTTTTTGAAAAATAAGGGATCTAAACAAGATCTGGTTATCCATCTCAAAAAAAAATTTCAAGTTAATTGGATTCATTCTTCAAAAGTTATAGCTGATAACAAGTCCGACACGTCAAGTGTGACAAAAAATAGTACTACTGTAGTCTTTCTTGCATTCACCTTCCAACACTATTATACTAGTCTAGTGCATGATCCATTTGTTAGATATGTGAAAAAAAATGATTTCTAAATTTTTCCCAGTTTGCAATAAAAATAGCAATTTTGAATGGAATTTGATGAAAAGTGGCTTTGGAACTCTAGGGGTTAGGACTTAGGAGAATAGAATTTGAATTTTGAATTTTAGGTGAAATATAGCTATATTTATCTATTATAAATTAAAGTAGTAGAATTTTATTTATTTTTAATTATATTATTTTCATAAAATCAAACTAAAATAACAAATTGAATTAGATAGATTTAATGATTTTACATCTAAAATCAAATATTCTAAAAGTACTCAAACATCTTAAGTAACAATTGAAAGTTAAATATCATGTAAATAATTAAATAAATTGAATTTTTTATTTGAATTTTTTTAAAGGATTCAATTCATTAGCGATTAAATTTCTAGAATGTCAACAAAGAAATGAAAAAGTAATGAATAAGCTATGGAAAAGTCACCAAAGGTTTTTTGTTTGTTTGTTTTTAGAGGAAAATATTAGCAAAATCTTATCTAATTATACTACACATTACAACCGTCCAGACTTTTATAGTCAAATCATTTGAGGTTGTTGCAAAAGAAGTGTGGTGTTGGCAAGCCCTCCTTATGTTTTTTACTTTTCAATTAATACTATTGAGGCTTCTATCAAAGTCAAATTATGCAAATTATTGCCTTCCCATCTTTTTCCTTTATTTTGATAATAGTGTTTGGAACCTTATACCTTGTCTACATTTCAATATCTCTTTGACATCATTCCGAGCATCATTCAATACCTAAAATGTTTATGAATCATGATTTGTAATCGAGGACATAAACATGAAGGAGCTCATAAGCAAATTCATGTCCAATTCAAATTGCCTTTTTAGTAGTATGATTTCTCGTCAAGATGAACAATCATATCTCTCTTATAATTTAATTTATTTGATAAATTAAAGAATATTATAATTGAAAATAAATTCAATTGCATACTAATAGATTTTACACTAATATTTTAATTTATTACATAGCAAAACATGATGTATAAATCTATACTATTCATTTCAATTGTAGATTAATGACATCATAATATTAATAATTAATTGTGGCTATATATATTATATATATAATGCCCTTTCCAAGGCTATAATGTTCTTTGCAAAATTTGCGTTTTTCAACGCAGATTTTGCATTTGCCTCAACTAACACGTCATGTAGATTTTATTGAGGCAAATGCAGACTTTTTCTAGTGTATTATTTAGAAAGCATTGTATGCCATTGATAATGTAGATTATGTAATCTTTTGATGCCACCTTAGGATCCTTTGTATGCCCTTTCCAAGGCTATAGTGTTCATTTCAAACACAAAAGTTTTTTCATCATTTAAACATGCCCAACAAAATATTATACTAAATTTATCAAGTCAAAGTCTTCCTTCATAGAGTCATAGACAAAATATTTTGTAATAAGTTGCTAGAAACTCGAAAAATCAACCAACTTATATATATGTTTATAAAAAACAACGTAATGCAATTAAAGAATATGTCAAACAATTATTTATAAATAGAAAAATTTGACACCAATTGCACACATTCTTCTTTGATGATTCTTTTTTACACATTGATGAATAAATTGCCTTTTTGTGCGTGGGTCTTAAAATGCATGCTACCATTGCTTGATAATATTTTTAACTTTGCTAAGATTCCTATTCAATGCAAAATAAAAATTATCATAACTTCTAAACAACTACAAATCTATAAGTAATTATGGCTTAAGTCCACCAAGCTTCTAAAAAAGTATCCATAAGGGTAGTGACACCTTAACCCCTTACGGTCCAGACACTCAAATTTTGAACACAAACACACAAGTGTATAAAATTGCATTTTTTCATTCATCAATTTATTTGAAGATTCTTTTAATAGTTCTTTATCATTTATACAATATAGATTTTTTCCAAGATTTTGAAGACTTTGGTTTTCAAATATTCAATCATTCAAAGGTAGTATTGGTAGATTTAACCTCATAAACGAACTTTTTTAATTCAAAAAATGACTCTTCAACAAAGACTTGAAAAAATAATATAAATCTTCAAAAATCACTATGTTTAGAATTTAGCATTTTAAACTTAAAGGAGAAAAATATTTGTGAAAATCACAAATATTCAATCTACAATCAATTTTAGAAGGAACTTTCAATTTTTAGCTTCAAATTCATCAAAAAAGATTGACTCATATACTACTTGATTTAATTGTATGGATATAATCATTCTATGAATCATATGTTACAATTATTGTTTGAGAGTCATCAATCAGTAGATTATTCTTCTAAGTTCAATTTTATTATAAATCTTCATAATCTTGAAAATTTGGACAACCCTTTTGTCCTCAAGGGATTAAAGTGTCATGCACCTAAAATAATATTATATTTTTTAATCTAAAGCCAACCAAGTCAGAATGTGAAATTATCAAACTCTTATTTAAAACTTGTGTACATTATCAAAGTGGCTATTCAAAGCCCATTAGGGAAAAAAATTAGGCCTTGAAAGGGCCATTAAAGAAAGGTTCTCCAAGTTGTGAACAAGTGCAGTGCCGGCCTTGGTTATTTAATAGTAATAATTAAATTATTAATAAATTATTAAAAATAAAAATTTGAACAAAAAATAATAAAATCATCACAATTTGATGTGGCGCTTGTAGAATAGTAGTGCCACATCAGATTATCAGAGTTTTATAATTTTAGATTTAATTTTAAAATTATATATTTTTACCATTTTAATTTGTTTTCCCTTAAGACTATCCCGTGCCATCCAAGCAGTGCAATTTACTGAATTAAAAAATTTTAATTTTTTTTAAATTATACATATATATATATATATTTTTGGCTAGCATTCTCTATTGTTCGGGAATAGACAGCCCTCTTCAGGACTCAAACTTCTTGTAATGGGTGATGTTATTCACGCATTAGTCTCTGTTGCTTTAACCCCTAAAGGACCAGCATGAATTTTTCGGCAACATAGCAATTGGGGGAAGGCTAGTGGGAATGAAGATTTGCATATTTTAGGCTGAAATTTTAATAGGAGGTGTAGACAAGGAATATCTTTCACATACACTAAAATTCAAGACATTTGGAAATATGACTCAAAAGTTATGGCCTAATATGTTAATTTATTTTCATAAATGGGCAGTTCGGGTAGATTAAAAAAATCACTTTTTTTAGAAACAAAAAATTGAATTTGGTTTTCTAGAGTTATATATACGTGGAAAACTTTGATTCATACCATTTTGATCAATGATTCAAAAGTGATGAGGAGTTTTTGTTGTAGGTAGTTGTAGGTAGTTATAGAGTCTCTATTCTGAAATAAAATTTGAAGTACTCAATTTTCAATATTTAAACATAAATAAAAATCATAGGCTGTAGATTGTGTATTGCGACATTGTAACCATTGGGATTGGCATTTTTCAATTCTATAACTAAATCCTTAACAATTTTGTATTTTGAATCATGTTCTACTTGTTTTGTACTTACTATTTTTTTCCTGTATGTTGTACAATTTTAAATGATGTGAATTTTTTCAAGCATGTAGCCAACTTGTCTAGGAAAAATAATTCAAAGAAGCACTACCATTTTGAACATTTTTCATAGAAAAGTGAGCTTGTGAAGTGAAGCTACCTTTTTTTTTTTTGCAGGATTCAAAAAATGATTTCATTAAATTTCAATGCTTATATCTTGCAATCCACGCGGTGGAAATTTCAGAAATTCTTACCACATGTTTTCAAGTCAGCATACTACAAGATCCTATAGTTACATGTGTCAAAAAGAAGGTTTACTTCAAAAAAATTGGTACTTGTAATAAAAATGGCAATTTTTGAGCATTTTTGGTGAATACATAGTCATGAAACTTTAGGGGTCAAGTTTCCAAATCTATTATTTTCTACCTAGTCTATGACCCATTAAAAGAGCCCTCAACATGTTACTTTTGAAAATTTATGACATATTCTATGAGTTGCAAAAAATTTGATTCTACTTCCAACATCTTTCATTACAATTTTCTATTCATTAGTTTTATATAATAGAATATACTTTTTTATTTTTTATTTTTCTGTAGCAATATATGTCCAAAATTTAACTTCATTCTTTCATAATTAGAAACATCCAAATGATTTTATATGATTTTTAAAATAAATTTTATTGTAAAAATCACAATAATTATAAAAATGATAAAATTAGTATGAAATTTTTATCAGAAATGAAGATGATCGTGATAAGCATCATATTGGTGTACCTTTTGAGCTCACACTAAATAAATTAAAAAATTGATATGTGGTGTATTTTAAGCTTTCAAGATGCTTCCTTTAAAGGGTTACAAAATTACTATTGTAGCAATTTGGAAAAAAATAAAAATGGAAGCAACAATAGATTTTTTAGACAAGCTTATAAGATATTTTAAATCAAAAACTATATAGAAATCATATTTGATATTTTACCATGTCTTTGGGACATAATCTTTCTTTTTAAAGGTTAAAGAACTTCAAAAAAGTTTAAGCCATTTTTATGATTCAAGTTATCCTATTGCTATCTAAAGCATGCTAACAAACACACCACAATTTGCACAAGGACCTCAATCAAAGGGCCTCATTGTTGGTCCAAGATGACTTTAAACTACCAGGTGATGAAGGGAAGGTACCCAAACCGAATGGCGTGGTTGAGGGTTTGATCCTTGGCAAAGGCATGGTCATTACCTTATGTGAAATCAACTTCTCCTCTTGATGGCCCACCCATGTAGTGTGTTTCTTGAATGTGCTTGTTTCCAAGAAAGAAAGGGAACCTTGTTGATAGCACAAGATAAGGTAGGTACATCCAAAAATGCACCCTACCTAAATTTGCCATCATCATTCCATGTACATCTCCAAAATCAATGTACACTTATGCTGAAGAAACAATATTAATTAGAATATCAACCAAACAAAATTTGAACCTTCATAACTCTTGCTTACAATATCCAAATGTCATGTTATTTGGTGAGTTGGAACTTCCTTTCACTTGCCAACAAGAAAAAGTTTGAAAATTTGGCCATCCTAATAATAATAACTAGGCACAATAGCAAAGGCCCTCAATGCCATCTACTGAGGTAGTCTACTCTAAAAGCACACGTGCTCTAAAAGCGATCATGACACATATATACATTTTGCTTTCTTCAATGCATCCAAAGCATATGTTTTAAGAAGTGGTTGCTTTTAGTGACCACTACGTTCAACTTCAAAAGTCCGTAACTAATTCTACAAAGGTCCAAAGAATATGAAATGACTTGGGTTAAATGTCAATTCCATTTGTCTTCTTCTTAAAATTTACTGAAAATTGTTTCAAGGAGTTTAGCTTCCCCGAAAAGGCCATCAATTCTTTTTTTCTTTTTTAATTAAAAAAAGGAATCAACTTTTAAGTGGTTGCATTAAGAGCTTACAATGTACCAATGTACCGAAAAGAGTGAACCACATCAGGAAATTCAAGGCATGTGAATATGGTGTCAAGATGGTGCATGGAGATGCTATTAAGTTAATTTGGTGCCAACCTCCATACCAACTCAGTGTGGATAAAATGACACTAAAATGACTGAAATGCAGCCTTTGGTGTCAGGATGGCATCCAAACAATCTGGCCCAACTTTTCTGATGCAGCCATTTGGCCATTAATTAACAGCCCCCTCCCTTGTAAAAAACAAGAGACATTAATTTTTTAGAAAAAAAAATTACAACCCCCTCCCCCTCCAACCGTTGATCTCAAAAAAGCACTCGGATATGGATACGGATACAATATAGATATGGATATAGATATGCACTTTTATACGGATATAGATATGGTACAAATATAATATACATATGGTACAGATAGGGATACGTACTTGGGAAACACATATCCCATATTGATTGTAAAAGAACCTGGTTCTGAAAATTACAAAGAGGGGGAGAGGAGGGGGGAGGTTTAGGAAAAAATTTAATTAAAATTTTTTTAATTAAAAATGTTTGGGGGTGTTGGAGGGGGGTGGATAAATAAGAAGAAAAAAATTAATAAGGAGTTTTGAGCTCATTGTCATTGTGGCAGTTTGTTACAATGACAATGAGCTCAAAAGAGACACTTGTGTAAGAGGTAAGAGCTCACTACATTACAAAATTGTTTCCAAGTTCCAAACAACATGATTTTATGAAAGATTTTTTTTCCCCAAAGTTTGGTATTTTAGTTGATGGTGTTCAACCCGGGGACAAATTTGAGATTCTCTAAGGTGGGTACATCCAAATCCGCCACTTTTTTGCTACTGAGCCTAGTTACTACTATTAGGCTGGTCAAATTTCCATATATTCTTGTTGGCAAGTGAAAGGAGGTTCCAACGCACCAGAGAACGTGGCATTTGGACATCATATGCAAAAGTTATTAAGGGTCAAAGTTTTGTTTCTGAAAGTGCTCCAGCCAAATAGGTACATAACTGATTTTGGAAATGTACACAACCTGTAGATGGCACTTCAAGGTCAGGTGCCATTTTGGGGGTGCCTACCTTACCTGTACTAATGTTAACTTTGGAATCATGAAGCTCCTCGGTCAATAGCTTATTGTATGTAGTGAGACTTGTGTTTGCTGTTTGTGTTGACGGATGCCTGTCAAGGACCATAAATTCGTAACATGTGCGAGCATGAGAAGCCGAGAGTGGTTGGTACAATTTGTATGTGGAGCACAGACAAGGACTGGTTCTCCTTGGATTTGGAAAATCTATTCACTTGTTCAGGATTAATTACAGGCGATTTGGGGCCTCACTTTAGTACTTTAAAGCATGCTTTGGGTTTGATTAATTTCTGTTAATTAGCATATTAGCATCTTCCAGTTTGTTGATTACAGTCACAGCCCTTGGTACTAGAAGAATGTAATTTTTAGAACATGCATCAAGTCTATGCATAAACCACTTCATTAACCCTTAAACGACAGGCTCATAACCGTGGAATCCATCTGTTTTGACACCGTAGGAATTGTTGGGTTAAAATAATGCAAAAGCACTCATTGGAAGTCTAACTACTGTAGATGATCTTCCCTTTTCCCACAAAATTTGGAGGATGAATAGTTGCACTTCTGTCCTAAACAAGAGATTCTCTTGTCATTCATCGGCCGCGAAACGTCCGCCTCGACATTTAAGGGTTAATGGGCTACTTGTGCAATTGTAGTCTCAATGTTTTCTTCACCAATGTCTTTCTCAAAAGGCATATTTATAGAAATCACTTTGTAAAGGACTGAGAGCATACTATTTAAGGATAATAATAAAAAAATTTAACTTTGACCCTTGAAAGATCCTTGGGGTCCCTCTATACAACATGTATTTAGCTTTATAAGTCTTCAACTATAGTTCATTGTATGAATTGTAATACATTGTTATCTACATATTATCATGATCAATAATTTATTTTGTATTGAACAATATTTGGTTGATGTTGTTTTGGTCAAATACCACCATATTCATAATATACTATATGACCACAAAGAACTTTCAGGTCCTTCTAGGGTTAATAATATTACAGCAAAAGAATATGGGAGTCAATTTTCAGAAGGGGGGAGAGAGGAGATTCCCAAAGAATTTGTGAATCAAGAATAAAAAGGAATAACAACTAGTCCGGCTTTTTTGAAACATTTATTTAGTTTGAGAAGTGTAACAAGAGACCAGAGGATTTATAATTCAAAGAATATTGCCACAAAAGAGTACTCCTTGGTTTCGGAACTAACTAGCGGGTGGAGGTGGACAATCAAAAATTTTGAGGTACTCGTACAAATTACATTCTCGACCACTTTAACCCTTTAGTGTCTAAGAAGCCCAAATTGGGTCTCACGTTTTTTTAAGCAATGTTGAAGAGTTTATATGGAGATTTCTTTAAACTTAAATAATTGTGTATTTGAACCAATGCATACAATGTTCTTCATTTAAGCTAATGATATAATAAAATTTTCTATTTCTATTATATTTTCTATAATATAATTAATCAAAATCTGCAACTGAAAATCATGAATTCTTAGTACATAAAGGGTTAAGTGATCGTTACTACCAAGGTTTCGAGTGCTACATAGAGGAATTATCTTAACATATGGTTTTCACTTCAAGATTTTTTTTTAACTTACAAATATCATAAGCCTTGGGCAACAAATATGAGTGGCAGATTAATTATAATGTCACAACACTTAATCCTGTAAGGATTAAGTATTCAAATTTCAAACAATGAATCGATGTAAAGATGCCCAAGCACAAAAAAACTTTACTTGAATTCATTCATTTCAATGTTTCTAGATTCTTATAGTTGTTCTCTTACATTTGTATTGTATATATTTTATAATAAAAAATTGCAAATATTCTATAGTTGGAGAGAAAGAAATATATTTGTTTTTTTATCTTATTTTTTTGAGCTCTTCAAAACAACTTGAACTTGAAGAAAAAACCCATAGTCTATTATATTCAATGTATAATCAATTTCATAAAGAGCTTTAACCTTTGGTTTCAAATTTCATTAAAAAAAAACTAGTGTTCGTACAAGTTGATTCAACCATAATGATATATCTATGGGTCATATTTTACAATTTTTGTTTGAAAGCCAATCCCTTTAGAAAAAGGAAAAAATCTTACAATAGATCTATCATATTTGGTTTGCACTCATATTCACATTCAAGTTAATATGTAGATAAACATCTTCAAAAAGACTCAAAATCATTCACAAAATAGTTCCATTATTTTATAACCATATTGCGCCATGTTAGAACTAGTCTCTAGGGATTGTTTAACCTCCAAGGGACCAAGCGTTTAAATTTTGACCAATGGATGAATGCAAACACATCCCAAGCACACAAAAATGCACTTTTTCAACCATGGGTTTTTTAAAAAGATTTTTGTGTTAGTGCTTTAACATTTGTATATTGTAGGTTTTGAAGTCTTTGTTTTGCAAATATTATAATATTTAATACAAACTAATAGGTCTAACTTCAAAAAGGCATCCTTTCAATTCAAAATTGACCCTTCAAGAGTAACTTGGAAAAAAAAGTAGATTTAAAATCTTCAAAAATCACTATGATTAAAACTTAACATTTTGAACTTCAAGGAAATTTATTGTGAAAATCACACATATTCAATCTACAATCAATTTTAAGATTTAAAAAAAAAATTGACTTTAAATTTATTGAAAATTATTGGTTTGTGCACTATTTGTGCACTAGTTGATCTAACCTTGTGGTTATGATTTATAAATCATATTCTACAACTATTGTTTGAGAATCATCATTACATTATTGTTGTAAGTTGCATTGTATAATTCATCTTTACAATCTTTACAATCTAGACTACCCCCTAGTCTTTAATCCCTAAATGCCCAAGGTCTATTTTGAGCTTCTTTGAATTTGCTCTAATTGAACAAAGTCACAAAATTTTGATAAGTTTTATCAATTTTATTTGAATTGTAATTGTACAAATTAAAACTAGATGCAATAGTGATCACATGGGAAAAACACATACAACGATATCACTTATAGATTGAAAGATTATGACATTTGATCACAAGAGTGTTAAAACTATGAAAGTGATTAGAAGACTTTCAATCCTCTTTTCACATGTCAAATCTAAGAGATTTGGTCACCCAAAAGATACGAGGTTAAAGGCAATAACATGCATAACTGCAATCAATTTATGGCTTCTCAAAATGTACTCTACAATTTTTTTAATTATATTTCTAATGTGATTTTTTCTCTAAGATACAAAGTATTTGAGTCTCATTTCCAAGAACCTTCAACACTAGAAATCAAGATTTGCAATAGACGCCCTTGCACAAAATCTTGAGTAGAAAAATCATAATCATTCATTTTAGAAACCAAATTTCAATGCTAAAACTAGACTTTCTAAAAAGAAATTCAAAAATATAAACTACTAAAAATAATAACAACTTGGTTAGATTTTATTTAACTTCAAAGTATTGTTGACATCAGAATTTGGTGCCTTGGGTTAAGAGAGACGCCTAGTACGAGGGCAAAATTGGGGGCACTCCACACAGTTTCATGTACTTCTATCTTATAAGCTGTCAAATTGCAAGAAATTTAAAATAAAATAAAAAAATCATTGGTTGATTGTTTTTCCATTCCCAAGCTTCAGTGGAGCTTCACTGTAAGTTTTGTTCTGATTTCCAATGCAAAGTTGTTGTTTCGTCACATTCAGCCTGAGTGAGTGATCATCACATTGTTTTTCAAAGAAACCAACCATTTGCGCAACTAAGTTCAAGCCCGGATCAATCCCCGGGAAGCAAGGAATTATTTTTGTGCAACCAGGAATAGTATTGACTACCGTAACTACCGACTAAATAGTGAAATAGTGAAAATTGGGTTGCCTTAACAATTAAGGTAGTTGACCTGATTCCAACCATTTTAACCCCTAAAGGACCAAACACCGTTTTTTGACAACATAGCGATTTTGGGCAGCTCACTATGATGGGAATTTTTCTTTTTTTTTCTTTGAAATTTTCACATAAGATGTGCCCGAGGAGTAGCTTTAAGGTCCAACAATTTTCGTAACTTTTGACTACATGGTTAAAAAGTTATTGCATGATATGTCATTTTCATTGTTCAACGGGCAGCCGGGGCAGCAAAAAAAACTTCTTTAAAAATCACTTTTAAAAAAAACTAAAATTTGAAATTGGTTCTTTAGATTTATATGTACGTGGGAGGCTTTGAATCATTCCATTCCGATCAATGAGTCAAAAGTTATGAGGATTCTTAGTTTGAGGGTAGTTATGGAATCTCTACTCTAAAATAAACTTTGAAGTCCTTTATTTAACTCGATTTCAATATTTTTGAAAAAAAATAAAAACATTGGGTGTAGATTGTTTATTACAACATTACAATCGTTGGGATTGGCATTTTTCAATTTCATAAATAAATTCTTGACAATTTAGTGTTTTGAATCATTCTCTACCTCTTCCTACTTACTATTTTTTTCCTATATGTTGTACAATTCCAAATGATCTGAAATTTTTCAAGCATATAGTCAACTTGCCTTGAAGAAAAAATCCAAAGAGTAACCATCATTTTGGACATTTTTTCATACAAATGTGACCTTGTGGAGGGCAGCTGCCCGTTTTTTCGCAGGGACCAAAAAAGGATTTTTGTCAATTCAAACGCTATTGTTTTGCAATCCACTATGTGGAAAATTCTGAAATTTTTTCCACATCTTTTTAAACAAGTTTACTACAAGATCCTACGGCTACAAGTGTCCAAAAATGTTTATTTTCTAAAATTTGGCACTAGTATTAGAAATGGCAGTTCTGGAGCGGTTTTGGTGAAAACATAGTCAAAAACCTTTAGGGGTTAAGCAATTACACATATTTGGAGCACAAGTTTCTTGAGTGGAGAATTTTTTCCATGTACAAAAATAGAGTTTAGAAGGATTCCATATTTTTTTAGAATTTTATTTCTCAAAACATAATTACTACGAATTTTTTAGTTGAGGATTCTTGTTCAATCTATTCTTGTCATATAGGTCTTCCTATTTCCAACCACAAGTTGGTTGCAAAATCGACCAAGACTACAGCCAATTGTAATGCGCCATGACCACATTGGAAATTGTGACACAATTAATTACTGTTTTTTTTCTCCTGCTGATCGGAAAGAGAGTAGCCTATCTAACAAGAATAGGTCCGTGGTTGGAATGAAGTCGGCTACCTTAGATTGCCTCATTCACCATAGAACTTACCTCATGACTCATTGCTTGTCCAAATGGAGGCACATGCAATTTTCTAAACTCGAGCCATGAACTAGTGCACCAACCCATGCAACACACATGGTTCTTACACTATTGCATCCTTCTACCGTAACTATACATATTTACATTGTGTAGAATGTTACGAAATTAATCTAGTATCACTATTTAGTGTAGCTTACGTTATCATACACAAAGGAGAATGTCATCCTTGCATAGCTGCAAACCATTCCTTCTGTAAGCTGTACAAAACTTGACAAAACTTGACGAGACTTTTGTGTCACGAACCTCGGCTATCGAGCACCATTCATGACCTTATTACATACCTCACACAATTCTCTCGACGTAGAGAGGAATGTGGGGACCCTAAGTTTAAGTTGTTTTGGTGGTAGCCAAATGATTGAGATGTGGCCGCGTTGCCCCTAACCCAACCGAGTGACATGGCATCATTCCCATTCATATCTGACTGTCTAATAACTGCAGCTCTCGAGCTTTTTAACGAGAGTTATCAGTACCCGTGTGTCCTTCCAAAGCCCTCGTTCATCATCACTGCAAGTACATACCCTTATACTCCACAGAATTGCAGGAAGTTGGGATTCAGGACACCCCCGGCCCCCCGCCATCAATGTGATCCAACCTTGTTATTTTATGGAATGTTCGTCATTCTGAACCTAAATTTATGATAGAAGTTAAGGGGGTACAATAACTATGTCATTCAATGTTATTGGAGCATCTGCTCCTGGACCCAATCCAAGGGCCTGCAACAGGAGCAGCGCAAAAAGTTCTGAGGGTTTAGGGTAAGGTAGGAGTCTCATAAACCGACCATCTAAGAGCTGTTTGCCATTTAGGGGAAGCTAAAACTGCTTGAAACAATTTTCAGTAAATTTTAGTAGGAAGAAAAATGGAATTTGCATCTAACCCAAGTCGTTTTATATTTTTTGGACCTTTGCGGAATTAGTTATGAATTTTTGAAGTTGAAATCCAGTGGTCACTAAAAGCGACCACCCCTTGAAATGTACACTGTTGGTACATGGAAGAAAGTAAAATGTACCTCTGGATCATGATCGGTTTTACAGCCCGGTCGGTTTATGAGCCTCCTACCTTACATTGAGGTAGAAGAGCCCATTACCACGTAGATATGTTTTCGAGGTACTTTGGAGAAGCTCTTTTGACAAATTCCATATTTTTTTTGGAGGGATTGGAAAGTTTGAGAGAAGTCACTTGCAAAAAAAATAATGAAGACATTCCAACAAGAAGTGGATTTTCTGTGATTTTTCAAAGCTGAAGTGTTAAAAGCGTGAATAGAATCTGGCCTTGTTAACCCCTAAGCGCTTAAGCGACCATTTTATGGTCGCTGTGTTCAACATCGGGCAAAAAGAACTTTTTTTTCAATTTTTTATTTTATTTCCCCCCCAAAAGATTGGACCATCTTTCAATATTTATGTTAAAAACCAAGATTGCTATGGTCAAACAAAAATTAGAAGAGAAATAGCACAAAGTGTTTAGAATTGGCTAGTGTTGAAAAACTTATTATTTTAGAAAAGTGTTGGTGTTCTCATTTCTAGATCTTATACATTTTTACAGAAATCAATAGAAACTGCAATTTTGAACAATAAAAATAAAATTCCATTCCTGAAGGTAGAAATTGTATTTTTGGTGAAATTTGAAGTTATATCTTCAAAATTCATTTGAAGAGAAACTAAAAATAATTCTATAATTTTGACCATACAAATACTTTCCACTTTTCATGCTTCACATTATCATCTTTGATGTAAACTTCAAAAAAGTTATAGAACTTATGTTTTATAACACATTTGTGTTTTGTCCAAACTCCTCGAGCTTTTAGGGATTAAAGTATAGACTAATGTGTCTGTTCTCCAAGTGCATTGCCATCATGAGAAATAATTGCTAAGTTTGTGGTAACGGGTGGGCCACTAACCCATATGGGAGGGTCATGTAGGTGGAATTGGGTGGATGGCAATATTGGGTAGTTCTACCTTATTATAGTAGAACAATCCATTTAAGACCCATAAGCCCATTATAGTAAAATTTCTAATAAGCAATACGGTTGGGACTAGTTTGACACATTATGTACGAGACGTTATTGCAGGAAGGGACGGTCATTTGCATTCATGACGTTTGTATGGGACCAGGGTCAGGACCTGCAATCAATATTACTTTGAAAGTTGTGGCTTATTAGAAATTTTATTGTACAATCTTTTTGAATAAATGAGATTTGGATTACACTTGATTGAGTTAGTGGCCACAATCAATGTTTTAGGTGATAGCTTTGGAGTCATTAGTGACTATAGTAGAAACTTCTACCTTTTTTTTTTTTTTTTTGAAACAAATGAAATGAAATGGAATTCCATTAAAAGAGGTGAACTTCCACCTTTTGAGTGTATATTCATTGCATGAAGTGGGTTTTTTAGGTCTTCATGTTGCAGCCATGTTAAAAAAAATTATGACTGCTTTAGGTGAATAAGATGAGCATTATGGATATACTTTTTGTTGTTGGTTTGGGGGTAGTCTAGAGACTCTTTTGGGCCATAATAGATAGTAGACTTCCAAAATTCATATCAAATTTGTACTTTGTCTAAAAAATATAATTTGAACTACTCTTGTTGTTTCTCAAACTTGTCTTTAGGGAGGGGGGATTGAGTTTTTTTAGCAACAGCATGAAGGCAAACTCTTAATTTTGCCCATAATGGGCTACTCTATTGTATGCAATAAATTTATTTTCTATAAAACTTAAAATATTGTTAGAGAGGCTATCAATAATATAGTGTTTAGTTGAACCTAGATTATAGATGGTGAATCATGGATGAAAATCTTGGCAATAATATGACAAAATTTTAGTCAAAATTTAACAATTTTGTATATAGGTTTATTACTAGCTACAAAAGGCTAGAAGTATTTCTTGCTACAAAAAGAATAAAAACATGCATCATTGCTAAGAAGAAAACTAGTAGCTAAGATTAGTAGCATTTATAAGTCATGTAAGGTAGTTGAATGATTGCTATGTCTTGCCTTTAATCTTAGATACTATAGATTGTTTAGTATTTGATATGTTGTATTCTTTAGCACACGCCTCCCTCAAATTTCCACATGCCAAGTGGCCCTATCAACTTTTAGTGGTCCTACAAGGTGGTTGTAATGAGGATGTGTACAACTTCGTACTCACTTCACTTAGTATTAAAATCAATAAAAAAACTCAAAACCCCTTGATGGGTTCAATTCTCTCCTAATGTTTTTTTACTTTGTTCATGGTAGTGATTTGCATTATGAGCACTAATACGATTAAAAGTTGTAGAAAAAATATATTTAGCTATATTTGATATATTATATTTCCACCACTTAGTGACAATTACCTTCTTTGAATATATATGAAAAATAAATGTTTGACTTTAGTAGGACCAATAACTAGGGCAATGGACAACTTTTAAAATATGAATGATTCCATACAAAAGACAAATGTTGTCTCTAAGTTCAAGAGCTTGTTCAAACAAAAGAGAGAATATAACTTTCAAAGGGTGAACAAAAAATACAAAAGACTTCTTCATAGATTTTAAATACCTCACAATCCCTTCTATTTGACAAAATACAATCCTAAACTTAAACCCATATTTTGAAGAATCTTCCTCCATTTGGTCACAAAAATATTATGAAAGAGTCCAATACCATTAGAAGGCCTTGAAACTGAAAGTTCATTTGACATTGAAAGTTTGCATCTAATCTAATAGAATATCTTTCACTTTATTTATCATGCAACTTTCAAAGTTGGATGAAATCATGATAAACTTCAACCCTCTATACTTTTTTTTTTCTATACTTCCAATGCTTGAATTGATTGAAAAATTGAGTCTAAAAAGGTGCAACTAGTTTAAAGTGGTAGGACGTACTCCATTGATTATAAATTACACTTATTGGAGATCAAAGGAAACACACAACATAATCCTTTGAGTTGGAATTAACCCTAAAATGCTTGCTTGGTTACCACAGAAATCATCATTTTCAATACCATGTAAATCATTTGCTTAAAATACCCAAAGAGCACTCATTGGAGGTCAAAATTCCAAAGATGAACATCTACACTTCTACTTCACTTTGTAAGAATTCTTTATAAGGATTCTTTGTCATCCATTAGACACTTTTAGGCTGCCACATTGTTACAAGGATTTTGTCATTCAACACACTTTCAGGCCACTGCATTGTTATAGCGCTAAAGGACACCATACCTATATCATGTCCCCATTTCCCCATTTGAAGTGCATGATTCTCAATGTTGCCATCAACAAAGGTAGTTGGACACTTCCGTTCTAATAGATGTTTTTACGTGCTGCCACTAGACTATTATTCGCACCACCTAGAACATGGCTCAATCTGAAGATGAGAACCACCAACACCAAAGCATGTAGGAAATAAATGAATGTATCATTGGAGATAGAAGAGAGGTGAATAAAACATCCACCAAGTGGAGCAATAGTTTCTAATGAGTCCATGAGATTTGGACCAATCCGCTATAAATATCACAAACAGGCTCTGGAGGGTTTCAGGCTTCCCCCATTTCAGTATTACAACAGGTAAATTGTTGCAGAAGACATAAGGATTGATGAACTGCTGGTGGTAACATTGCAAAAACTACTGGTGGCCCACCGGTATTCAACATATATAGACAAGGCAGGATGTGACCGACTTAAATAGCCGGTGCACATCATAGATATGCTGCCTTGTGGCCGCCTGGTAAATAAAAACGTTCAAAACATGAGCTACAAACATTCCCAAACAGCTGCAATTCAGATTCATCAGTCATCAACATCCTCTGGTTCGCGATCCTTCAACTTAGGTTCCAAATCTTCTCCATATTGGATGCAGTTGTCAATGCAGGACAAGAGGTACTGGATGCTGCAAAATTGTAAATGACAAGTTTCGAAATCAGTAACTTCGCAACAAAAAGGTAGATCAACTACATCTATGACTTGTTTCACATACTCTACGTAAGCATTTGTACCCGAGGTTGTGTGCCTGAAGCTCACGAAAGACTCGGGACCACTTTAGTGTTAACCCGTAACTATCCTGCATGCATAAAAACGAAACAAAATGATAAAAAATTCAGTCTGCCATTCTGACTCAATCCAATGTCACGAAAAAAGGGGATAAGTCGACCTGTCTTCCTTCCGTACGTCAAGGGGCACAAAGTTGACCATGCTATAATCATCCACCTGCAAAAACCACAACACTTATTAGTTGTTGACTTTGCAGCCGAAGTGCTGATCACCAGCACCTTCGCTATTGACGAACATTAGAGGATAAAAAAGGTGAAGGATATCCGCAAAGATACAGATTCACCCATCGAAAACTTCAAAACATTAAGATTCGAAGAAACGGAGGTTGATGAAAAGCATCTGATGAGACATCAGTGAATGATTTAGAGCCTCAAAGATGAAATATCCTCGGCAAATATCCCCAGGAACACTCCCAAGCCATGTACCAAGGCTCTGGAACAATTGTTCACTTTCACCAATGAAAAACTCCAATAGAGGACCATAACATTCCCTTGGGTAAGGACGTAGAAAAAATATTGAACGCTTAAAACTTAAAAGCAGACATTCAGCGTAGAGCCTACCATGAAGGGAAAAAATAAACACGAAATACATGAACATACCAGTTCAGCAAGTGCATGGTTCAATTTCCGGAAGCGTGGCGCCATATGGGCATTTAAATCGTCAAAAAGAAGTCGAACATCAGGATCCAAGAACCTGCCCATTCACATTGTGGTCAGTCCAAAGAACTAAAACGTGATTAGGACAAAAAGAGCAACTAACATGTTTTTGCAATACGACAGGATTGGACTCATCCATGATACAACTCCAAAACTTACTATTCTATTGCTGAAGATCGGCATAAAGACTTCAAAATAAACTCAGCAACAGAACCCGTTTGGGCTGTGCATCAAATGCAATAGAAATGAAGCTACAAGTCAAATTAAAGAAGAGACCACATTCTCACCTATCGATGTCACGCTTATTGGGTAAAAGATCGACCTTTGTCAAGACATTGATATGCGGAAGTTCTAGTTGAATCATAGCTGAAAGTGAAGCCATACAGCCGCTAATATACTTTGTGACATCTGACACAAACTGTGACAATAACAAGATACAGCATATTAGGAAACGAGCTGACATCATAGCTGAGTGCAGTCCAAATGATGGACGAAAGGAACCCTTACATAATGCAAGCTCATGTGACAAATACTGATCTGCACAGTTTACTGACCTGCGAGTCAGTCATGTAAACAGCGCAAACATTAAAGTCCCATCTCTTCAGCTGATCCACAAATGTACGAAGCACAGGTATATGTGAATAAAGCTCGATCTGACCTGCGCACACAAAGATAGAATGAAGTCATCACAAACGATGTCCTTTATTTCTCAATTATCCATCGTAGAGTTGACATTCCAGCATGAAATTCACTAGTTATGTTTCAAAGAATGACAGTAGACAATTCATTATATCCGTATGCCCACCCTCTTTGCTCCTTTCAGTTCCAAAGAAGTGATTACATTGTATTCAGCGACACTTAAAGCAAATGAATGAGTATGTCCTTGGGTGACCGAGCCGAACTCTCAGCTGTTCAAACTATATGTAACATAAATGCATGCAACTGTATCAGCTCTTTGTTCGTATTAATCAAATCAGATAAAATTGCTGCCGGGACTCGAAGAACACTCAGGCTCTATCCACCTTGAGATATCTCCAAAACGCCACAATGAGGTGCGTTTAAAATATCCAAAGGCATCCTCTTCAAAATGGCATTCCAAAGATTGTTCCACTTCATTAATTCCCATTTGCGTACAAAAAGGCCAAGAGAACAAGGCAACTGCAATTCAAGCATGGTCCGATTCCTATTGCAAACAAGCAAATTCTTAGATTTTCTATTAGTAATGCTCACAAGACTCAATGATTCCAAAAGAAAAGGTCAAAAAAAATTTAGATGGATTGTTGTCGCACTTAATTTGTCGTGAGCTAAAATGAAATAGCTCGACAACTCAACAAACTCTGCATATTCTCTCTGCATCGATTGACTTGTCCCACATTATTGACACACATAAGGAGCACCACCATGGAACATTTTAACGACTTACAAAAAATTTTGGTCTTATGCCCCATCAGAAAATCAGAAAGCCCTTAAATTTAGTTTTTCATTGTAGGCTATTAATAATCATAAGACTGACTATCAAGGAAGAAGACCTAAGGAGTGCAACTAACTCCATATTGCGATATCATTAGTGCTCTTCCAACCAAACGACGAAACCAGTAACGGTTTCTCAAACAAGAGCATGTCTATAATTCGGCAACAAAATAGGAAAGGAACAAACCAGGACAATCGAAGATCAGGTAGTCATCCTCAATGTAGTCTTCCAACTGCTCTGACAGCCAGTCATCAAGATTATCCTCCAGATATCTGCCACTTGGTCAAAGTGCAACCCATTCATAACTTCACAAAGATTGTTAAAACTGTAGTAAGAAAAAAATGCCAGAGAAGTTCTGCAGCAAAATCTTATATACAGGGAAAAGGATACTCCATGCAGTACACAAGGCCACCGTTCGGCCCAAGTTTTAAATCCTCCATTACATCTTCTAAAGATATCAGCTCCCGGATGTCTATATGCAGCAAGAGACCACACTCAGGTCGTGTTAATAAGTGCTTCGGCAGAAGCTTGATTCCTGGATTTCCATTCCATTTTTAATTAAAAGGACCTGTGGACAACTGTAATTTGACTACACTTGCCTACGTCCTCTAAAAGCAGCGCTAAGATCTCAGGTGCTAAAATCTCAGGCTAACAAAAGTACTCACCAATAGAGACGGGGTACTCAAAATGGTCGGCAGCAGGATCCAAGTTCACCACGTGAACAGTTCTACCGATACTCTGGCAGTGCTCGAAAACATTCTTACAGTAGGTCGACTGCAGCAAGCAATCACATCAGGTTTCCAGAAATCGACAAACTCAAAAACATAACCATCACGCTGAGAAAACAAAATCCCTCATATGGTGTCCTTCGAGTAGGTCTTGATAACAATAATGATGAATCACGCCAACTCACGTTGAGAAGCATACCTTGCCGCTTCCGGCGGGCCCGATGACGAGCTGAGCGTACCGCATTTTTACAAAACCCTACACGGCGAGGAAGATTCCCAGGTAAAAAAGCCAAAATGTCTAAGTCCAAATCAGAACATCGAATTCTGACATCCAACTGGAAGAGGAGAGCAATTGCCAGAACAAATGCAAGAAGAACACTCGTCCTTATCCTTGTTCTCCAAACCTAAGATTGACCCCCTGTCTTCGACAACTGCGGTCCTACCAAAGCAATTCATCAGAGAGGGATCTCAAATCAGTGTTATTCCGTCGATGAGTACTTGTTTCCGTCGATGAGTATTACAGGATCAACGACTCCTGAAAATTACATGCTCAATGAATTGAGTGGTTCATAGAGCTCGCAATTTGTTGAATTATTTTGTAAAAGCACCTCGACATTACCAGCTTCTGTCTCCAGGCGATGCACCTCTGCGGCGATCCCCTTCGTGTGCTCCTTCACACGCTCAGCAAAATCCTCCAGCCACTCTTGTAGCTATAAAAAATAAATAAAAAATAAAAACGCATCAAAAAGACCATAACAATTCAACAAACCTTAAACGATTTGAAAAAAGAGAAATCCAAGACTAAACGCAGTGATCTCCAAACTCCTAAAAGACGACCAACCACATCGGCACGTCTTCCGAGCACAAGTCTGTAGCAGGAGAAGTTTGAACCTAGATTTCCAAGCGAAGCGACCAGAGAAACAGAGCGACGGGCCTCTTGAATTTTCACACCAACATGGACGAAATTCCGTCCTACATAAAATATCGACGATGATCAGACCTCGAGATTTTCTCTGTGACTGGTAAACCTAAGCCTTGTGCGTATCAGAATCCAGAAGACACGCAGATTCACTCAAAGTTTTCCAAATGATCCACAAACAACGCGCAACAGCAGGCGCACATGTGTAGTAATGGAAACCCTGCGTTTAGGGTTTGGGGAGCTCCACCTCAGCACAAAAAGTCCCAGTCGGATTCAGGGTTCCGCCTGTCTGCAAGACTGGGCAAATTTTTACCTTAACGCCCAAACTCAGCTTGACTCGTCTTGAGGTTTGTCCGCTAAAAGAAAGGGAGTATTTTATATTAATAATTGACCCCCTCATTTTATACTATTAAGGATAGTTAAAAAATAATTCCCCTATTTTGTGCTGTGTTTATTGATAATTCTTCACCTCTCCTACCTAATTTGGGCCTTTGACTGCAAATATGAATTCAGAATTTCCAAAAACAATTCATTTGTTGCAAATAAAAAATTCCAGTATTTGCCCTAGTGGGGCAATGAGGGGGGCAATTCACCCTGGCCTTCATAGCGGAGCGGAGCTACATTAATCAGTCGTGGAGCATTGCATGCACAAGATAAATATGAAGGGGTAATCTCTATTAATAACTAAGATCTTTTGGTTGTATCAAAAAAATGTAAAATAATTAAAATTGCACAAAATTTGGGGAGGCAGGCAAAAATTTGTCCATTTGGATAGACAGGTGGAAACCTGAATCTAAGTAGGACTTGGGGCACACCCACATCAACATGCTAAAGCAAATCAATGGAAGACATTTATGTATCATAGAAGATCAATGGTACAAAACCTTTAGAGGTTCAATTAGTTACAGTGTGTTTCTATGGGGTTGCTCTTAGTGCCAAAGGGAGCCTCCCTAAAACCTGAAGGTCAATGACAAACCTCCCATGACCAATTTAGTTGGTCATTCCAATGAGTGCAAGATTTTGAAGGGCGGATCTACCTTTCATATAAAAGTTTTATTTTGACAATTTTATAAAAAATTAAAACTTAATAAAACTTTGTGTTGAAGGTTGTCAAATTAGTAGCCTTTCATTTTTCTTTTATGCGCATGTAGTGAATACACGTGGATTGTCAAAATTCAAGTTAAAAAATGTACAAATTTATTGCATATGATAAAAATTCATTTAATTCAATAAAACAACAAAGCATGCTTCAAACTTCTAAGTCTACCCCTTGTTCAACTACACATAATTGTCCTACAAGTGCATGTGTCACTAATTTAACAAGTCTCATTATTTTGAATTAATGTGAGTTGATTATGTTCTTTTGATGATATTTTATCATAGAGGGATTACTAAGATTGAAATATGAATTTTGGGCGACATATATACATGGGATTTGTTTTTTTGTTTGGTGTATTTGTGTGTTTACAATGTTTCTTCTATCATTATTGTCGATGGACTTTTTTCCTTAAATTATAAATAATAATTAAAAACCAATATCTCTTCTTTCTAACACAATCATTGACAGCTGTGAGTAGAAACACAAAGCCCTAGTATATCACTATATTACATCAATTTCCATAAAAATAAAGTTTAGTAGTTACATCTTTTAGAGCCATTGCTAATTTTCTCTTTCACTACAGTAGTAAAAAAAATCAGTGTACTTCGTAGTGTTTTGTTTCACTCCAATTATTAAAGAGTGTACTTCACAATGTTTCATTTCACTCCAATTATTAAAGATTCTAAACAAATTCAAAGCTTTAATTTCCTTCCTACACAAATACATCCTAATTAGTGCTTCCAAAGTTCATTATACTTTGGTGTTCATTTTAATTTTACCAAATTTTGTTCTAAGAAGACATACTCACAAGTTATACTTGGTGGACTGATAAACTAACCTTAAGTCCCTAAAGATGGACTTCTTTGTACAAATATAGACCAAATTTTGCAAAAAAGATAAAATATATTCTAGAATTCTAAATGGAAGTATGTGGTAGTTGTAAGAAATAATCAAAATTATTAGTTGATATAATTTTAGGGGAAGGCCTATAATGAAAAGTGGACGAGGAAACTTTTTGACTTCTTAAAAAAAAGTTTATTTTAACCTTAGAAGGATGCTAAGGACAATAAATGTCCATTAGATGACTTTTATTGTTATTGTAGAGACACATAATGCATCTATTTGTTAAAAATTAAATCATATTTGATTGAGTAACTATCATCAAGGTATCATCTTTCTAGAGTTATCACTAAACTTGAATTTCTTTCATTACTTTTAGTTTAGCAGTGAAACAAAGCTACTTCTACAATGTAGTTACTTCCTAGTAGCTTACAAAGAAGTTTTCACACCATGGAAGTTGACAAAAACTACCATGATTTTGAAAAACTTAAAAAATTGTATTATGATTTTGACTTTACAAGAAGGCTTTCCTTAGCTCATCTAAATCGTTGACCTTGGTACCTACTTCTAGTGTTGGTTGTTGACATTTATCAATACTTGTTCCAATACCTAATTAGATACCCTTCCTAGTGTCCACTGGAATATTTGCTCTTCGTTTTCAATTCTACACTAATTACTCCGGCAATCTCCTCTTATGACTAAAAGTGGTTGATCCTTGCACATAGAAATTGAAATAAATGAAGCAAGAAGCTTCTTCCTAGGATAGTAACAAAATGTATCATAGAAAGAGAAAATTTTGTCATGCATATTCACATAATTAAAGTATAGTGGCTCTTATAAGCTTTCATATACTTCAAAAATTGCCAAATTAGATTTTTCAACAAATTTTGGACATGTTGAGGTACAAGTTACAAATTTTTATAAAATGATTTTCAAATTTTTAAAAATAAAATTTAGACATTTAAAAATTTTAACTCAAATTTATTGATGAAAAAAACTTTAAAAACAAATAAGCTTTTTTTCAAGATTCTTCAGTAAGTGGAATGAGAACTCTTTTGGAATTTTGTGGTAATTTTAAAGGAGTGTTTCATTTTTACCTTGAGAAGCTACAAGTTCATCAAACTTTGAATTATTTTAAACTAAAGGTTTTCAATAAAAAAGTTTGAATTAAAAAAAACATACAATGCAACATTGCAAAATTGAGTCAAGAATCTCAAAATAAGTATTTCAATTTATTTTTCTTAATTATTCAAAATTTATTGAATATTAGTTTTTTTATTATTTATTTTTTAATAATTTGATATTCTTTAGTTGGTAGAATTCAAGCATTTTGTGCTCAAGGTTGCACAATTTTTGCTTTCAAGCACCAATTGTAATTTTAAAAATGATATTTTTAAGAAGCCAATTTGTTTTTCTAACTTTAAAAATAGTTTAGATTGAGTGAAAAACATTGCATGCATTTGTTTAAAAATAATAATAACTAAAAAATAAAAATAAAATCTTCATATAAAGTCTTCAAAATTGCTCAAAAAATGTGAGGCCCAATTTGGGCTTCTTAGTATGTAAAGGGTTAATGTAATTTGAGGTAGGGACCTCTAAATGCACCAAGTTTCTAATAGTGTCACTTAATTAAATGATCACATGAAATACAATTCTTAAATCAATATGTACCTATTCTTGAAGAAACAATGTTGAAGCATCTATCCAATTTCTTTTTAATCCTTTATAACTTTTGCATATAATATCCAAATGATGCATTCTTAGGAGCAATGAAATCTCCTATTGTTTTTACACAAGAAAATGTAAAAATTTATCTAATCTAAAAAAAGTATATTCTCTAAATAGAAAAATGATCAATCTTAGGTATCTCCACTTCATTCTTATTTATATAGAAATTCCAACCTCCACAAAAACAATTCTGATTCTATAAAACATGAAATTGAAGGTAGAATCACCTAATTCAACACATATATTCAAAAGAGAGCCCAAGAACACCCCCCCCCCCCCCCCCACCACCACCACCACCACCACAAATTTAGATGCTTGATACACTCTCTTCAAGGTGTATGAACATTGAAAATAGGACATGGTTTTACAAAATCTACCAATCCAGCTTTGAACTCTTATTACTTTGGTATATTATAATCAAATATTGTTCTTGGATTTCCGATTCAACTTTATTGCAATTTGTCTTTTGTTTCTTGTCTTTTTCTTGAACAGTGATAAACATTAAAAAATTGCAAGGAGAAAAACAACAAGGGGTCAATCCAAGTCCCAACCAAGCCTAGTTGGTAGTCAAATTAGGAGTCAATTTCCACTTAGGAGTGGAGATATTTACAAAGCTAAAAACATCTTTAAAAGTCTAAAACACCCACTATATTGACCATAGCAATTTTTCTTTATAGAACTTAAAATTGAAAGCTTCCCAACACTCAATAATGCTTGTTAGAGAAATTTGCTTGGATGAAGGTGGTCCTACTTTGAATCCATTTCCCATTCCTATATAACATAAAAGTTTAACCTTAAAGGAAGAGGTCCACAAACCATAATTTAAAACCTACCGGCCTCATCAATGATTGGAATAGATATTTTAAAGAATATGTCACTAGTTGCTAGATAGGAGAAGCATTTAGAGGTTGAATTGTTTATAGACCTCCTACCTTACGAGTTAGCATGTATTAATAACATTTAGTAGCACGTATTGTCACTACCTTGTCTCTATAGTAAGGTAGACCATCCCATTTTGGCTAGTTGCCTAATTCTGTCATTCTACTTTTGGCCCCAATTTGCCCCAAAATTCATCCAAATCCGTTCATTTTATTCACAAAATTACTACATTAATGCCAACAAGAGGTAACATGTCAATCTTTTATTGGTGAATACTTGAGTACCATTGAATACATAGAAAGGCAATTATGAGTTGTTTGTAGGACGTTTATGGCTCTACTCTGTGAATGACTTTATAATTTAAGGCCATACCACTTCATAAATTTACAAAAATTATAATTTAATTAGAAAATTATAATTCCCACTTGGATTTCATTTGTGAAACAACTGCACACCTTTGGAAAATATGTACCCCTTTTGGGATTGGCCCCAAGATATTTAAATTGCTTATTAGGATAGGAATAGGCTTGTCTATCTTAGATAGTGTGGAATATTCCACATCCAACAATATTTCGTCAATAGCAAAGTGGATAGGTGGAGGCTCAAAGTAACGAGATGAACAACTTGGCATGAAGGCTATTAAATGTAAGTTTAACCCTTAAAGGATATTGAAGCTCCAGTAGTGGCCGATGGATGAGTTGAGTGTTCATTGTAGAAATAAAGAATGCACCTATTGTTCCAATAATCCAACATTTTAATGGCTATCTTAACACTAAAAGTCCAAGGGATTTGGACAAAACACAAATGTGTTATAAAATATAAGTTCTATAACTTTTTTTAAGTTTGCATCAAAAATAAGATAATGTGAAGCATTAAAAGTAGAAAGTATCTTTACAGTCAAAATTATAAAATTATTTTGAGATTCTCATCAAATGAATTTTGAAGATATAAATTCAAAAATCCACGAAAAATATAATTTCTACCTTCAGGATTTGAATTTTTTTTTGATTGGTCAAAATTGTGGTTTCCATTGATTTGTAAAACATATATATGATCTAGAAATGAGAACAACAACACTTTTTCCAAGATAGTAAATTTTTCAACACTAGCCAATTCTTTTAATTTTTGTTTGACTGTAGCGATCTTAGTTTTGAATGTAAATATTGAAATCCTTGGGGGAAAAATAAAAAATAAAAAATTGAATTTTATTTATTTTTGCCCGAAGTCGGGCAACAACTACAAAATGGTCGTTTGAGCGCTTAGGGGTTAAGAGTTGACTGTCTTTTTAGGGAAGTTAAACTCTTTCAAACAATTTTCTGTAGATTTTCCTAGGAAGGAAAATGAAATTGACATCAAAATCCAAGTCATATCATATTTTTTGGATCTTCATGAAATTAGTTACAAATTTTTGAAGTTGAAACATAGGGATCACTAAAAACGACCCCCTCCTGAAATGTACACTACTAGTACATTGAGAAAGCAAAATGTACCTCTGTGTCGTGGGTGCTTTTAGAGCAGACTACCTGAATGATTTCTCTTGTGGATTGGAAATGTGTGAAACATGATGGAAAACAGGTTTCAGCCACGTGGGCTCTGGCAAAGAGCCCCTGGAGATTGGGAGCAAGGAAGGCCGGCCAATTCCCCAAATAACTTAGAATCGAAATTTTGCAGCGTTGAATGACCTGAATTCGGCTGTCTGCCCTTTTTGTCCGAACTCAAATCGATCATCCCCCCCATCGCCCCTGCTGCAGCCGCAGATGCAGCGTGTGACTCTCCTTCCTCCACCTATCTCATCCTCCCCCCGTCCGATCGCTTACGTCTGTGGCCCAGGATCAAGCCATGCGAAGCGTACTTCAGTCATCAGGGCCAATGCTGCCACTCTCATAACCAAAGTCCCATCTTCCAGCTCTGATCACTCTCCCCTAAACCATTTCGAATTCGTGAGCTCGTGCATCCCCTTCTCGCATTGCAAGTAATTGTCGTGGCTATGGCGCAAGCTGCATTGATTTCCAGAGTTGGGGTCGCAGTTGGCGGCCTTCGACATGTGCAGCAGCCTCACCAGGAGCTTGCTGCCGTGCGCCAAGTGGCCATGCCAGCTGGTCTGGGCTTCACCAGGATCACTGCCGATCGGAGGCATGTCGGCGTTGCTGTGAAGACGTTCGCATTGTTTGGATCCAACAAGGCGAAGTCGAAGCCGCCAGCTCCGAAGAAGGTATGGATGGGGGTACAGCCGATCTGTCGTTGCAGGGAAGGAAATGGAATGGATTATTTATGGGGTTACAATTGTGTGGACATATGTAGCAATGGTGGAGTTGGGGATGCTACTACGGGGTGCCAGTGTATTCCGATCGTGGAATAGATGCTTGTATGTTGCTTTGGAATGGTTGTTGATGCGATTTGTGATGGCTTTGGTACGTTGCAGGGGGCAGGGAAAGGGGAGAACGGGATTTTCGGGACTTCGGGAGGCATTGGGTTTACGAAGGCCAATGAGCTCTTCGTTGGGCGAGTGGCGATGCTTGGATTTGCTGTAAGTGGTCAACTGCAACTTAGTACTCCATTGTAATGTCGGGATGCATTGTTGGGATGCTATGCAAGATTTTCATCTACTTTTGTTTGATGAAATTATTATTGATGGAGTTAGTGAAATCGCGTTGTTGGATCGACGGTTGGAGTCCATGGAATGGCATGTGATGTGTTTTTGATGGAGGTGGGGATCGTGTAGGCCTCCATTCTGGGCGAAGCGTTGACGGGGAAGGGCACTTTGGCGCAATTCGACTTCGAGACGGGAATTCCTTTGACGGAGACGGAGCCGCTGTTGATCTTCTTCATTCTGTTCACGCTCTTGGGCGCCATCGGGGCGTTGGGCGACCGGGGCAAGTTTGTGAACGACGCGCCCGTGGCGGGGATCGACAGAGCCATCATCAAGCCTGGCAAGGGCGTCAAGGGCTCTTTGGGCTTGAAAGAGAAGGGTAAGCTAGCGCACGCAGTGTCTCTTTGGTTTTTGATCTTCACGTCATATGCACACCTCCTCATTGCTCGCCTCTTCTTCGTCTTCTTCGTGTCGGTAGAAGAAACCTCCAAATGCACATTGATTTGGTTCGCGAGTTTCATTTGAATTCCCCAGGCAGCTAACCATCCAATCTAGATAGGTTCGTGACATTTGATCTTGCTTGGCTAAGTCCGTGCCAGCAAGGCATTTTCACGTTTTGGGCGTACATTTTACATCAGTCATCGTGCGAAATAATAGCTCTCCAGCGGCTGTGCAATACCGAATGTAATGATATATGGTGGAACTAATTAAGAGTCTTAGGAGCTGAATGACCACGAAAACTCTCCAAGCGCTCAATTAGGTAGTTTTTTGTCGTCTGATTTTGCTTGGCCGAATCCATGTCAGCAAGTGGTGTTACACCTAAATCCAGAGTTCTGCAGAGGTTCAGTTCTGCAATAGTGGCTTCTGGGAAGCTCTGATTTTGCACTGACAGTGCAAGTGTGCAATAGTTGTCCAGAGGCTGTGCAAAGCTCCCCACATTTTACATCAGTCGTCGTGCATCAAATGGCTATGGAATTTCTTCTACTGTTTCGAGATATCCTTTGGTGACATTCGATCCTGATCAATTCCTGCCTGGCGCCCTTGGATGTGTCGGTGCAGGTCCCGTGTTCGGGTTCACCAAGAACAACGAGCTGTTCGTTGGCCGTCTGGCGCAGCTGGGTATCGCGTTCTCCATCATCGGCGAGATCGTGACGGGCAAGGGCACTTTGGCGCAGCTCAACTTCGAGACGGGCGTGCCCATCAACGAAATCGAGCCTCTCATCTTGTTCAACGTCGTCTTCTTCCTGTTCGCTGCCCTCAACCCCGGCACTGGCAAGTTCGTCAGCGATGACAACGTCGAAGATTAAGCACTTAGCCTAAGTTGCTGCAAGTCCATTTACTAGTCGAGATATCAGGCCCCTCTCTGCACACGCTTCTTCGATTCGTCAGGAGCTTTTTGTAGTGAGAATGGAGGCCATTGTACTATTATTTTAGTTTTGCTGGCTGGCCTTTGTAGCTGACGTTTTGTGCATGTATTATTACTTTATTTCTTGCGCAGAATAGAAAATCGGAAATTTAGTCACACTTCACTTGTGCACGCGATATCATTTTCTAATACTGAATGATTCTTAGGAATGAATTTAGACCTACTTCTGGACTGGATTCACATTGCAAACATCACATTTAAACACCAAATGCGACCATATAGAACAAGGTCTATTGTCTAAGAACCCACTCCAAAGTCCACAAGGGTAATTTGTCCAAAGTTCACAAACCAATGCAGAAATGCATGAACTGCTTCTCCGTAGCGACAAGATTGGACAATTTTGGATTATGTGACCAGCTCGTTGCTACGTTTGAAATTCTATCACTACAATTTGTGGTGAGAAGCAACGCCAATTCTTGCAGTGGCAGAGACATGTTCATTGTTGCAAAAAAACTGAAGTTTGTTCTCAAATGGAGTGGACAGGAGCTATACTCTTCCACTGACTGTCCAATTCTGCAGCTGAAGTTCCATGCCAAAAAGTGAGGCTCATCCTGGAGTGAACCCCGATCCATCACAGCTCTTGAATCTACAAACTTAAGGTATGTTCGCACTTGGTGTGGGGATGATGTTTGCAATGTGAATCTGGTCCACATGTAGGTCTAAATACGTTCCTACAATCCTCACTAACAACATTCTTTAACACCAAGTGTAAACATACCTTTATAGTGCAACAAATTTCTTACACTTAAGGTAAACCACACCTAATAGCAAAACTTTTCTAGTAAGACCAATTTAACTAATTCTGGACAAATCCATAGTCTAGAATTAATATTTCATTTGCAGTTGAATGATGAAAATATGATTTACATATAGTCCAAATGTGTAATTTTAACCCCTAAAGGTTTTTGACTATGTTTTTACCGAAACTGCTCCAAAACTGCCGTTTCCAATATGAGTACCAATTTTTAGAGTAAAACATTTTTGGACATATGTAACTGTAGGATCTTGTAGTACGTTGGTTTGCGAAGATGTGGAAGAAATTTCAGATAATCCCACCGTGTAGATTGCAAGATATAAGCGTTGGAAGTGACAAAAAAATCCTTTTTTTGTCCCTGCAAAAAAATGGGCAGCTGCATTTCACAAGGTCAGATCTTTATGAAAAAAATTCCAAAATGGTTGTAACTCTTTGGATTCATTCTTCAAGTCAAGTTGGTTACATGCTTAAAAATTTATAGATCATTTGGAATTGCACAACAATTAAAAAAAAATAGTAAGTAGAAAGAAGTAGAGAATGATTCAAAATACTAAATTGTTAACCATTTATTTATAGAATTGAAAAATGTCAATCCCAGTGGTTGTAATGTAGTAATAAAAAATCTAAACTTTAGTTTTTATTTTTATTTTAAATATTAAAAATTGAGTAAAATAAAGGACTTCAAAGTTTATTTTAGAATAGAGATTTTATAACTACCCATAAACTACCGACAACTAAAACTCCTTATAACTTTCATCTCATTAATTAATATCAAATGATTCAAAGTTTTCCATGTATAGAGAATCCACAAAACCAATTTCAAATTTTTATTTTTCAAAAAAGTGATTTTTTAAGAATTTTTTTTTGCTGCCTAGGCTGCCCGCTAAGCAATGAAAACTATATATCATGCAATAACTTTTTGACCATGTAATCAAAAGTTATGAAAGTTGTTAGGCCTTAAATCTACTCCTCGGAAAAATGTTGTTTGAAAATTTCAAAGAAAAAAAATAAAAATTTCATTTGTAGTGAGCTGCTCAAAATCGCTATGTTGCCAAAAAATATACTTTGGTCCTTTAAGGATTAAGTTAAAATGGATCAAAATTGTCATTTTGGATTAAATAGAATTTAAATAAATAAGTAGTAGACAAGTATTGGCTGCCAAATACTCATGAAAATGTATCGGCAGCCAAATACTCATGAAGTACAAAATGTCTCAACTTTCATTGATTGCTTCAAAAAAATTCTCACTCCTAATTGTTGCTTTTAGAAAGTTGTGGTGGATTTGAGTTGAGGAAGTGTTCAATTAACCCCTTAAGGACCAAGGTATAGTTTGAATTTCCAAGATTGTAAAGATGTATTATTCTAAAATGCATTTTAGAATAATAATTTAACAATACCTCTCAAAGAATAGTTGTAACATATGATTCATAGATCATATCCATATGGTTAGATCAATTAGTTTACAAAGCACTATTTTTTCAAAAAAAGTTGAAGTGAAAATTTGAAAATTCTTTCTGAAATCAATCATAGATTGAATATTATTTTGTGATTTACACAAGATTTTTTTTTTTTTCCTTTAAGTTCAAAATGTTAAGTTCTACTCATAGTGATTTTTGAAGATTTACATTTTACTTTTTTATTCAAATCTTTATTGAAGGGTCATTTTTTGAACTAAAAAAAGTTAGTTTTTGAGGCTAGACCTACCAATATCCTTGGAATTATAGAATATTTGCAAAGCAAATTCTTGAAAATTTATACCATATGAATATTAAAGAACTAACACAAAAATCTTCAAAAAAGTTGATGGATGAAAAAATGCATTTTTGTGAGTTTAGGGTGTGCTTGCATTCATTTGTTCAAAATTTGAACGCTTGATCTTTTTAAAGAGTTTAGGCTATTTTTCTGCATGACAAAGAGGGATTGCTATACATTGATGGAAGTAAGGTGTGTTTGCCTATAACCAACATTGCCCACAATGCGACACCTACATTTGAACAAAAAAGCATCACAAAAAAAATGTATACAATCCAAAAAATGAGAATCTAGTGTTGTTTATTGGTACACTTGGAGTTAATACATTGAAATTTCATAACTTATTCAAATACTGTCCAAATAATGCATACTCAAGTGTGTTGGAATCCTCTTATGGTTACCAATTAGATCCCAAAATAATAATTTATGCTAAGTAATAGTAAATATGCTCAAGTATAATTAGTAATGATTACAAGTGCTATATGTGTGGCATATTAAGTTATGTGTGAGAACTATGTACAAGGGTGTAAGTTTGAGTGTAGGAATACTAGTTATAAATTGGTATAAGTAAGATTACAATAGTATAAGGGCCAATTCAACCCCAAACCAATTTATGTAATGTAATTGTCATCTAAATGAGGAGCATACAAAACCAACAATATATTGAATTGCAATGAATTTTTAGATATGATAGTCATTCTAGAACGTAAATCTAATTAGACCATAGATAGTTTATTGCCGTTTGTTGACCAAAATGATAAGCTATCTATTGTCAATCTAGATTTATGTTCTAGAACAACTACCATATCTAGAAATTATTGCAATTGGATACATTGTTGGTTTTGGGTGCTTCTCCCTTAGTTATTGCTAGAAGCTCGTGAGGAAGTCTAAATTGCACAAGCAATTATATAGATTCGTGCTATGAGTGAGGTGGAAATGAGCGTTTCCATGAGAATTTGTGTCAATATAACATTTTATTTTCTTGGAAATTTGGATCAATACAATAATATTTCAACCTATATTAATCTGGTTATTTTATATATATGACTTAATTTATGCCAAATCTGACCTTCACGTACAGTAAGGTAATGGCTCGGGGAGGAAATTACAAAAAAGTAAAGATTGCGGCAATCTTTCCATTAAAATGGCATATGAAATCTGCGACTTTCAAAACAATTGATCTGAACTTCTAGGACAAGTATAGATGTAAAACCGCCAAAGTTCTGGAATGCCGCCATTTTAATGAAATTTGCCGTACTGTTAACATCCATTTACCACTGAGACTATAAATCACAAGTTATAATTTTGCAAAAAGAAAATGCAGTGAGTCCTGGACTCTAAAACCTATGAAACAGCACTGCATACAGTATCAATTCATGATGCGTAGGTAAAAGAGAATACGTTACGTACATTTGGGGCATTTCCAGTCACTCTATGATCAATTGAGATCATGGGGAATCTTTACGTACGAAGACTGGATCGATGCTGGATGCGATCAGTCCAGATAATTACACACATAATTTGTGCACCTCGACTCCATCGCTAGCTAGTAGATAGTAGATGCCTTCGACGATGATGCTTCCCACCTCGGAATTAATTGTGTTCCCGAAACACATCTGAAACCTTCCTGAACTCGAAGTCCCGTCGACATGCATGGCGGCCTTTGACGTCGTAGGATGTGAGGTTCCATGCTTTCATCGTTACCTTCTTCAATCCGGCCATCACTACAAAATTGTCCCCAATGAATGCACAAGCTCGAAGGACAGATCGTCGTCCGCCCCGGGACCAAATTGGGAATCGTCTGCGAAGTTCACACGCCATCCATCATGTATCGACGGAGGCACTAATTGTGTATATATGCTTCGACTTGATCGATCTTCACAAGTCTCCACGATAAGGCAATTTCGTTAACCCCTGAACGGCCTGGAGGCCCTCTGTGGCCGTATGGTTCAGTTTTCCATGTATTTGACTACCTCGGAGAAGGAATTAGGGTTTCCACTTCGCAGCAAAGTTGCAGTACTTCCCGAAATGCATCGATGGTTGTTTGATATGGCAGGCAATACATAGGGTTACGATCACATCCGTGCAGAATACGTGAAATGGGATACGTTTGCACCCCTCTACGTATGTTCCTGGACCCGTTGCTTCATCAGGTCGGTCTCTGTCTACGTGTTTGTTGCCGTTGGAAGTTGGAGGCGGGAGAGTGGGGCTTTGGCGGGAAGCGGCGCCTTAGGATTCTGCTGCGGAGAGGGGTTTTCGGGCGACAATTGTGTTCAAAATTCCTCAGGGATTGCATGGTGGAAATTCTGATGATGGCAAGGTGTGCTTATACGTGATTAGGCGTAGTGGGATGGATTAGGCGTAGTGGAAGTGGCAGTGATGGTGGGATTGTGGTGGTTATGATGTGGGATTGGTTTGGATCCGTGAGCAGGTGTGACGAGGCCTGAAATTTGTGGCAGTTGGGGAGGGAGAAGCAGTTGTTGTACTCTTGGCGCTGAAGTCATAGCGCGTAAGGAGGAGCCTTATTGCGGTGGACGAGTCTTTTTTCTTTAAAGTTGCAGGGTTCTTGTTGTTAGTTGCAGTGATGCGGACGTTCAGGCTGCCAGTGCAGATCTAGCAAATCTGAATTGTTAGTTTCACGGTTGTTAGATGCAGGGTTGCTTTCATGTTAGGCTGCCGTAGTTAGATTTGGCATTTCGAGCAGGTAGAAGCTGTCGGATTGCATGCAGTCATGAGAAGGAAATTTTTACCGTCGGGGCTCGTTGCTTCAGTCGGCACTTAGATTCCGTTCGGTCACACTTTGATCGTATGTCAACCCGTAGGCAAGTTGTGGGTTTCCATGTGCAAGAATGCCGTTCAACGCTCCGAGATCTCTCACGGACACATGAAGTGCCATGCTTGTGTGGTTGCATTCAAAGACTACTTATACGTGAAATTATAAATCAAAATTGATTAAGCTTTGGACTCTGATTTCTTTCCTGTGAACCATAATTGTCATGCACTTGTCACCAGCCAGGGTCTCTTGTCGATGCCAAGAGCAGTTACAGGTGTCCGGATTCCAGGAAGCGTTGCCAATCAGCTTTCCTACCAAAAGTGGTTACCGTCCCGCCACCGCGACTTGCCTAGCTGTCGCCAACATGGCCTCACTGATCCTGCATCGTATAGGAGGTATTTGACAACGAGGCCGTCCCCGCGCAGCGTAACTTGAATTCGACCGGGGTATTTCCGGGTGACCCGGCTCCTGTGCATACGAAGCTTCGGAGCCCACAATTTAGAAACCGCGGCGAATCTTGAGTCACATTTTTTTCTGAGCAGTCCATGCAACCCGGTGATGCCACCCACCGGAGCGATTGAGCGCCAACTCACTGATGAATTGGGCAAATAAAAGAGAACTCGGCCCATAAGGCAAAGCGAGGTTTGTTAGCAATCATTTTGCTAAAATTCAGTGTGGTGCGGGAGATCAGCGCCCAAACAAAATTAGTCCAACACCTGAACGGCTGGCGTAATCCATCGGAACGGCTGGATTCTCAAATTTTCACCTCCAAAGTGCAGCTTGAATTTCTGCTCTCACCGTATTCGGGCTATACGGTGCCGTATCCCTGGAGCCCGAGGGGTTAAAATGGCGAAATTCCTCAACTTTAGCAGTTTGGCGATCTGAAATGTACAACTGTCCTAGATGTTTGTCATCTATACGGCTCTCAGATGTCTCAAGTCTACTTTTTTCATAGATTTCATTTTCACGGTTCAGATTACACGGTCTGAAATCTATGAAATACCTAGATTTATGAAATCTATAAGTTCAAAAATTATGAAGTCTACATCAGTCCTAAATGTCATTTTGACGGTTTAGGGCGGTCGGTCTGAAAATGGCACACGGAATACCTGCCATTATAACGAAATTCCGCATTCACGGCTCGACGTGCATGGCTCTTGTTCGATCTCGCAGTCTCCCCACATCTATTTCGACAGCGCGCTACCACAAAAACAGGACAAAGAACGGAACATCAACTTAGTTGAATCAGCCGCCGTAGCAGCGCTGATGGAATGAAGAGATCACAATAAAATCCCACTGATTGGTCCTATCTACAACAGAGGAAAGGACATCAAAATTGGACCCCTGCTATTCCTCATGGATGACATCGGTGCTCTCTCTCAGACAACGTCTCCTTCAAAAATGCCACGACATCATTGGAGTTTTGTAGTCTCCTGTTTGGATTCCTCAGCTGCTACGGCTTCGTCCCACTCTCCGAGACACAGAAAGCATGGCCAATTGTAGATCGAGACCCCTACCCCAACCTCCAAAGTGTTCACTGTAGAAGATAACTACAACTTAAATTGTGAGAAGGCATGTTTACAAGCCAACAACATGTGCGATTCAGGGTTTGTAATTACCCTTTCCACGCCCAGTACCAAGGTATTGCCCCGTCATTTGACAGCCATTAGTAATGCCAGGGTAATTAACGAGCGACAAAATTAATACATTGGGCGACAAGCTTTAAGTTGTCCTACCGTCCGAGAATACGACGTCATGCTCTTAATTTCACTTGGACCCTGTGATCAAGGAGCCTTTGCCAATGCATAAAGAAGACAATGTTGTACAAAATTCTTGTCATGATCAATTGCCATCGTCGCTTATGTGGAAGTGACTGCTTGTCAAGATCCTGGGCTCTGTAGCAGCGTCTGCGAAAGCTGGATTCACACGATAACAGGTGTGCACAAAAATCGTGACTTGGAACGAGTGAAAGTATTCACTTTCAATTTCTGTTCCAGGTGCATTTGAACGAATAATTTTTTGCAAAATCCACGTGGGAAATGATGGTACCCTCCTGTAACGTTTCTATTGCCATTGAACATTGAGCATCTTGCCAGCACGCGACGTAGTTGACTTGATGAAGGCTTGCGGGTTTGGTTTCAAATAAGAAACTGCAGTCTCCTTGTAACATTCTCGGATTCATTTTCGAGGCCCACCAGTGTTGGACGTCATTATACCCAATCATTGTTATCAGTTCATTGTTGTTCCACGGAACAATCATCTCTCCAAATTCTTCGTGCGGAAAAGCGGGAGCACCTTCTCAGCTCCACACACGTCAAACGTCCCGAGCAAGCAATTGTGTTGGTGCCATTCGTCATCTTCGAGCTTGGGGCAAACACACGCTTGCCAAAGGGCGGTCCGTAATACCTGAGTAGGTTACGGTAGCAGACTAGCAGTGAAGCAGAGCAACCAGAAGTGTTAGAACCAGTTGAACTAGGAAGTACTTCTACCGACTGATCCTGGTCCGGGTATAAGCCTGCCAGGATTTCAGAGGGTGTCAATCGGACGGGCCAACGACAAAAGCCAGCAGCAAGCACGAGAGCGAGTGAGACACTGTTCGAGCCCTAACGTAGTCCTCTTTTTCCTGAATCGTCTCGATCTTTCGCTCACTATCCTCGCTCCTTGATCCTGTTGTTTTTGGATTCTCTGATTCCCCGTTTCGCGATCGTCCTGCACGCTGTTGGTGCGTTCATTTAGAGCTTCTTTTGAAGCAGTTGGACGATTTCTTGGTTGCCCGTGCTCTGATGTTGGAGTTCGTTTGGATCAGAGCGTCGAGATTGCATTTGGCAGTTTAATTCAGGAGGCGAGGAATTTTGAGTATTCCTGTGGAGCATTTTTGCTTGGGATGACAGACTAGGTGAGTGTTTTCATTATCCGATTAGGGTTACGATTTTGATCTGGCGTTTTATTATGCAAATTTCAAGTCTTCATGACTAGCAGAGCTGATACGAAGTCAATTAGAAGAAGGGAATGCCTTTTTTGTAATTTGAATGAGTTCGTAAGTGCACCAAGTAGAAGTGTGTTTAGCTCTGCATTAGTGTCACTGGAAGTGAGGGCTGCAATCACTTCTTGTTGGAGTTAGGTTTTTGCGTGACTTCTCTCCTTGCTTTCTTGATGGGAATTGCGAGAAGATGTTACGGTTCTGATTTGTTTCGTTTCCTTCCTCATTGCAATTGACTATTTGTAATATTGCATTTTGAATTTTAGCGGAAATATTCATAGAAAATTTGCTCTTTATTTCGTTTGAAAATATAGTTTAGGTGTATAGTGCCGTTCAAGATATAAGTGACGATGGGACACTTTACTCTCGACACTATATTGGTGCGTTTTTGTAATAGGGCTGAAAACTACATGAGTCAAAGGATAATTCCATTCTATCAATTTCTTAAAGTCAGGGCATAGCTCACATTAGGTCAAACATTGAAGAATGCGATTTTATGGAGGAACTGAAGTCAGGTGACGAAGCTGCGGGAATTAAATCAATTAACGACAGACTTATGAAGATAATTTAGTCATATGACGATCAGAAGTGGAGGTTTTATTTGTATTGTAGAAGACCCGGAGGAGGATATTCGTGTTTCGTGTTGACTCTCTTCCCAGTTAGGGTTCAGGGTTTCAACCTTGCCCGCAGGATTTCCAAGACATTCAACAAATTTTCCTAGAATGACGCACCTAAGCGCAATTCATTTCTTCCTTGATTGATCGTATGGTCTTGTTGTGCTGTAATTTTCAGTCGCAAGGGCGAGATCGTCGGAATGGACCTCGGAGATCGTGCGATCGGTTTCTTGTTGTTGCTCTTCAGTAGCACACTCTTCGCCTACTATACGTTCTGGGTCATCATCACGGTAAGCGCACTTTCTCCAAGGCTTTACGTTTTTGAATTGGCGATTGAAGAGTGTGACCTCATTTTCTTATTCGATTCGAGCTCAAAGAACTTTTACGATGAAGTATACTCCACACAATGACTCGTGCAGATGTTTCTCACTATCTATTCAGCATTATCCTTAGCTTCACAAATGCTTTTTTATGTAAGTAGCTACATTCTAATCAGCTACTTTCACTTTCGATTCTTGTTTTGCATCTTATCCAAGTCCTTCCGTTCCTCAACAGGGCAATTGAAAAGTGTGGCGTCGTGTTTTTTTTCGATTCATGCTCAGGGGAGTGTCCAGCATACTCCACACATTGGCTCCTCCATAGATGCTTCTCACCAACTATGTAGCGACACGAATGCTTTGTATGTAAGTAGCTACTTGCTGATGATGGGGCTTGACGTGTGCAGCCTTTTGTGGATTCGGATCACTTCGTGCACAGTTACTTCCCCGCGCGTGAGTACGCCATCATTATTCCCGGCATAGCCCTTGCGGCACTCGTCTGTTTCGTGCTTGTTTTTGTTGGAGTCGTTATGGTGCGATCCAGCCAGACAAAGACCAAAGCAAGACCAAAGACGAGCTGAAAAAGAGGTTTGTGATGGATGCATGAATGGCATTGCTTTCCTTTCGTCCATCTGTTTGTTCTCTCCATTTTGAGAGGCTCTATCTTCGTACTGGTGACCCGATATTTTGACGAAGACCGTGTTTCTGCATACGCTTAATAGGGTATCGTCGTCTGTTTCTAATTTGCTCAATTCACGCAGGTAAAAATCGCAGGAACAAAGTTTCATTTGTTGTGCTATGCGCTGATTATAGCAAGGCCGGGATGACCGCCCCACAGAAACTGTACGTCACATCGTTGCTCACAGAATTTACGAGCAACAAGTATGGTGGAAGACTTCAGGACTCCTTTGGTGAAATATTTGAGGGCTTACAATATAGTATCGTAGTGTTATTCCTACAGAACTTAGGGTTGTCATAGTGCACTGCCCAGGTAGGCTGGTAATCTTTTAGACTTGAGTTTCTCTGAGATAGGTCAAGGAGCTCCCATTCTTTAATTCCTTTCCATTCTGCAATCTGTGCCAGTTTCAGACTTCCCAAATCTTCCACTATACTGTATGCAGCCAATGCATTCCAGAAGCATCTGATGCACTATTTGTCTGCCTTACGTTGCCTTGCAACTATCCATGTTGAGAATTGTGTGCTGTACACTTCTGTATTTATGTCTGGTCTGCATATATAATTTTACAAACCTGAGTTGGCAAGTCATCAAATCCATGAAACAAATTCCTCCAACAATGACATCCTACCTTGGAGCAGCATTCAATTTATCTGTCCTGAAAAGCTTCGTGGTTTGTTCTGTCCTCACTGACTTGTCGGCCAGTCTAATTCAAGTCTACTGTGGCACCTCCAGGAACTTTCCGCCCATATCGTGAACGGTGAAACTGTACGGTGAATTCATCTCCCGCTCCTCCAAACCAGGGCTTTCTTTTTAATTTTAATTTTAATTTTTTTTTTTAACAAATGGGAAACTCACTGCATTAAAAAAACCCACCACATTACAAGACAGCCAAGCCGGGAGGCTGGACAAATGAAGAGAAGAAGAGCAAAAGAAAACAAAAAAGAGAGGGAGCGGAAACCCTAGAAAAAACTACAACCAAGAGGACCACACCCTTGCCACCTAATAATGTTACCCTCTCTCGAGGCTAACAACTTGGAGCGATTGAGCTTAGACGACCTTTGGGCTTTAATACACGCCACTCTATTTGAGTCCAGGAGAGAGTCCCAGAGAGCTTGTTGGAGGAAGCTATGTAGCCAAAGTGTATGCACAAACACCTTTTGATTCCTAGCAATCCAAATTAACCAAAGCAAGGAGGCTCGCAAGAGGAACCAAATGATTCTAAAGTCATGAAACCGACGGGACATTGAAGAACCAAAGATGTAGAGAGTCAGTTCGAATCTCATGTGAAGGCCCATCACAGGTTGGTCATCCTATAGATGATGCATAATAGATTGGACATAGTTCCAAACTTCGCAGGCTTTAGGACAATGATAAAATCTATGGATGGACGTTTCATCAACCCCAATTGAGCAACAATTGCAGGAGATATCCAAGCCCGGGTTAATTTCAGCCCTCCAAGAGTGAACCACAACTGTGTTCTTTTTAATTTTTGAGAAAGTGTTGGAATAGTGATCACTCAAAATTTGGTGGAACAATGTATTTCTACATTCATCCATGTTTTGGGCCAAAAACGCTTTCCAATTATAATCATGCACTTAGCCATTGGTGGTCACAATTTCTGTGTAAGTAGGGAAAATTGTTCAAGTTCCACTTGATGCCACAACTCAGTACTGCTATTCATTAAGGGGAGCCCTTCAAATGTGACTTCATAATGTAACACTCATTTCAAGTTACTATTTACAGGCAGAGTTGTTTCAAGTAGTATACATCAATCCATGAACAGCATTACCCTTCTCAGACCATTTTCTGCGTTTCCGTAAAGAATTAGACTGTTTTAGAGAAACCCATCATGAATGCCAATTGTGTGAAAGCGATTGGACAGCGATCAAAGATAGGTCGACACTTATCTAAAGTTATCCGCTAGAGAATTTGACATATCAATTGCGCTAAGCAGCTTTCCGCAAAATTTTCCTATTCTGCCATCACATCAGTACCAAAGGCTTCTTCGTAAGCTTCCTCAAGTATTTCTTTCACTTCAATGACCCGTTTCATAGCTAGATCGATGCAATCCTGCAACACAATGTAACGAAATGAGTGAGGTTAGCCATGCATCAGTTCAAGATACACAGATTGCATTTAACAGCATTATAAAACAATGCAAAAACTATGCATGACGATTTTGATGCCTCTGAGAGCCTTGGTCTGTCTTTAAATCAGTATGAATATGAACTAACCTTGACAATAGCTGATGTGGCAGCAACAGCACCCCCAGGCTTGTAAAAAGAGACCAATCTATCTGAAGAATCCATAATTACAGTAAGTGAAGTCTGCAAAGTACTCTCTTCCTCTGCAGATGGATCCGCAAGCAAGTGGTTTTTGTGCCTTATACATGTAAGTGCAATGGGCATAGGCCTCCGTTCCAAACATTGCCTGGACTTCACAATCTGGCCCTCACTTTTCTTTTCAACGATGATATCTTGCTGAACATCATCTCCATTCTGGTTGGGAAGTGGGACAACACGACCCGCTTCGGTGACAGTTACGGCAGGTAATTGTACTGCAGTTCAACAACACTCTGATGTTATTAGTACACACAGGCCATTAACTTTTCACAGGCAACAATCCACTGTATTTCTTTAGCATCGATACTACTGTAAGGCCTTGTGATAATACTGTAGCACCGTATTGTAGCGTGATGACCTCCATTAGACAACTTAAGACATGTGAAAGTAGGCAACTCCATGTACTTTCAGATCTACCATACTGCAACTTCTGGCAAGCAAGTTTCAACGCATGCATGAATAGACAATTTAATGATCCATGATCGGAGGAGAAGCACGTGACATGCGAATACAAGTTATTTGCAGGATCGCGCATAAGCACAGCAGCTAATACAGCATTCACAAATGGACACAAAGAGAAATAAAATACAGTAATGAGTACGGAAATTTTGACTTACAGTGCATCAAAGCAGCAACTGCGGCAAGAAGTGCAGCATCCAGCAAAGAACCGTCGGCATCTAAACAGTACACATCCTGGCAAACAGAAGGTCCAGTTACCTCAAATCGTTCTGAACATAAATAAAAGAAACGACAAATTGCAAGTATCGAACAATTGATAAGGCAAAGTGGAATGTACCACATAGGCTATCCAGGCTGCCTTCCCAGGCACAATGCAAAGCTGTTGCAGATTGACAAAATTTGAGCTGCAAATACCCAACTTGTCACTGTCAAGAGACCATGGTAGGTAAGGCAATTTCATACCGTATCCAAAAAAACTGGACCCACAATGTACCTTAACTTCTAAAACTGGACCCACAATGCACAAGCAACAAGTCGATTATAGTAACTTGCAAAACATGGATTTTTATCGTTCTAAAATGCAAGGTCGGATTTCTTCTTTGTATTGAAACAAATTTTCACTTGAATTGAAGCTTCCTAATTGATTTTTTCAACTCATAAAGATATGAAGCTGCTACTTTTGATTATTTGGGCACTCAGGGGTTAACTCTCTCCCAGGAAACCTTGTGCCCATTAGATCAGGACTAAAATGACATACCGTGACCTACCCACTAAGCCTCTTTGTACTTGATAACCCAAGCATGTTGCTCTGCAATGGCATCGTAAAACTTCCGTACCATGATAAATTCAAGAAAATGTTTCAGGGACAGAATTTGGGACCTAACAAGCAATTACATCTACAATCATAAGTTGTAGAGATACATTAGTTCAGTGAGATGGCTTAATTCCACGGCTATCACCAAGTTGTATTAAACTAAAAGCTTCTGGGTACCTATCTCTAGGCGCTGCAATATTGATCTACCAAGAGTTAGGGAGTCGGACCTGGATAGGGCATTGGAGAGTTGCTCAGACACCACCCACGCAGCTTCGGCAGGTCTCCCAGGCCTCACAAGAGGAGAGCAGATAGTTGGCATCTGAAAGTCCACCGCTGCATGCTCTCCAGTTATTTCCATCATATGTAGAGTATAGCATGCTCATGTTCATGTTCGAGTTCATGTTCTTGCATTCTTAAAACTGATCAGGTCAATTCAACATGTGACAGCCATACTAGAGAGATTTACCAAGTTGGCCTTGATCCGGCGCTGCAGAGGAGGGAACCATCACCTCCAGCTTAACTCCCGCCAGCATAGTCTACACGCGTCCCCCCAAACCCCAGAATCAATATGTAATTCCGATGCTGCGCCAATTTAGAAAAAGGTGCAAGAGCACAATAAATCATTTGAGCATAAGCTCCCAACTTCCATGCCCAAATCGACAAGCATTACTCCAGCAACACCCGACATGACCTAATCTCCCGCACGCATTCCCTCACCGTCTGGCCGATCTTCACCAATGCAGAGCCTTCTGCTGTTGGAATGGCACCTGCGAAATAAGCACGCAGCTAAACAGCCGACTACATTTCCTTTCCAAGTATGTTGAAAATGAAAAACTTACAAAATATTTGGAAACCTCGAGCAACGAGCCGAATTCTAAATGGAAAAAGAGGTAATTGCACGCACCGAGATTCACAGACGTCGGCCGGGCACGAGTCAAGGGACGGCCATCGGGACGCACATCCGAATCCAGGTAACGCTCGAAGAATTGCAGCGGATACAGACGCTTGAACGCCTCCACTTCCAAGGCCGCCGCGGCAGCATCAGCTTCCGCTCTTTCACCCAGTATCGTCATCGACCCTCCCCAGTCCTCACCGAAGCAATACAAAACCCCAACCCTAACCTGACTATTGCATCCACAATGAGCACATGCTCAAGACCTCAAAACGCACAAACTGCAAAATCAACCACAGCCTTCAAGTTGCACCCTCCCCAGTCCTCACCAAAGCAATGTAAACCCCAAACCCTAAGCTAACTATTGAACAAAGAAAACCTCAGATTGCAGCATAGCAAAATCAACCAAACCTTCAGGTTCCAGGGCTCCCTCTCCTTCTCACTAAACCCTCGACTTTCATCCATTATGGATGAATCATGTGCAAACGTTCATCCAAGTCAAGGTTATGACATATGTTTATAACCGGGTTCACAAACAACCCGAATTGAGGACGTGAGGAGGTCGTTCAATGGCTGCCACCACAATTTTTCCGCCGCTGGTGGGATGCAGGTACTTGTCGCGATTGCCCTCTGCGCCAACAAGGTTTTTTCCATTCGAACTTTCGAGGTTTTGGAATCGTAACATTCATGAATTCCATGCAATTATAGTTCTCAGTACCTCGCATGCTCTAGTTCTTTGCGCAGGTCTGGCGGCGTTTCCGCTGGCTGCGGACCATCAATTCCTCCTTGTAGGTATCGCTCTCCTTTCAAGGGCGAGCCGATTTCTCCCGGAGTTCTATCGAGAGGACGCAATCAAACATGTGGAAGGAGCCGCAAGTGTTTGCAGATGAAGGTCGAATTTCAACTCTTTTTCCTTTACGAGAATTGTTTTCCTTGTACATGAGAGCAGGTTTCTTCAATAAGATTTGTGGAAATGGCCCTAGAATGCAATGCTGGTTTATTTCTTTTGATTCGGGTTGTTTGTGGAGCATCTTCTTCTAATGTCTGTTTTGCTGTATTTTCTTTGCAGGCTGTAACGTCTTCTACTGACTTGCCAGCTCTCAAGTTTCCTGCATTCCTGCCACCTGATGTGGAACTTTTACGAGAGCCTCTGGCAAGGGATATGGCTGCTAAGATTCAGCATGTTCCTGTCCAGGTAACTTGACTTCAACTTTGTCTTCAAAGGTTTAAGCGTTTTAGGGTTATGGTCGCAAATATGCTCTGAATTATTGTGGGTTGGTGCATCAGACCAGTCTTTCACCGCAACCGATTTTGACCAGCTGTGTGATTCCCAAGGCGATGACTAGCGCAGCACCAGTCATGCTTCTCCATGGCTTTGACAGGTTAGCTGTCACTTGCGTTTCCTTTTCTTGTTCTGTCTATTGCAAATTGTAAACTGGGGCATGAGCCGAAGATCGAAGAATGAGGCATTGAGAATTTGACGTGTAGAATATTATACACTGATTGAGTATGGTGTTCGTGTCAGCAGTTCATTACTAGAATGGCGGTATTCTTACCCCTTGTTAGAAAAGGCAGGCGTGGAGACGTGGGCAATCGACATTCTTGGCTGGGGTTTCTCAAATGCCGGTAAACTATTTCTGCTCATCCTCTGGGGTTCACGTTTATATATACCATTCCCACAAAGCAGTTAATCCCTTTGCAGACGAAATCATGAGTATCTTGTGTGTCCATATCACTTAATCAGGTGTTCTCACTGATCAGTAAATGACAAGTATTTCTTAAAAAATGGGCAAACCTGCTATAAGACTTCGAATTTTTTGAACTGGAACATTCAGATGCAAGCACGCATCTGAAATTCTCTCCAATGTTTTGTTCTCGATCGCAGAGGGAGTGAAGTCCTACAATGTCGCAGCAAAACGGGAGCATCTGTTCGAGGTGAACAACTCGCATTTAAGTCGTAAATTGTTGATCTCTAATTCGTGAGACAGAGTTAATAATTGATTGATTGTTTAAACTGTGGTTTCCCAAATGTTAGGAAGGAACCATTTTTTTTATCATAGGTTGAAATCACGGAAATCTGCCGATGAATTGTTTGCTTTTTTTCAGTTTTGGAAAACACATGTCAAGAGACCCATGGTGCTAGTGGGTCCGAGCTTAGGAGGAGCAGCTGCCATTGATCTCGCTGTCGCACATCCTGAAGCTGTAAGCGCCCTCCATTCCTATCTGCCCTTATCCTGTAATAGTTGTGATAGTTCTTTCCCATCATATCTAGGGACTTTCTGGCCTTGAATCTGACTCAAGCTAATCGTGTAGGTTGCAAAGCTGGTGCTCGTTGATGCACAGGGCTACACAGGCGTGGGAGAAATGGCGACATTGCCAAAGCTGCTTGCCTACACGGGGGTATGCATCACAGTTTATTCGAGTTTGCAGTATTTCTCCGCAATTCACCTTTGACTTTCTCTGTACTCTTATCTTATACTTTGTTAGTGATTGTATTAATTTCCTTGAAAAGTAATGTGTGGTGACAACCTGGTCTATGGTGGACCTTGCTATTTTTTAAGGGTAGGTATAACTGTCGGGCAGGTGGCGTTATTAAAGAGCGTCCCTTTACGATTGTATGCCAATTCATTGGTCTTTACAAAAGCCACCTTTGATTTTATGCTTGATTCGATGAATGTAAGTTTGCTAAACTCTAGACTTTAAACTTGGTGCTATTGACCGGATGCAGTCATTCTGGGTCAACTTGTTTTGCAATGTTGAGGGGTGTACTCTTCTTTTATCATATTCAAATTGCTGACTTGCAAGGAAACTTTGATCTAGGTGGGAAGGTTGCATTGCTTAATGCCTGGTTGGGCAGACGCAACTGTGAGTTTTATGATGAGTGGAGGCTATAACATCTCGGCTTCCATACCCCAGGTTAGTACTTGAATGATACTAGGGTTTGAATGTAGGCCTCTAACTCTGGGCCTCCTCTTTTCTTTCTGGGATGCAGTAACCCTTGTGGTGTGGCATATTCTCGTGCTTATACCTTCAAAGCCTCAATACTAGTGTCCTATCCAATTTTTCCTTGAACACCGTTTGGTTGCTTCATAACCCCATGACTGCAAACATTCTTTCCTTTTTCTGCTGCTATGTACTCAGCATCTAGTTCTGAATATCATTGGTTTCAGAGTAATCTCTTTCAGCTATTCAGAAAATCTTAATCCCGTCGTATACATATGTCCTGGGGATCTGGTGTGCAGGTTCAACAAGAGACTCTTTTGATATGGGGAGAAAAGGATACAATCGTGCCCAAAACTTTTGCTGAAGTAAGTAAATCCTAGTCTTCTTTTAATGTTTCACTGCATTAGGTGTCGAGTCTGTTGTTTGAATAGGTGGAATCCTCAAGAGAGTCTCATCCTTCACATGGACCTGCTGTTGTGCAGAGATTTCTCGATGATTTGCCCAAGGCGCGGCTTGAACTTATCAAGGACTCTGGTCATTTACCACATGTTGAACAGAAAGAAGAATTTGTTTCAATTTTGATTGACTTCTATCTTCAGGCAAATAGGCCAGGTGTAGAAGTGATTGCACAGTCGGAAGGTAGTTAGTGAATTTAGGAGTGCACTGTGCCGACATTTCGGAGATTAGAACCCAAAAAAATCATGACTTGGAATTCCTCAGGTCCAGTGTCAATAGCGTTGGTCCTAGATATTTATTTGTGATCAGTAAAATCTCTGGTTCATAAATATTGGTGATGGTGAAAGTGATATTGAAAAATATATCGCTGTACTGTACAGTACCCGGAAGGAATGTTACGTAACTTTCAGATTTTCTGCAGAAACAAGTACTGAAGAGCAATTTCAATAAGCTTGTACATGCTCAAAAATTCTCGAAATCCTACACAATAAATTGCATTTGAAAGCTTTGAGAATCTATTTCAAAGGTAATATATACTTCTATATAAAAAAAACTTAAATCAACACATAATTTTGCTTTTTCCTATTTAGTGTTTAAAATCTAGTACTACTACCTTTTGTAGCAATAACTTCCTTTATATGAGAAGGCATGGTAGCAATAAAGGTTTGCATAATATCTAAAGGTATCTCTTCCCATACTCGATGAAGAGATTCCATCAATTCTTCCTTATTGTATGGTTGGGATGTAGTTTGAACTCTATCTTTCACTATCTTCCATAAGTATTCTATTGGGTTTAGATTTGGAGAGTTGATTGGCCAATTCAACTTCTTTATGTCATGAGCTTCTCTCCACAACTTTGGCAATGTGCTACAGTGAACCGGAGCGCCATCCTCCATAAGTATAATGTCTTCTGGATGGTTGTGGAGAAAACAAAATCCACTTAAAGTGCCTTCGTAAATAAGATCAACAAAATCACTTGCATTTCTATTCTGTGGAGGTATGATCACTAAAGGAGACTTATCAAAACCACTAAAAGCACCCCAAACCACATTGAAGTACGGCCAGACTTGAAAATAGGTACTAGACATTTAGATGAGTACCTCTCATATGCTTTTCTCCACACCCTAATTTGTCAAGAATTTCTTCCAACTTCAAAAGATGATTCATCAGTCCAAATAGCTTTCTTCCAATCCTCCTCAGTCTAATTTTTGTACTTTCTAGCAAATGCTAACCTATCTGCTTGGTGCTTCGGACTCAAGAAAGATTTTTTTGCTGCAACACAATTTCTGTAACCAAGGGTTTTCAAAGCGCTCCTTACAGTACAACAACTAACATGTGCAACATTTGCCATCTGATTTGTAATCTCTGTGAGTGATAAACGATGATCATCTTTAAATAGGCGCTCTAGATGTCTCATTCTACGCTCTGTAAGCTTTAGAGGCCTACCCGGTGACTTCGGTGACACTACAATTTCATATTTATTAAAACTTTGTAGAGCACCATAAACAGTTGAAGGCAGCATCTCTAATTCTCTTGCTATTTGCGCACCTCTCATTCCACCTCCATACATTCCAACCACTACTCCTTTCTCAGCATCTGTCAACGCTCTAGTCTTCATCTTTCTCAACAAATAATGCCACTAAACCTATCCGCAACAACAAACAAACTTGTATCAACAAAAAAAATGCACCTCACGCTAAACCAAGTCACAAATTCACCTACAGAAGTTATCCCAACAACTTACAATGCAATCCCAACACAAAAGCACATACATATCTTCTAAAAATCAATGATCAAAATCACAATTGTGCCGCAATGAGGACCAATGGAAGCCGGTGCATGAAAACCATGTGGACACACTTTGGATAAGGCAATGGAGAACTATGACTTTACGTGGATTTTTTGGATAATTATCTATATATAATTTTCTTTTCACAAGATTACTCCAACAACATAGTGAAAATCCCATGGCAATTGCTCAAAAATCGAATTCACGGTGGCCACTTGAAGTTCAATATGCTTTTTCTAGTCTCACTGCAGTTAACTAAAAGTTACGTAACATTGCTTCCGGGTACTGTATTGTACATTGGTGACCAACATGTCAAATAGGAATTGAGAGCAATGTGTTTATGAATACTAAAAAATCATTTGAGTCACCATGATTAATATAATTAATACCATATAATTTATTCAAATCTCTTAGAAATGGTTTCATTTTTGCCAAAAGAGCTTGTGATTAGGTTGTTATATGGTGTATCTATGGAAATTTTGACAAATTTTGACATAGAGTGAGGCCCAAATAAGGTAGAACTACCTAATTCCGTCAGTGATTCAAATCCGTGGTCTACAGCTTTGTCCCAATTCTGTTATAAAAACATGCAAATCCGCTTCAAATTCTGACAACAGTAGTTTATTGATGCTATTAAAAGATAACATGTCAATTAATGATTGGTGGATCTTCAAGTGCTATTAGATACATTGGAAAGCGGTATTGAGTTGTGAGAGGACGTTTATGAACCCAGTCTAGTAGTGGTTGTGCAATTTCACTTCAGAAATTCACAGAAATTACAATTTTTATCAAAAAATTATAATTCTACTTGGGTTTGACTCTTAAAACAAAAGCACATCTCTGAAAAATATGTGTCTTTCCTAGAGTTGGCCCCAATATAGTTAGATTGCGAATCAGGGTGGTAATGGGTAGTTCTACCTTACTTCCCAACAATAATTGTCCTTCCACATCTATTCTCATTCCACTAGGGGTGTTTTTGATTGAAAGGTGACCTCATTGGAGAATGCACTATCCACATAACATTCACTAGAGGAAATCTGTGTTATTCTAGCTAATGTTTTTTGTCAAGTCTAATACAAATGTGTTGAAAATAACGTAGATTTACAAAACTGCAACTAAAATAATGCTGAAATTGCACTATTTCCAACATAGTTGTGTTGGATTTAACAAAAAACATCAGTTGGAACAACATAGATTTCTTCTAGTGATTCTAAAACAGTAAAGCATAGGTCTTATAACATTGTTGAAGCACCTAAGAGTGTAAGCTCAATGGAAAAATCATCTATATTGTAAGTTGAAGAAGTGTAGCTACCTCACCCTTTTGAAGGTGCATTTTCTATACATTGTGCTTGAATTTTTCTCAAGGTTAAATAGGAGACTCCTAGCTTGCTAAAGAATGTTATGCATCTAGGAATCTAAACTTTTCTAGCTAACTACCTCAATGATAGACTTCTTTTCTTAGGGATAGAGAATAAGTTAATCTAATTAGATGGAATCTTTTGCCAAATGGCTAAGACAATCGTGCTTCATTTTGACCCTTTTATAAAACCAAAGCATACATATTCTTGTCTAAAATATATTTCCACTATTTATGAGTGGTTAGGATTACTTTGGAATATATCTCCTTTTATCACTTTCAAAATTTATATTATATTACATAATAATAATGTACAAAAAATGCATGAGAAGGGACTCTAAACTATTCTTTAGATTCCAATAATATCCAGCGAAAAAATAGGCAATTTAATTGTAGGAACAATGTTCAATTGTTTATTTGGCTGCCCTTAGGTACCTCGGTCAATGAATAAATTAGGATAAGAGTAAATGTCGCTGACAGGTACACACTTAGAATCTACTGAACACGACAATCTACACCCAGTGAAGAGCATTACGTTATGAACAAAAGGGCGTGGTGGGGGACTGGCGTCCGTCGCGAGTTCGCGACGTTATCTTCTCAAACTGGAAACAGGATAAGCTTTTTCACACTCCTCGAAATGCTTGACGCCCGATGACAGCCACCAAGCTTCACAGCAACAAGCATCAACAACGACGTTGTGTTTGAATTCCTTGGTGATTCTCCTCACACCCCACATTTCATTTGCTCTTTGAGTGTTTGCCGCAGCATTTCTAACGCCATAGCCATGATGCTTCACGCAATCTTCACTCCTGCGGCAACAAGCAGGCCCAGCAGCAATGCCGCGGTCTCGCTCCTCTCTTCCTTCAAGGGTTTGTCCCTCAAGGCTGTCTCTGTCTCCGCCCCTGCGCCCAAGCTGCCATGTCGGAGGCTCGTGGCGCAGCCCGTCGCTGCCGCGGGGTACAAGCTCAAGTCTCACAAGGTGGGGACTGCGTGGTATTTGAGATTCGAGCCATTCTTGGCTAGGGTGTCGTGTTGTTATTCGGAATTTCGGATGTAATTGGTGGGTTTGGGGTTTCCTTGTCGGTGAAACTTAGTGTGTGCGTTTGGTGGATTTGATTGGTTACTGATGCGGATTGAATTGGCAGGCTTCCGCCAAGAGGTTTAGTGTGACTGGGAGTGGCAGGATCACGAGGAGGTCTGCTGGAAGGCAGCATCTTCTGCAGAAAAAGACCACCAAGCGGAAGAATCGTCTGTCTGGCAAGGTATGTCCCTCCACGCAGATTCGTATCTCATGTTAGGGTATGTTGAATTTCTGGATAGTTTGTACTGAAGAGGGACTGGAGGTGGAAATCCACCTTAGAATAGGGGGGTTTTCCAGCTGCAATGCTTTGAAGATGAATCCCCCAAAATTTCGGCTTTGGGGCTCTTTGAAGACCTTTGGAAATCGTAAACCCTATGAGGTGGACAAGGAGAGTTACTGATAAGGCCGGCGCAAGTGCAAGGATGCTCATGCGTAGGATTTAAGGTGGTTTATTGTAAAACTAAACGTGAACGTCAATTCTAAGATTGTCATGTCGTACATGTCATTGATGTCATTGTAGAATGCCAATCTCAAACCATTCAAAATGTCTACGGCACTTCAACAATAAAATATCGTGAACTGTTCTAAATTTTGTTAATGGATGCAACTGGTAGGTTTTGACGGAATTGGGTTCAGGGTTGGTTTTACAGCACCCCCTTATTCGAGTATATATGAGTTTTTTTTATAAATACACTAGGGTCTTCTTTATAACTGATATGATGTTGTCGCCTGTAGAATGTTGGGACTGCACTGTACAGTACAGTGGGTCGTCTACGCTACCACTGTCTCTAATTTCTGTTTCCCTGTCTTGTGCCTGTGTGAGCCAATTGTATTCTGCTGCATTAACCAAAGGATTCCTCTAATTAGGGTTTTGAAAATGCATGTGGGGAGTGTATCTGTGTCTGCTATCTCTGAAGATATTTATTGGGCTTTGTTTTGTGGGCTGCCTTTGCAGACCGATGTGAAGCACTGCGACTGGCAAAACGTCATTGGTGCGTTGCCCTACTTGAGGACCAAGAAGTAGAAGTATGTTGATTAGGAAGTCTGTTTAGGAAACGGCATCATGGCAATCAATTTTAAACTTTCAAACCGATTCTTTCGTGCTTTCATTTATCGAGTGTGCATCTCTTCTCTTCTGTTCGATCTTTTATCCGTGATGTCGTTGGTTCGTAAAAGCGATTACAACTCTGGCGCAGTACAGTATGAGGATTTGAAGCCTCTATTTTTGTCCTTATCTTTTAGTCACCATGAAAGAATTGAATAATAGAAAGAGAGATTGTGTTTCATAATCAATAGAAAAATGCTCCGCACTTTTGGTCCCTGACCATCTATGTGTCAAAAAGTTGACTCGTCTAGATTTGGAGTTTTTTTCACATAGTACAATGTAAAAACCGAAAATCTTAAGGGGTTGTGAAGGCAATGTGTCATACAATGGAGCTCTGGATTATGGCAATTATAATACAAAAATTCCACTCAAAAATTCCATAACCTCAGCTACGACTCACTGCTCCTGCAGATTTAGTTACAGGGTGAAGCTCATATCCGGTATCCTGTGCACAATGAAACCGGACGGTTTAGACTAACCGACCGGTTCTCGTCGCCTCATATTTGTTCTACAAGGTCAGGAGCCTAGAGAATAACGATGGTACTTAGATGGGTTGGGAACCCCAGTAAAGTATTTTTCATCAACAATTTGTTGGAAGAGGAGACCGGCATCCCATCAGGCCCTGAATATGAAACACAATGGATACAAAGAAGCCCTGCGAGATCCCCACCTAAACGGGCAGAGCAAGACCCAGTCTGGGCTTCGTGGTTTCGCAATTTCCATCAAAGTCGGTCAAATCCACACTCCACAAGCGACTATATGATTCCAAGTTTGTCACCGGATGTCTGCGTTGTGAGCTTTGTAGCAGGAAAATTGAAATGAAGCTCAAGAGTAGCTTTGCAGAGATCGTTGCACGGTTTCCTCCTTCCGCATCATGGCCTCAACGAGAACATCAGTAGCCCAGTCCTTGATATCCTCCTGGTTTGTGCAGCACATGCAAACATCGTCCAATAAACCTCATCAGAAACTCTAAAGCTTTCCGTTTCCGAAATTAAGCATCTCAGATCTTAAACCTAAACGACAAAGAGGACCTTGTTTGGGCTCACGTTTTTTTGTTGGCAGTCTTGAATAGGTCATACAAGGACTATTTTGAGTTCATTTCTGACCAACACATGCAACGTGCTTCACTGATTCTAGTGATAAAAAATAAGGTTCCGTCTGAATCATGTTTTACACAATAAGATCAAATCGAATTGACCATTTTCAAACCATGAATCCTTGATGATTGAGCCTGAAGACATAAACTCCTAGTCTATGACTTCCAAAACGGAAGAGATTTCAGGAGGAGAGAGAATCGAACAAACGTACAAGGCTTAATGCTTCGCCAGTCCGAATGCGCGCATGAGAGCGGCCAATTTTGGACTCAAACGGCGTCCGTGGCCGAAGCTCTTGAATCTCCTCCCATTGTTCTTCAGTCAAAGGCTTCAAGCTGGCCTGCACCTCAGCGAACTCCTTCGCTTGCCGCTCAATTCTCGCCGGCTCTAGCGACTCGTCGTACTGAAGAAGAAGAAGAAGCAGAAAACCAGAACTCAGAACACAGAACTCAGAACACAGACATGCCAAATGGTGGAAAAACCCTAATCGGAAACCCTAAGGATTTGCGTACCATCATGGTCAGCTTCGCAAGCACAACAGCCACCGCCATGCCCACGGCCATTTTGATGTTCGGAGTGTCCCAAATCTCTTGTCCTTGAGGCGCTCGCACCGGCAACGCGGGATCCCTCTCGTCCCGGGGCTTCTTGCGCACAGGGCGGATCAAGCGCACGGGTCTTCCCGTGGCTGTCATTTGCTTCCCTGCCGCTCGAAGCGCCCTGGCGATCGCCATCGCCTAAACCTTCAAAACCCGAATCCCTCAAAACCCGAATCCTCCAAGCTCATCACACAATTGACAAGTCCACAAGTACAGTGCATGAGTACCGACCACATGAATCTGCGTGCTGACAGGAAGATGATGCGGCTTGTTTCAAAGAATATTCCGTCCTGCTCGTCAAGAGATACTCTGCTGCCTGGGGAGTGGGGATGGTGCACTTTTCAGTCTCTTTTTTCTCAAAATGGTATGAAAGTGACAGGACAAAGTTCACATAGTCGGCAGATTTTAACAGCTGTCACTATTGCCAGCAGGGTGAAAATGCAGGAATTTTACCCTGGGAAAATGCAGGAGTTCTTTATTTTTCACACATGAAAAAATTTGCAAATTTTGAATTCATACTTGCAATCAGAGACTCCAAATTAGCTCAGAGAGATCAAAAAACATATCCTAGATACAGGCACAAAATAGAGGCCAAGATTTTACTTTTACCCCAAAGAACTTGCATTTTCACCTTGCTTGTCCCACTTCGTACAATGGATTTAGCATCATGCTTTACAAAGTTACATTAGGGATGGCTAGGGAGGATTGACCCCCTTCTTGCCTTATGTTTTACCCCCCCAAAAAATACTGGATTTTTTTATTTGCCCTACATGATAAACTTTGCAAATTATGAATTCATATTTGCAATCTGAGGCTTCAAAAAGAGCTATAAGAGGAGAAGAAAAACAAAATTAATGCTACACAAAGTAGGGGGCAATTTTTACATTTACCTTTGGTTGGGGTAATAAGGAGGTCAATCCTTCTTAGCTTGGTAGGGAGGATGCCTTACTTATCACTGAAAGGACGTACCGACGTTATTTGGCATTTAGATGACCACACCTACATTTGTAGGATGGAAAAAAAAATGTTTTTTCATCCAATTTTTTGGGAGGTTACTTGAGTACTTTTTCAATGAATAGTATTGTACATTTCCTAATTATGGTAATATTGACTTTTCTAAAGAAGAAGATGTTTGATCCACGGATCACCCTTGCAGTGTATCTTGGCCATTTCTTGCTATTTATTCTCGATGTGAATTTTAGTTGTAAAATGATATTTTTGAATTTGAATCCAACTAATGAAATGAAGCTTATCAAATGTAGTTTCTACTTCAATTGGAAAACTGGAGAAATTTGTAAGCTTCAATATTTTATAGCAATATGAAACTTTGGGCCAATAACCATGGTTTGTTGATTGCCTAATTTTAGAATGACATGGTAACTTTGGTTTATACTATGATGTTATATACTGTAATATATATCTACAGTGAAAATTTCAGATTTTTTTAGATATATATTTTGCATTTGATATTTTGTGTATATCATTTGATATTGGTGCATCCATTTAATTTCCAAAGGTTTGAAATTGGGAGACAAGCTTATGGATCCCTTGAGATGAAAAAAAATAGAGAGTGGAAGAACTTCTAATGGATTGATGGGTATCAGTCCATTAGAAAGTTGTATTTTGAGCTTTTAGGATATTGTCTTGACAGTGCCATAAAAACTATAATTTTAACAATTTTAAAACAAAATTCAAATGGAATAAAATTTAGATTATTGTGGCTATATTTTCTTACTTCTTGATTCTTATTTAAAATCAAGAAGTATGTGAAAATTTAAGTTTTGAGGATTAATGTACAATCATTATGAGCTAACTAGTAGGATCCCAACATCCTTGAACTCAAGGCTTAATGCAGTCATTATGAGCGTACCAACAAGATCCCAACATAGTGGTAACTATAACTGTGCCTAGGGTTCAATTAGATCGCCCTTATAGTTGTATGACAAGCCTCTTCAGTTGCGGAGGCGGTTTTGTCTCGGTGCTTTATCCTTGGGGAAAACATAGGAACCTTTTATTTGCCATGCAAATTTAGGATTCATATTTGCAATCAAAGGTCCAAAATAGGTGCAGAGAAATAGGATTTTACACAACACAAAGCAGTAGGGGGCTTTTTTTTTTACGTTCACCCTTGGTTGGACCTCCACAAGAGGCTCATTATACAATTATAAGCATGATGGTTCAACTAGCCATGCCATCCTCATCCTGCCTTGGAGATTTGGCCACCCCATAGAGTGGGGATGCTCTTACTAAATAAGGTGGTGGGCTCTTAAAGCAACCTTTTAAGAGCTAATTGCATTTGGGGGAAAGCTAAAGTCCTTGAAATAATTTTTAGTAAATTTTTGTAGGAAGAAAAATGGAGTTGACATGCAACCCAAATCCTTTGACTCCTTTCATATTCTTTGGACTTTTTTGGAATTAGTTACAAATTTTTGAAGTTGAAATGTAGTGGTCACTAAAAGCGACCCCCTCTTGAATTGTACATCATTGGTACATTGAAGAAAGAAAAATGTTCATGTGTACTAAAAGTCACTTTTAGAGCGAGGTCGCTTTTAGAGAAGTATTTGAAATCTTTGGTTCCCAAATATAACTTCGCATTTATCATTCCTAATATTATGGGCAATTTTGTTAAAATCGCGGTATTTCGTTAGTTTGGCACTTTTAACAGTTCAGATCGTGCACTCTGAAATGGTCTGAAATCTATATTTGTCTTAGATATATGAAATCTAGAATGGACCTAGATATCTTGAATCTATAAAAGTCCTAGATTTTTTAAATTGTGTGATCTGAAATCTACATTTTTCCTAAATTTTTGAAATGTATAATCATCCTAGATTTTTGAAATCTATAATAATCCTAGATGTACACTGAAAGTGGGCACTCTGAAAATGACACATGGAATTCCGCCATTTTAACGAAATTGCCCATATATACAATTATTAGTTCCTGCGCTTCTGCCATTTGGTGGTGGACTGGTGGTTTGGAGATGGGTACACTTGAATCCCCAGTGTTCAAAATGTACACACAGGGTATATGCGGCCAGTCTCACACAAATTGGAGTGCACATGGTCATACTCTGATTCCAACAGAAGGCATGCATGGATGAATCATGAGAATGCTACTGGAAATCATAACTTACGATTTAAAAACCTTACAATTGCAAGATCCTTCCACGGCTGTAGGAATTTCTCGCATTACTCTTTATTGCAACACCTTTAATATACATGTTCTATTTTACTCATCGATCATCGCAAACTGTCTCACACACAAGTGACACAACAAACACATAGAAAACGATACAGGTTTCCACAATTCTAGCTAATTCAGTGCACCCTCTCTCGAAACAGCCTTAACAACAGACTAACACAGCAAAAAGCCAGCAGAAACCCTCGACCAAAACCAAGTTGCTAACTCGTGCCAAGCTGTGGTACGTGAGGGAAACCCGTGGATCCAATTGCAACCCTCTGTCACTAGTGGACTGCGATCACTACTAAAACTACTTAGCAAGTCACTAAGCCAAAAAGCACTTCGCGCATAAATATACATATAAGCTAGTCTCTTAATTCCTCTTCCCACTGTAAGCTAGGCTGTTTCGAGAGAGGAATCGACTGAACTGGCTCTTCAGTTCTCAGCCGCGTCGATCAGCAATCTCGGCCGCCAAGGCTCTCAGAAATGCAGAATAGGGCGAGGCGGTGAGCACGTACACGGCAGAGTCCCCAATCAATAAAGGGAAATTGTCAGTCACGGTCTTCATTTCCTGAACGAGTGCCCACAAAGAAGCCTTCGAACGAGTCATGTCCAAGATATCCCCCGGTAACGGCTCATTAGCCGGTGGGAGGACCTTAACATTGTCAGCCATGTATAGTAACTTGCTGCAAGTCGCCTCCTTGTCTTCGAGATTCTTGATCTGAAGACCAGGCCCTTTTCTGCACAGAAACTCAAGGCACTGCGAGTGGGAAATATCACCGTCAGCCTTACTGAAATATTCTTCTCCGGATCTGGCTGTAGATGGGTCTCCTTGTGAACCTAACAACCATAGCATTTAAAGAAATTAATATATAACGTTCGTCAGTTTTGTTATGGGAGAACTGAGCTTTAATTACCTGTAGACAGAAATGGGTCCAGTTTCTCAAAAAACGGAGATAAGCTTCATATTTGACAAAGACGGTACCTGTTCAAGCACCCGTGGATAGAAATAACTAATACCTTGTGCCAGAATCTCCACGGCAGAGTGGTCAGAGTCCCAGTCCCTCGCAGTCTGCTGATATCCTGGTACGATGTGAGTCTCTCGATCGCGGGCACCATCCACAAGTCGAGGACCTCCTGCATTCAATGTTTGCGATGACCGAGTGGCTGGAGAGAGTGGGGCCTCGTCATCAACAGCATTGGAGTGAACTCCGGGAAGCGGATTCTGCAGAAGTTCCAGCAGGGATTGGTCCCTTCTGGACGAACCAGCACCCGACCCCAGTGCATCCAATTCAAGCCGGATCGACATTCTGATCGATCTGAGTATCCGACCTTCGCTCAAGCTATAAACAAAATTGATATTTTACAAACAAAAAATTGTCAGGTCAGAAACTAGGACAGGTATGGAGGACTGATATAGATTTTAGTTTCAGAACGCACGGTCTCTGCTCACAAATTAGTTATCTTCTCTATCATAGATGAGTCCTCCGCTCGATCACAGACGGGTCCTCCGTTCGATCACAAATTAGTCCTCTGCTCACACATTGAAGCAGTCGCAATGCATGAAATCACAATCTGGGGCTCTGAGTCTAAATTCTAAGTGAAGATCACCGAGAATCGAATTCCAGGTAGCCTGCTGACTCAAAATAAGGACAAAAACACTCAACATCTCGCCTCTGAAATGCAAGTGAGTGAGAGCGAGAAAATTAATTTATAGTTTCGCAAGCACAGACGGACAAACTTGTCTGTATTGTGGGTCCCTCCTCTCTGTCAGGGGTTAGGCCGGGCTGGGGCTGCGGGTTGAACGGGACCCGTAATTCACCGATGACCAACCCTGCATGGAAGCCCGCCCTGAGTGCCTGGGGCGCTTTTCAAAGAAGGAAAGTGGAAAGGAGGGCCCGCCTTGCGTCGCAGGAGTGGCAGCCAGGTCACCTATTGAATCCGTGGAGGAGGCCAAGCTTGCGACTTGCAAAATCACCCATTTGGGGGGATCAATTGGGAATCCATCGGGGGGCAATGGCACGATATGGGTATCACTCTCCGAACTCCGGACTCTCCGAACTTTTGAAAAATGTCCTTCCAGAAATGAAAACAATATTGGAAAATTACAAAAATTACATAATATTATAGAAGGCATGTTGGTACACCAGTACACCACTATCATGTGCTATATACTGGTCAAATTCAATAATTGAATTTTCTCTTAATTTAACATATTCAACACCTGATTGCATTATAATAGTGAAAGGGCTACATATTTAAGGTTTTCTATTCAAACAACTAAGCATGCACCTTATCAAATATATATTCTCTTATATCATATGGTTTAAGGAGGAAGATGGTATGAAATCATAGTCCTTTTAAAATGTGTAAAAATTTGTGATTTTTGAAAATTCTTATAAATAAGGAAATTTATTAATACATCTAATTAAGAGTTAAAAGTAAACATGGATATCACTCAATCATTGTTTTAGCTAATCATCATATTTATGAACGATTTATCTATAAATTGGTATTCCATATTGATCTTTCTGCCTCAAATCTAGAATGGAGACAATTTCAGATTTGACAACAAAGGAATGAAAAGGAATATCAAAATTGTTCAATTTTTCTAGCTCAATAGTATTTTGGATGGAGTATTACAACTTTCTCATGAATTTGTCATCAAATTCATGTAAATAAAAAATGTGAAATTTCTAACACACATTGAATGAGTCAAAAAAATGACAATGTTTTAGGGAGACATTCCTTTTTGGAACCCATATCGTGCCATTGCCCCGGGGAGTTCTATCGGGGAAAACAACCCACTTTGGGGGACCAATCAGAAGGGACCAATCCCCAATTGAAATTTATAATTCATTCATGTAGTGCTTGAATAGTAAAGTGTTGCTAAAGTGTGTTGGAATCCCCTTTTTGACTTACTAATAAAATTCAAAATTGATATTTCATATTTCATAATAATAAACATGCTCATATTTGCAATTATGATTGCATTTATCATAAGATCATTTTCACAGATTGGTAAAATGGTGATATGGTGAGTGGAAACAGTAGTCGTTGTTCGATTCCTCTTTGAGAAAAACTAAGCTCTTAATATAGTTACAATGTTGGATGTAGTGACGAGGTGGATGACTATTAGAGATGTTGTGCAGGATTGTATAGTAGTGGGACTAAATCATAAACTTTAGTGGGGAGTTCCATCGAGAATCGGGAGTTCCATCGGGGATTGGTCCCTTCTGGACGAACCAGCACCCGACCCCAGTGCATCCAATTCAAGCCGGATCGACATTCTGATCGATCTGAGTATCCGACCTTCGCTCAAGCTATAAACAAAATTGATATTTTACAAACAAAAAATTGTCAGGTCAGAAACTAGGACAAGTATGGAGGACTGATATAGATTTTAGTTTCAGAACGCACGGTCTCTGCTCACAAATTAGTTATCTTCTCTATCATAGATGAGTCCTCCGCTCGATCACAGACGGGTCCTCCATTCATGTATCAGTGGGTGGGAGGACTCTACCACCCACTCAAAATATAGAAAGCACTTTTATGCTCCTTCTACAAAGTCTAATACACTGATATCAGGGAACTCTCTTTCCTACTTCCATGCTTACCAATCATCAGTAGCATTGTTTTTGTCTTGTGGTTGTTGTTTGTGTCCACCTGGCCCACGGAGAATGAGTCTTCCTAAGCTGAAGATAAAATATGGGACTTTAGACGACCAAATAAACTCTTAATTTACACTAGCCTTAACGTCAGTTCCCACCTAGCCTTAGGGGGGACAAAGTTAAGGTATTAAAAGAGCTGTAAATGGTAGTGCATTCCCACCTGAGTGCTTAGCTATCCACCGAACCTACATGGCAGCCAAGGTTGCATGGGCTTGACAACGCTCGTACAGCCATTAATCATTTTTTTTTCTTTTGGCCTACCACTGGAAAAGTAATGCGTATTAAGCGCTTGGCTATCTTCTAAACATGAAGATTTCACCAATTTCCAATCGCTCTTATGTAATGGAGCGATGGACGGTCTATTACATAAGAGCAACGGCTGGTGAAGGCAGAAATTAGTGGGATTTGATGTGAGAAATTCAAGTATATTGAAGTTTTTCAACAATCTCCTCAGTCTATTTTGAAAGTCACTACTGATGAGAGTTGAAGATGATGTGTAGGCAATCTATTTATACAAGTAGGGTGATAGGAGGTAGAACAACCCATGTGGGATATGTAAATTAGTATTAGTAGAAGCTCAACAGCTCATACCTAGTTTAGTTAAAAGCAGGAATTGTGTTGAAATGAGAACTTCAAACCTCATTTTTTGATAGTAGAATAATGTGTTTTAAGAAACTTTGAACTAAAAAAAGTTTTTAAATCAAGCTAAATTTTATCACCAAAAATCCGTTTGACATTTAGAGCCTCCAATCAAAAGTTATGAACAAAATTCGGAGAGGGGTTGAGAGGGACATTATTTTTGACATTTTCAAACATCCTCTCTAAATTTTGTCCCTAACTTTTGAGTGGAGGCTCTAAATCTCAAACGGATTTTTGGAGATGAAGATAGATTGATTTAAAAACTTTTCTTAGTTCAAAGTTTCTTGGAGAAAGTTATTCTACTATGCGTAAATGAGGTCTGAAGTTCTACATTAAACACAATTCCTGCATTTTGACAATGAATAGTCAAGCTCTCATATTCAAATTGTCCCATACCTTTTGAGGATTCATGATGAACAATAAATTTCATTATAAAAACGATCTCTCCAACTGCTACTCAATGGACATGGTTTGGCACTGAATTGTGTAGAAATCTTCTCCAATATTGGGATTTTCTTTAAAATCAATTTTCCTTCGAATTGTCGAGGCTAATTGTTAATTTTCAAAATTTCAGAGTTTAAAATTTTGATTAATTTTTGTCAAGTGTGACCTCCAGCTATGGTAAATTGGATGTGCAAGGGTATTGAGGTCCCTCAGAACGTCTGAAGAAAGTAACTTACGAGCCTGGGAAAACTGCACCTAAGTAGAAAACAATTACAGCTGTTCCAAACGTGAAGTCCCAATAAAAAGATTATTTCCTTACGCGCAGGTTTTATCTTTTAACTCCTGCAGTTTGCAAACGCCAGGTGGGAACAGACCTTTACTAGGCTCTAATCATTTTCTTCTTTCTTCCATGCATCAATTGCTAGACTTCTAGATTGGGGTAATTCCTCTCAGAAATAAAGCCTGCTCAAAATCTGGAAATTTATTTTTATTGTTAACCTCTTCAAATCTAGCGTAAGAAAAACATTACCCCCTAAAGATGCCGCATTTAACTACTTTTGAACTTTCAAAGGGTCTAAAATTAATAATAGGAAAAAAAAATGGTCACTTGGAGATAATGCAAAACATCGGGAGATTTATGTAAAACACTAGGAGATCAATATAAAACATTTGAAGATCTAAACAAACATCTAGAGATCTCTAAATGTTATTATCCAAATATTTCTAAATGTTTTGTCCAGAGTTCATGTATAAGTCCAAAAGTAGTTAAATGTGGCATAAAAGACCAAACACCGGATTCTGGCAACATAGCAATTTTGGACAACTTACTATGAATGGAGTTTTTATTTTTTTTCTTTGAAAATTTCCAGTCACATGTGCCCAAAGATCAGCTTTTAAGGCCCAACAATTTTTACAACTTTTGACCACATGGTTAAAAAATTATTGCATGATATGTAATTTTTGTTACTTGATGGGCATCCTGGGCAATTCAAAAAGCTTATTTGAAAATCACTTTAAAACAAAAAAAAAATTAGGAATTGGTTCCAAAGATTTACTTACAAGTGAAAAACTTTGAATCATCCCATTTTGATTAATGAGATGAAAGTTATGAGGATTTCCAATTTGCAAGTAGGTATAGAGTCTCTTGATGATTATGTGGATAGAATCCACAAGAATGGAAAATTGGAAAATGTCTTCTAGGTGTGCAAGTAAATTGCATCGTTGTACGCCAATGCAATATTAAACAACACAATTGTTAGCTCTCCCTTGATCAAGTGGGCATCAACTCCCCTTTGATCAAGCCCCCTATTTATAGATTGTGTTTGGTGAGCAATAATGAAGGACAAGGAAATTGAGGGCCCTTCAAAAATAGATGGAAAATTTGGGCATGCCAAGTTGGGCGTATAATGCTAGCCATGCTCTTAGGGACTCCTTAAAGGAGATCACTTTATTTTTTATCACTTAAGTAAATTGGCCCATGTGCAACATGGAGAAGGTTGGAATTTTTTTTCCCATTTACAAAAATACAAATGACAAGGATTCCATATTTTTCCAGACTTTCAAACTCAAAAATGAACATTTCTATGAACTTTTTTGGTGAAGATTTTGTTTGCTCCATTCTCGATATATAGGCAAACCCATTTCCAACCATAGGATGGTTATAAAACCAATGTAGGTGATCATTGTGGCTTTCAATGTACAACTTGTTGACATTTCTATTGCTCTTGCTAATTGTGTTTGACGTGAGCTACTGAGCTATCACCTACATGAGACCTGATTGAAAATGGAGTAGCCTAAGCTGCAAGAATGGGATGCTGGTTGGAAATGGATGATCTCCTTTATATATAAGGTAGGAGGTTTGAACTACGTTTGGGCATTTAGAACTGACCATCCCAAAAATGTACACAATTTGTACATGCTCTTTTTTATAGCCTTCACTAATGTACAAATTGTGTACATGTAGAGAATGGGCAGCTTGGGAGCTTTATACTAATTCAACTCAAAATTTCATAACTAATTTCAAAAAGCTCTAAAAAATATATGAAACAACTTGGATTAGATGCCAATTACACTTCTCTTCCAAGGAAAATTTACAAAAGAATATTTCAAGAAGTTTCACCTTTCCAAAATTCAATTCCAACCCTTAGGTGGTTGACTTATGGACCTACTATCTTATCGGTCATCAAGGAAGTTTCATAGTGGGTGCTACAATGAAAAATTGCCATTGCACTTTCATGTGGCCCCGATGGGTGGGGAGGGATACAATTAGAAGTTCACACGTATTAGATTCACTAAATAATGAATGCAATCTTGTTTGCCCAGACACTGTCGTGAGTTTGTGACAGACGCGTTTGTCTTTTTAATAGTGAAGTGGCAGATGATAGATGCTCTTCCTTGGATTTGAGGGACTGATGGATGGAGAGGTCAATGAGGCTCAGTCCCTACGTTAGTTTTCGAAAAACTTTTGAGTTTTATCAGCTAATTTCCTTCAATTTTCACATTGAACTGGTTTTTGAAGAATTGGGTCCCGTTATTTCTTCTATTTTTTATGTTGAAAATAGAAATTTTATAGTTTTTTTCAACAGTTTTTTGCCAATGTTTTCAAATTGCAACCGGTTTTTTTCCAAATTCCTCTGGCTAACTTTGCATTAGCTGCCAGGGTTTTCCAATCATTGCCCTACGTCATTTTGTGCCTTGTAGTGTATGAGAGCCAAACTCCATTGGTCCATTAGAGGTCCAGGTACTGGAGCTAGGCTGGACCCTCTAGATAGATAATCAATGCATTGTCCGGTCTTCATTAACCCCTAAAGGCCCAAGGCCTTTTCTCTGCCAAAAAACACTCAAAACTGCCATTCCTATAGCAAAGTGTAAGAAAATTTGAAAAATGTTTTTTTTGCACATCTAACCATAGGATCTTACACCTAACTAGTACAAGAATGTATGGAATGTTTTTAAAATTTTTTTACTGCACAGATTGCAAGATATCTGCATTTAAAGTGAAAAAACAAGTTTTCCAGCACATTGCGGGACTAGATTTTTTGACTTCAAACATTTTTAGCTTAAAATTTTTGCACTACAGCATTTTGAGCTTTAAATCTTAATAGCAAAGAATTGAGTTGGGAGTCTAGGAAAAATAAAAAAGTTCAAAAAAAATTAATCATCATTCTTAAAAAAATTGTTAAGTAGAAGTAGGTACAAGATAGAAGGAAAATCTAAAATATTCATACATTTTAGATGGAATTAAAATGCACTAATCCCAATGGTGAGATTGTTCTAGCAAGTAAACTGAACCATGCAAAAAAAAAAAATTGAAAAATTTGAAAAATTGCATTCAGAAATGAATCCTAGATTTATTTTTTTCAAGAAGATGCTCTAACTGCCCAAAAAACAAGAACGTCCATAACTTTCTTATAACAAATCCAAATGAAATTAATAAAATCTTTCCAAATAGATAAAAAAATAAATTCTATGAAAAAAAAAATATTAAAAAAAATTCAAATTTTTGAAAATAATTTTTTTTGCTGCCCAAGTTGCCCCCCATCCCCAATTTTGAGCTTATTTGGTCATAGCTGTTGTTCCCGGGCGTTGATTGTGAAAAAAACTATATTCCCCCAAAGTTTATCAATTTTTCTATCTTCAAAAAAAGTTTCAAAAAATCACGACAAAAATTCAGCCTATAGATACCTACCCAACATCCCATTTGTCCCCCAAAGGGACAATGGTCTTTTAGGAGTTAAGCACTACGGAAACCACGACGAAACGACAGACTGCTTACATAAGCGTACTTTTCTCCCTCAAAGTGAGGTTAGTTTTGTTTTTTCTTGGGATTCAAGACCTCCGGTCAACCCTCCGGCCCTTCCATGTTTGCAATTCCGAATTGTGCACATCGGAGGTTGGAGGTCCAACTAGACACAAAGGAACTGATATTTGGTAAGAGCATCCCCACCCATCTTGTAAAACGAATGACTTGTTGCCACCAGCTTGCAAAATTGCCTCACCCGTCTTGCATAATATTATGGATGAACTTGTTAAGAGGCCAAGCCAAAAGTCTCCATTGGCTTGCAAAACTAGGCTCTTTTGCAAGCCAAAGGGCGGCTTGCAAACCGCATGAGACAAGCACCTTTTGCACTTTTTCAACAAACAAGGGCTTAATCCATGAATGTGGACATAGCCGATTGGGTGGCGATGGCCTTTTAAGAGGCTATAGGTGGGGCAACACATCATCCTTGGCTTGCAAATTAGATTGACCGGCTTGCAAATTGACTTGCATTTTGTAGGATGGATGGTGATGCTCTAGAAAATCCATTCATAGGTGGAACTTTATTAACATAAAAGGGCACTCAAAGGCAGTACACGCCCAAGGGCCAGTAAGCACCACAGAGGGCTAGTAAATGCCACTGATGCTCTAATGGAGACCAAGGTTGTTTTTTTTGGCTTTCTAGTGCCAGATTACACTAGAAAAAAATAATTTTACTACAAAATGGCAAAAAAATTGAATTGTTTTTCACCAAAAAACTTTGAATTTCAATAAAATCTAGGATGAAATCGCCAGATTATGGATGAAAACAAAATTAGAGACATGTGGTATGTGCAAATGTGATACTTTCTATCCAATATTTGGATGAATGCTGACATTTGGAGCACCAATATAATACTTTATATCGCCACCTTGGCACTTTATAAAAATAAAATAAAAAAACCCTGATGGAGACCGCCTGAACTCTAGAGGGTCCAGATTCTAGAACCCTCTAGAACTGGACCTCCGTCTCATCGGCCAGGGAGAACTGACCCCCTCGCTCGACCCTGCGGGCAAACCCTATTTTTTGCACATGATTTTTTTTGCAAATTTTGAATTCATATTTGCGATTAGAGACCCCCAATTTGTTAGATGAAGTGAAAAATATACCCTGGAATGGCCCAAAATAGGGGACTTTTTTTTACATGCACCCCTGGTAAGGCCGAGCGAGGGGGTCAATCCACCCCGATCGTCTCATCATCATTGACCGTTTCGTCCGCCACCTTTCCTGGTAGTAGAATCTATAGGGGACTAGGCGTGATCATTGGGAGTTTGGGACTGACTGGGACTCACTTGCCCCGACAGACGACACTGTGGGGCCAACATGGAGACGGAGATGGACGGGGATAGCGTGCGGCGTGTAATACTTTTTGCGAGACGTTATGTACCTGCTTGACCTTTTCGTGGCCTGCTGGGTGGGCCTGGAAAACCCGCTCTCTGGCTGGGCTGCTGCTCCTTTCCTTGGTTCTGTATGTATGCAAGCTAAGAGCATCGCCACGGCTGCTCGCCAAGGGGCCTAACACGCTGACTGAGCGAGCCCTGGCTTCATTTCTTCCCCCACGGCTGACGCGCCAAATGGGAAAAACACGCCAGAATTTTAAGGAGACACGGGGAAGTAGTGGAGCTTCAGCGCGGCTCGCCAAAGGCTCTGACTACCTATTTCAACCCAGTTTCGAGGCACTGACAGTCCTTCTCACCAATCTTCGAAGCATATCCCCCTTTCACCCTCAAAATTTTCTCACAAGTAATTTTATCCTCAAAAAAGTGTCCTTTACTTGTGTGAAAAAATTGAGAAGAAGGCATTTTCCAACTAGAATAAAGTTACCTTTATTTTGTATCTAGATAACCGGGAGACATGCACATTCACCTTAGACGCGTTGTAAGAGGTAAGAGAAGCTAAGTTTATACACATGGGGTGGTAGGAGGTAGAACAAACAATGTGGGATAATTAGATTAGATGTAGTAGGAGCTCCACCATTCATAGTTTTTTCCAAAGTAGAAATTGTGTTAGAATTAAAATTTCAGACCTCATTTAGGCATAGTAGATTAACTTTTTCCAAAACACTTTGAACTCATAAAAGATGTGAAATCAAGACAAATTTCATCTCTAAAAATCCGTTTGAGATTTCAAGTCTCTAGTCAAAAGTTATTCACAAATTTCTACTATGCATTTCTAAAAATGTAAAAAAAATTTCCCTTCTAATCCTCTTTTGAAATTTGTCCATAACTTTTGATTTGAGTCTTGAAATCACAAACGGATTTTTGGAGGTGAAATTTGTCTTGATTTCACATCTTTTATGAGTTCAAAGTGTTTTGGAAAAAGTTAATCTACTATGCCTAAATGAGGTCTGAAATTTGAATTCTAACACAATTTCTACTTTGGAAAAAACTATGAGTGGTGGAGTTCCTACTACATCTAATTTAATTATCCCACATTGTTTGTTCTACCTCCTACCACCCCATGTGTATATAGTAAGCTACTCTTCTTCCCCAGAAGAAACAAATTAAATTGGAAGTGCTTTGAAAGTAATGCAAGAGAGTGCTTATTGATGCATTGGAAGTAAAATGTGTAAGTTTTGCAAGTTTTATATCAAAACCTTTAAATTATTTGCAGTAATACCCGTTTGGCGCCCCTGCATGGCGCGGCAGCCGTGGGGAAGAGGAGGAATGGTAAAGCCCCGCTCTCCAAATCCACACGCCAAGGCAGCACTTGGCGCCCCTCCTTGGCGCGTCAGGCGTGGGGATGCTCTAAGGGCATCCCCACGGCTCACTCGCCAGACGGGGGGCCAAGGGGGGCTGCAGCGTGGCCCTCTTCCTTGGGCATCGCGTGTGGTGTCGCTTTGCCCCACGCTGAGACGGAGAATAGGGACGCTACAGAGCTTCTAGCTAGCACAGCCACCAAAATTTCCTTGCACGATCCTCTAATCTCCCTGCACAAGCTCCTCGCCCCCAAACCGTACCTTGGAATTTGTGCCTGATCCCATAGCGAGCCATCCTAAGCACTCGCCATTTGCCCGGGTGCACTTTAAAATGTGGCGTGGCCGGGCTGTATTTGGAGCTTCGCGTCCGTGCCGTGGGGCAGCCTCTTCACCCTGACTCGCCATTTTCCCGAGTCTGTCCCCCTTGGCGAGTCGGGGTGGGGATGCTCTAAGTGTTTGTTTCATTATTTTTTTATTTCTTTTGTGCATTTTGTAATGTTGCAAAATACAAAAGAATCAAGCAATGTAAGAAACATGTAGCTTGCATTCGTATGAACCAGTAGTACTGTGAACTTTGAAGGGAAAAGAAAGCTATATATATACACATGGGGTGGTAGGAGGCAGAACAACCATGTGGGATAAATAAATTAGAATTTGTAGTTTCTCAAGCACTCATACATAAGTCAAAAGTAGGAATTGTGTTTACAGTGAAATTTCAGACCTCATTTAGGAATAATAGAATAACTTTTTTCAAAAAACTTTGAACTAAAAGAAGTTGATAAATGAAGATAAGTTGCACCTCCAAAAATCCGTTTGAGGTTTCGAATCTCCAATCAAAAGTTATGGACGAATTTTAAAGAGGATTTTTAAAAATGTTAAAGAAAATGTCCATTCCAAACCCTCTTGGAAACGCTGGGATCAGGGTGTTATTAGATTGTGGAGTTATTAGCATAACATTCAAGAGCTGTGAGAGTAGCTGCCTTCCCTCTGACGGAATGATGTGGTATATTCCACATCCAACATTAGCTAATAAGCCACGCGTCAATAATGTCAGACTTCTGCTCAGTGCCAAGGTCATGACTGCACAATCGGGTTACTGGGAAATTGAACACTTTTAATTTCAACAAAACCAAAAAAATAGCTAAAAAAATATGACAAACAATTCAGTGCGGTTAATAATTTCAATGTCTGAATTCCCTCACTTTGCATTGTAAGCCATTCAAGTTTTGTGATTTGGAATTAGAAGACAATTCTTTATGTACATATGGGGTGGTAGGAGGTAGAACAACCCATGTGGGATATGTAATTTAGAGTTTGTAATTTCTCAACCGCTCATAGTTAAGTCTAAAGTAGGAATTGTGTTAAAGTTATAATTTCGTAACTCATTTAGGCATAGTGGAATACCTTATTTCAAAATAATTTTAACTAAAATAAGTTGGGGAATAAAGTTAAATTTCATCTCCAAAAATCCGTTTGAGATTTAGATCTTCCACTCAAAAGTTATGGACAAATTTCAGAGAGGATGTATGAAAATGTAAAAAAAAATCCTTTTAAACCCCTCTATGAAATTTGTCTATAACTTTTGAGTGGAAGATTAAAATCTCAAACGGATTTTTGGAGATGAAATTTAACTTTGTTCCCCAACTTATTTTAGTTCAAAGTATTTTGAAACAAGGTATTCCTATATGCCTAAATGAGTTATGAAATTATAATTTTAACACAATTCCTACTTTAGACTTAACTATGAGCGGTTGAGAAATTACAAACTCTAAATTACATATCTCACATGGGTTGTTCTACCTCCTACCACCCCAAGTATACATAAAGAGCTTCTCTTTTCAACAAAAAAGTCAAAATAAATTCTTGATGGCAAATGGTTAGATTTCATTGGTATACCCATTGAAGTCTTTGGGTTTTGACAGACCATCTATCTCTAAAATTATTTGTTTGTATATTTTGTCCTAGAATTAGCCAAAAAAATAGATCGCACCGTAAATGTACTGGCATTGTCTCGGTCCTGAAGCATACATTAATAACATGTGGATGCATTTCGTGGATGAAGACTTCAGAGAGGCAAAGGCAGCCTCTCTGAAGGCTCTTGAATGTTATGAGGTTGTGGTATATGTGTGTTTACTTTTGATTTTGTAAGTAGATTGGATAATTTGATCTTATGAGATGTTGATTTATAATTGTAATACGCTCGTATACTAACTGGTTGAATGTCCAGCAATTGATTTTAAACTGGTTGGGTTGTTTGAATGTAATTACAGTCTTTGTGATTAACATGAGTCATTGTGTGATTGAATGTTAAAATTGCTAATTTAAATCGAATTGACTGAAAGTGATGATGACTGAATGTGATTATATTGATCGCAATCAATTAAAGCTGGATCGCTAAAATTGGAAGTTTTAGATTAATCTTTGCGTTTGCATATGAATATCAGAGAGAGAAATTGATTTGACAAAGGTCTGTTGAAGAGAGTTGATTATAGTTTATATTACTCGAACGAATAGTAAACCACACCAACCTCATATGTTGATAAGTTATTATCAGTTAAACGAGATCAGGATGTCTCGGTAATTTTTAGAGATTCACAGTAGGGCTTCTTTTTTTTGGCTTTTTGGTGCCAGATTGCACTAGAAAAAATAATCTGGCTAAAAAATGGCAAAAAATTTGCTAAGAAAATTGGATGAAATTGCCAAAAGAACTTCAAATTTAAAAAAATCTTGGATGAAATCGCCAGATTGTGGATGAAAACCAAATTATAGACATATAATATGTGTTAATGTGATATTTTCAATCCGATACGTGGATGAATGTTGAAATTTGAAGCACCTCTATAATATTTTATATCGCCACTTAGGCACTTCTTAAAAAATGAAAAAAAAAGCCCTGATTCACAGTCAAATCGAATGAGAGACTTAAGCTTGTTGATAAGGAAATACGGGAAAATATATTTGAACAATGGACTGTGCACTGTTTTATTTAAAGTCTGGAACTTGGAATTAAATTAATCAGTTGAAGTTGTGAGTAACTTGGATATTAATCTCAACTATTAATCGATTTGTTGTTGACAAATTAAGAATACTACCAATATTTGAATTATCCTTGCAGTCGAATTAACCAATGTTAAATGTGTCAATGTTTTTACGAGAGTTCTTAAGTTACTAATTGTACTAATCTTTGCTAATGTTGTATGTCACAATTGGATATTTTTCATAACCCAACATGAAAGGTTAGCAAGGAAAACAGGGATGAAAAAAATGCTTTTGATAGCTTTACTACACCTCATTAGATTGTCATCCATGTGTCACATAATGGCATCGAGGGCATTCCAGGGTTAAAGCTATTCCTTCGGCACATGTTGTGCAGAAATTTCAAAGGCAAAAAATAAATAAATAAATAAATTCATTTGTAGTGAACTACCCCAAATCACTCCATTGTCTACATTTAGGGGTTAACAAGTACCAATATTGGCTTACTAGAAACAACATAAAATAATTTGGGTTGTCAAAATGATGATCTTCATTAATCTTTGGTTGTCTTTGGTTGTCACCAGGGGACAACTTCCCTGACAAAGTGGTAGAATTTGAAGTTGAGCATGTAGAAAGTGGACCTAAATTTGAAGTTGACCATGAGACTCCGGCTGTGTTTCAATCCAGAGTTTTTGGAAACAGAAAGAATTAAAAGCATCCCCACCCTACTGCTAGATCGGATGATTGGTCTGTCGTGGCTGGCAAAACTGCCCTACCCGCCTGGCAAACCGGATGGCTGGTTAAGCGGGCGGGCCTCCCATGCGCCTCTGGCTTGCAAATGGGGGTCGTTTTGCCAGCCACAACCCGGCCTGCAAAACAACAAATGACAAACACATTGCAACACACGGCGGTTCTTCCTGCCAATCGTTGGCACCTCCTCGCATCTGTTCTTTTACTGCGGCCCACTCAATTTTACCCATTTTACAGGTTGCATTCTTATTACAGCTACGTGCCAATTATTGTATTGAAATTTCACCCCCCACATCTATTTTTACCAAATCGGACCAGCCAGCCTCCAGACGGGTGGGTCTCATCCCCCAACCCGGCTTGCAAACTGGATGGCTAGGCATTATGCCAGCCAAATCCTACCTGCATTTTGCAAGCCGGGTGGGGATGCTCTAAGTTATTTGTGTCAACTTATGAGCTCGTTATGCAAGGCAGACCAATTCCATTTGGGAGTTTAAATTAGCAAGGATTGCTCATAATTCGGCATGGATGTACCCAATTAGAGACTTGGAACCAGTTGCCAACTTGCCGCACACACTCCATCGTGGCACTTGCTTACGCTGGGGGCTAGAACTAGAAGCGAAGGTTCATGTTGTCCCACTTTAGAGGGTCACTATGGTAGAAGCACCCATTAGAGCATGCCCACCCGTCTTGTAAAATGGATGACTTGTTGCCATCGGCTTGCAAAATTGCCCCACCCGTCTTGCATAATGGATGAACTTGTTAAGAAGCCAAGCCAAAAGCCTCCAGTGGCTTGCAAAACCGGGCTCTTTTGCAAGCCAAGGGGCAGCTTGCAAACCGCATGAGACAAGCACCTTTTGCACTTTTCCACCAAACAAGGACTTGATCCATGAATGTGGACATAGCCGATTGGGTGGCAATGGCCTCTTAAGAGGCTATGGGTGGGGCAACCCATCATCCTTGGCTTGCAAATTCGATTGACCGGCTTGCAAATTGGCATGCATTTTGTAGAACATGTGGTGATGCTCTTAGAGGTAGTCACAACCCCTCAAAGAATTGGATTTTCTTAAAGATTGGTTTTCAGACGCATGGAAAGGGGAGCCATTGGGTAGCCTTGTTGCATGGAGGGGCCATGATACCCCTTTTTGCTATGTCAAGCAACCATAATCAAATCTTTGAGAATGGTTCACCTGGATCCTAAACTCGCTGTGAGCTCTCCAGCCAACGAAGTCTCCAACAATTGAGGTCTCCGGTTGGCAAAAGGAAGATAAAACAACAAATAGATTAAATTACAATGGCCAAGCGGTGAAACTCCGCAAGAGAAAGATAAAATATTCTTTGAGAAATGCTCACCCAAGCCCGTTTCTTCACCTACAAAGGAGGAGAATGGCACACCCCAAACCTCAGAGATTTAGAAATCCGGAAACCACAACAAACCTACAAAACAAAGACATGCATCCAATCTTTGAGAAGCAAACGATTCTCAAAGGGACGATGCTATTTTGCGTGCGGTGAGCGTAGAGCATAGAGCGGTGAGCGTAGTTTTGCGAGCCTAGGGTCCCCTAAAATGGGCATATTCTATAAAAGTAAAAGTAAAAGATAGATTCTAAGTTAAACATAAAGTAAAAATAAAAGTAGTTGTACAAAAGTAGGGCCCTATAGCCGTGAGGTTAGTCGAATGTGAGAAACAATTGACCACGGTAATAGGCGGCACAGGGTGATCAAATGGCAAACAGAGACGGTTTATTTTTGGAATTGCGTAGGTGCCCTATGGCCGTGGACACCCTATGGCCATTGTTACCCTGAGGCCATGGGAAGAGTTCCTTAAAAGAAAGTAAGTTATCTTTGGATATAATCACACCATTAACAAAAATAGAACATTTCATATTCCTTAAAAAACTGCAAACATGAGTGTGCCTCCAATAGTTGAAGGAGAAATTTGGAAATTATTGTAGAAATCCATATTGAAACCAGAAAACACTTTGGGGGGCTTCAACAGTTGTGTATTTTTTTGAATTCCCAAGCTTGAAACATAAACAACTTCGTCGGCTAACCAATTCTATATTTTTTTGGATTCCCAGTTAGGAACAAGCAATCACATTGAGGGCATCAACATTTGTATATTTTCTGGGATTTCCACTTTTGAAGTAGAAACAAGTTTAGGCCTTTATGGAGTGTGTCTCCAACAGTTGAAGAAAAAAATGGAAACTATCGAGGATTTATTCACGTCATAGAGATGAAAAAAATGTACTAAAAAAACATCCATTCATGAAAATTATAATCTGAATGCATTCAACAATGATAGAGCAAACAGATTGCAACAAGTTTATGAACAAATTGATTAATAAACGGGTTACGAATAAAATCAGGGAGACTTCGCATGTAGAACTTCCTCAAATTTAGGAGGGTTCGAGGTTTAGTGCTTAATATGTCTATCTATTCCCAAGTCATTGAGAGTGTAGGCCAAGCCACAAATACTTCGGAGAATTGATGTATTTAAGCTGATCAGTTAGACAACCACATTCAAATACACAACGAATGGATGTTAAGATAAACCATTCACTGATATATACACACTTTGAACATTACAAAGGAAAGCACAAAATGAATGCGTGTAAAAAGAATTATAACAATAAATCCGGTAGACAATGAAATTATCAAAATGAGAAAGTGGAAAAACTGCCAGATGATATTGGTCTTGGTTCCATATCAATATCGGCCTCGTCATCAATAAAAAGACGGACGGATCTACTAGAACATCTACCAGTGGACGTGGAGGTTGGAGAAGATCCTGCCGCCTGCAACATAGCAACTTCTGCGTCCCACGGCGCCATAAAATAGTCTCTGTCCGGAGAATGTAGTAAGGAAATCACTCTGAGACAAACGAGTTTATGTTAGTGAACTGATCACAAACAGGAAAATGAAACAAATTAGAATCAAGTAGAAAACGTACTTACTGAATCTGTTCTTTTTTGTGATATGCCGAATAGTGACGTCCAGTGCAATCTCTGCTAGAGTCTCGGAAGCTTCAAGTGGAATTGGAGGTATAGCTTCAACTTGGTCTAAGTGCTCCAACTTAGCCCGAAAGATCTCAATATCGTCTTCGAGGGCCACAATGTGTCGTCCAATAGCTTTGCAAGCTCGAACAGAGTTACCTGAATTCGGATGAAGCAATTTACATTTAGAAATGACTCAAAAAATGAGAGGAAAGACAATTTACCAGGAGAAGCATCACGATAGAAAAGACTACTCACCAAGAGAAGCGGATGCATCCAGGATGACGGATCCAAGCATCGTAAAAGCCTCGATCAACATTTGAAGGAAAACTGGGTCCTTCTCACGGGCGCCTCTCCACGGAACAGATCCATTCATGGATTGAGTGACCGCCGTAGTGAAATTGAACAACACGTCAGTTTCAGCAACTCCCATTTCGAACTCCACTAGTGCTTGGTCGCTCGCAATCATGAATTCGCTAGCATCCATGGCACGGTGAATGAAGAGCTGAATACAGAATCCTCTGCTTTGAAAATGGACATTACAGTGGAATTGAATTAGAACCAGGAGAAACTGTAGAATGCAGTGAAATGAAGTATTGATTTGAAACAGTAGTTACCTTATACATTGAATTGTAAAGCGATGCAGAGGGCAGGTCATTAATTCCCCACCACTCTCGATGCAGAATGAAGTTGTAGCCATGTGCATAGGACAGCACATCGGTTCGGATCTTTGGAACATCTGGCACAAACAATAGAATTGCACCCGCACCGTGAAGAAAGTGTTCCGCAAACTCAAAAAGACTTTCAGTGTGTTGCTCCGAGTACGCATTCCAGGCAGGGACATCGCCGGGGTTTACCGAAATGGACGGAACCCAGAGGTCATCCTTGATATTGACATGAATCAAATCAAAACCATTGTGCGGACAAGACTTATTCAAAGCCTTTTCACCGACTTCTTCCTTGACCTGGAGATTACAGAAGGTGGAATTGATTAATTTATACTTAACAGAAGTACCACAGAGTCCCGTCTGCCTCTAAACGCACAGGAATTAGTGAAAGAAATGTGGTGAGTATAAAGACAAACCTTGAGAACAAACTTGTTCACCGCGTCAAGACAAATGTGCACCTCCGGGAGAGCCTCCATAATCTGAGAGAGGCTGGTATTCTGTACACAGACACTGGATTTGACAGAAGATCCTGACGCCGAAGCCGATATCTGAGAGGCGACTGCGCTCTTGAGCTTGTGCGTTACAAACGACAGCGGGCTAAAGAGGCCAGGAAGAGAAGGAACATGCGGATTACGAGCACCACTAGGAGTGAGCTGCGAAGGCCTGGGAAGAACAACCTCCATTGCCTCCATTTCCGTATCTTCACCCAGGGCTGGAACCGCAGTCTTCTTGGCACTCCCCGAAGCCATAACATCACTCTCCAGAGCGGCTGCAGCATCTGAGGCAGCCTTCTTCTTTGCTTCTTCCTCTGCTTTCCTCTTTGAACCCCTTGTCTTCTTAGCAGGCGCATCTTTATGCGGAGTATCGTGAACCGTCTTCAACCCAGCCAAATCGGGTTGCACTGTGTTCCTCAAATCAATCTCAAAGTGCGGAGGATTGTTCAAGGGGCAGTCAATATACCACCCACAGACTTCCCAGTGCTCTTTCTTCCACTTTCTCGCGATCTCATCCGAGATCATACAATTCTCGGCACGCTTGTCCAAATTCCCGAAAATGCATGATCCGGGAACTTGCTTTTCGGGAACCTCATTGCTTCACGAAGCGAGGCAGGTTTGTTCCACCGCTCCAACCATTTCACCTTCACTGCCGCGTCCATGACCGAGGTAGAAAGATACCACAACTTCTCTTGGGACATCTCCGGGTTGTCTTCTCGGTTCTCATAATGAATCCTAACTTCTCCCAGGAACTGCGGAGTTTGCCTTAGGTCAGCAATGGGGAGTTGTTTCTTCACATCAGATGACATATCCTTCTTCACTTTATCCACGGCCTTCCCAATGACATCGTACAGCTTCCCCGTAGTCCATTCACTTGATTTCTCCGGATACTTTTCCTTGAATTTCCTGGTGGCGTAAGCTACTGCCTCACCTAACTCTTGCTGCAAGACAACGGACAAGGCGACAGAAAGAGTAAATTTTGGAGAAGTGTAAGAATTATGTTTCAAAACATTGAAATCCTCAACCCATCTATTTCAGTGGTAGTACGAAGCAGAAGGCAGCAAGTGTACTGGATTTGGAGTGCCGACATCAGCAGCCCTTTCAGTGGTGTCCCAGACAACTGAGCATAGTGAACCACTGAGAGGGGTGCCGATATCGGCACTCCATTTTAAGAGTCTCACGCCAAGAAAAATACATCACCAAACAGCGAAAAAGTCCCAAATCATCAAGCATGATAAAGGGCCGTACCTGATAGAGAACGCTGATGAGCCCGTCAAGCGTTAACGTGTACTATGTTCGGGTCTTCGACCTCTGCTTCTTTTTGGCGTCAGCTAGCTCTTCAGTGGTAACCAGATTCTCGTAATAGGACAATGGCTAGCCAGCTATACTCTGAAGCCGGTAGAGTTTGTGTACAAGGTTTAACTTCACATGGCAGGTCTGGTTTCTCCTGTTTCAGCAGTTGAGAGTAAGAACACAAGAGCACACATACTTCATAGTAAACGAGCAAGAGAAAAGGGCCGGGCTCGTGGATTACCAGTTCACTTGGTGCAACGCCGTGAGGAGTGGCCCAATCTGGCCTTCCACCTCCAGAACAATTGATTCAACCGCATAATGTCATGACGGGTCGTCTCCATGGTCTCTGTTGATTATTGGCAGCCAGGCCGCGAGCCGATGGTTGCCATCCCAGACGAAGAACATCTTTCCCGAGAATTGCTTCCAAGCATCTTCCTTCTGAAGCTCCTTCTCGAAATTCTCATTTGCCTCAACCCATAACGGACTCCAACTGGCCAAATCCTTATCTGTCACGTCCAGCATTTTGCCCTCGTTGTCCTCCAAGGCGACATAGAAAACACCGTGCCCGTCCATGTATCCTGTACTTACAAAATGTGCACCCAGTGCCATCACGTCGTTCTTCAAGTAGGGTCAAACAACAGCCAGAGCTTTCATTCGACAGAGCGGGATGTTGAGCTTAGACTTCTCCCTTGGTGTGAATCGCAGCCTGTCCAAGACAACGTTCGTATTCACCGACTCCCAAACAACCATCTTGTCCATTTCCCTCCCAAGCTCCTCGGCGGTCATCTCCATTGACGCTTTTTCTGCTTCATCAGTATGTTGGGATGCCTCAACATCCTCGTCACCCACTTCCTCTGCGAAACAATTACCGTTAGCCAAAGGCAAAGAAACAACATAACCTCACAAAACCAGGTTCAGGATTCGCACCCGACTCGTGAATTTCTGGCTGCGACGAGGATTTCAGCCTATCTCGTACCGACACCCTTCCAGGATCGGTCATGTCCGCGGATTGTGCTGCACCAAGGACAAAAAAACAACGAATTTGAGAAGAGTTCGCTCTGTGAAGCCCCCATCGAGACAATGCAAACGTCGGCACCACCTCCACGAGGTTGCTTTGTAAATCCGCAGCCCTCCCATGGGGGTAGTGCCGACATCGGCACCACCTCCAAGGGGGCGCTGCGGATTTGCAAAGCCCCCCCTTGGAGGTGGTGCCGATACCGGCACTGCCCCCATGGGGGGGCTTTGCAAATCCGCAGCCCCGCCATGGAGGCACTGCCGATGTCGGCAACGCCTCCAAGGGGGGGCTTCATTTTTTGAAGCGCCTCTTTGGAGGCGCTGCCGACGTCGGCACCACCTCCAAGGGGGGGCTTCATTTTTTGAAGCACCTCCTTGGAGGCGCTGCCGACGTTGGCACCACCTCCAAGGGGGCGCTGCGGATTAGCACAGCCCCCCCTTGGAGGTGGTGCCGATATCGGCACTGCCTCCAAGGAGGTGCTTCATTTTTTGAAGCGCCTCCTTGGAGGCAGTGCCGACGTCGGTACCACCTCCAAGGGGGGGCTGTGCTAATCCGCAGCGCCCCCTTGGAGGTGGTGCCAACGTCGGCAGCGCCTCCAAGGAGGTGCTTCTTTTTTATGAGGACAAATGCAATTCATTGCACATAAGAGTGTTGACAAAACATGCACCAAGCTTGGGAATTTTACCTCCTGTGGTGTCCGACATGTGATGTCGCTGTCTCGGACACAACCCAGAGTCTCGGAATTCTTTAGCTCTCAGAATTCACTGAAGCCTCACGAGAATGTTGGATTCCAGCAGGTTCTGCCAAGATGGACAGTGAAGGTGCAAATCCGTCACCGACCAGCACAGACAAAGCGGAACTGGAGTGGCAGAAAAAGCACATGTCGGACACCACAGGAGGTAAAATTCCGAGACTCTGGGTTGTGTCCGAGACTGAATTTTAGGTAACATTCCGAGACTCTGGGTTGTGTCCGAGACAGCGACATCTGAGAGCTAAAGAATTCCGAGACTCTGGGTTGTGTCCAAGCATTAACAGTACCGGATCCGGGAGCAGAAGACTACTGAAACCCTACCGGTGTTCAATGCTTGAACAACTTCAAGACCTGAAAGCTAAGGAGTTTCGATCCCTGGCTGTATGTCCGAGCATAAACCTGTGTGGCGTCCAAGAGAAAAAGAGTACCGAGGTCGACAGCAAAGACGAGTACCGAAACCCTAGCGAGTGTTGCCAAATCGAATCCCGAACCCAATCGTCAACGCCGTCCGAGAATTGCATGCCCTGGCCGACTAGTTCAACCTGCCGCTAAACGGAACCCTGATGCCTTGCTCAGATTGTGGCTCCTGGACAGATACGAGTTTTTTCGTAGATGGTGTTGCTTCAATAGGAACCAGCCATATGAAATCACTCCCGACAAAAAACCAAAAATTTATTCCCACTAGTTTTCGTTTTTTCTTTCCTTGTTGATATTTTCACTGGAAGCGTGTCTATCATGAATTAATTCAATTCTCCGTGCGTGTCTATGCGCAATCGTTTATGAAGCCCCGCGAATAACATTCTTTCCTTTTTGGTTAGTGCTTACGGGCCAATAAGACCAGGATTGGCGAACTCTAGAATAAATTCCGACGTCTCCCGATAGACAAGAAACTCAACTCCACTTAATTCACAATCCCACTAATTACTCAATTCCTGAAACTTCCAATGTCATTGATCACTCTCTCGGCCTCTCTTGTACTAGCATTTTGAATTAGAAGTTACTTCTCTGGCAACCATCTTTAGCGTTTGAGATCCTACAAAGCTGTCAAATATCGCTAAATGTCCTTACTACTTCAAATATGACGCGGGTTGTCTTCCCGAGGTGGTAAACCCTCTAGCAACTCACGCTTGCAATGCGTTTGCAGAAGATGCTTGTGATAACACCTTAAAAATCACCAACAATGATGAGAGGAAACCAACCAAAAATTTCATCGTCACAATACCTTGCTCTCTAGTGCCCTTTCTACTCGATCGCTTGCCACGGTCCAAGGCACACTCATCAAGAGAGCTTCCACTTGCGCTGCTAGCTGGGGAGGACTTCTCTGGAAGTTCTGCCCCCATCGTCTCCTCTGCAATTTCTGTAAGGCTAGCTGATGGAAGACCCTGCAGTTCGCTATCTAATGGTTCTTCGCTACCAAATTGAAGGACTCTAACTGTCTCTCCTACATCAGCTATGCGACAATGTGACCACAACTCCCTCATAATCCGAGACTTCTTCAAATGCTTCTGATCTGTAAAATACAAAGCTTGTCGTTTTCGTCTCTTCGGCATTCTGAAGGACGTAGGAATTGATTGTCAGCTCCACTCCCCGCAATACTTATTACCCTAGTTCTATATATGTATCATAATACCTATGTTGGTATTATTTCAAGTGCTTGCGCCATAATGACAAGTTCTACAGCCCCACGGGATGTTAGGGATCATATTAGAAACACCAATGGCATGTCGCCATTCTCACGGGCCGATGTCCACTGATGACAGCTTGGTATATTCAATCCCGTGGCGCCGTCATGACTGATTTATTATGAAAATGAATATCATAAAGGCAGTTGCCGTTCTTAAGAGTTGGTCCTGCCACCAATTCGCAGTTTAAATATTCTGACACTTCAATTGACGGTTGTCAGGAGGGAGGTCAATTTATGGAAGATTTACTAGTTAAGAGCCTACTTGCTTCTAATTACGTGTGCAGTAGTTGTAGCTGTTCATAGACTAATTGCCTTTTTAATAATAATTTCAAGGACTGCTTTTATAACCACGCATACTTAGAGAATTTAGTCTAATGAGACACTCTGTTATCTGTGCAGGATCTACAGATATGCCGCCGGTTCCAACTGGCTGCAGATCAAACAATGTCCTTTGTAACTAGGAACGGATACTATTTGAATGGAACGTGTACCACCAAATTCGGTTCAGTAATACAATGCTTTCTTGTACTACTAAATGGTGGCATGTCTTTGGTTATTAAATGAAATGACTAAATTGACGTAGTCCTCAAGCACTACGTTTCTTATTCAAGGAATTTGGTAGCGACATTTTTCATTTCCTTGTTCTGCATGTCTGTTGTATTCCCTCCTTCAGATTTAGGATTGCCATGTCTACTTTGGAGGATGCCATCCTCAATACGGTTCTAATTTGAGGAGATGGATTGGCAGTGCCGATTTCTTTTGTTGTAGAGGAGGATGGCCTCGCTAGAGTTACAGGTTCTCGTTTGGCTTCTAGGTTCCAGATTGTGGAAGGTACTTTGCATTTAGATTTGGACATTATTGACCCAGGTTCGAGGCAAGTCACTCACACTGTAGCGCAGATGTCGTGTGACTCTCTTGGCGGTGAGGTCTGGTCATTGTCACCTGGAAACTACCGCGTGTATGGAATGAAGGACAATGCAGTCGATTCTTCAGCGAGACGTTCTTCCACAGCATCAGTAGTCACTCCAATGCTTCGAAATGTCAAATTAGAGCATGGCGATGGTCTAGTCCTGCTTCTTAGTGATGATTCTGATAGTGATTGCGTCCCTTCAAAGCCAGACTTTACTACTCCCAACCTTATAGGACTCACGCTCGTACATGCACCTTCCGTTCTTAAGTCTGGTTCCTCCCGTCCCTTAGGTCCATCCACTTCCAAGCCTCCCTTGCCACATGCTGAAAGTATCGTCTCCTGCCTACGCCAGTTGAATACAACCAAGGGCGCTAGGTCAATTCTTAGCAAGTTAGATTACAATTCAATTACGATAGAGAAAGTAGAATATCTGCCCCCGGATTTTAATGGTGATATTATCTTTGAGCTCCCACCGATGCGGAAGTATCCGCTATCCACCAAGGCCGGACAACTGCATGGCATGGATAAAAAGGATGACGGACACGCTTGGACTCGAACAGCTACTACGCATATTCAGTCAACATCTCAACTTTCTTTCAAATTGTCCAATTGCCTGGGACATCTACGATGCACGAATACCGCTTGCGAATATATAAGTCGGCCGAACCGTTTGTCTACGTCAAATGAAACTGAGTGGGACGGTCTTGCTTCCTCTGCCTTCGTTCCCGGATCTGATCCCCCCTCTAATTCTACCGTTGTCTGTGCCCTCTGCCTGGTTAAGCCTACTTGCCTAGATAGTTGCCCTGCTAAGATATATTACGTTTACGGCCCCAGTCACATGACCCGTGCTTGTATCCATCTCGGATTCCATTCACATCCTGTGAAACAAGGAAATCGAGAGTCAGCTGCCAAACTTCGTAGTCTTATTGGTGAACATGTAGAAAAGACTCCATCAGCAACAAACTCTGCCATTGTCCTTGAGGCGAGTAAGGAGTACCTTGGCGAACTACTTTTATGTCCGGAAGGTGTGTCTCAAAAGACTCTAGCAATAGAGGAACTGATCCCTGTCCTGGACAAATTTAAGCAAATGTCATCTCCTAGTATCAGAAACGAGGTAACCACTTTTCGATACCTCCGTCGTTTTGGAGTCCTTGATAGCATCACCAAACTGAGAGGGGTCAGCAACTGGGCCTTCATCCAGGAAAACAGGTTTCCGGGACAAGGCACGGACTCTGACAAGGTCTTCATTTTTAAGATGGCGGAGTTGGGCTCTGGAAGTGGAGTCGACTTGGTGAGGCGTATGCAACCCGGAGGTGATTTGGAAAACGCGTGGATGATGTTCGACCATGTCAAACGGGTGAAGTCTTGGACCACAATGGCTTGTCACGTGTATGATTCCACATACTGCCGCGTCATGACGATTGTTGTTTGCGACATGCAATCTGAAGATGTGGCAGCGCAACAAGTGTTTTGGAAAAATCTGAATGCTGTGTCTGCTAGGCATGATGTTACTAATCCAAATTTTAAAGGGTTCATGGCTGACAGTGCACAGGCAAACTGGAATGCAATACGTATTGTGTACGGTTCTGGTGACTCAGCAATCCCCATGATCAACCGCGAGAGGACTTGCCTTTTTCATTGGACGCAATCACTGGAGAAACACACCAAGGCAGATATCAGAGCAAACCTATAGGATCAACATCGACGCCTTTGTAAACAATACAAGAACTCGGTATCATTGGAAGAAGCTCAAAGTAGGTATTTGGCCATCCGTGCATGGTGGTTATCATCTGGCGCTTCAACTGATGAAGGACTTCCAAGACTCGACTTATGGCTAGCATTCTGGCATTTTTGTTACCGTCAGTGGGGAGGATTCATGGAATTGGTAAGTGCGGCGTTCACTTGTTTCTTCTCTTTGTTTTGCACACCGTGCACTCAGGATGCCGATATCAGCACTACTCCTCAGTAGTGCTAGTTCTTTAGTCTCTTCCTTTCGTTCACCGTGCACTCAAGATGCCGATATCGGCACTACTCCTCAGTAGTGCTGGTTCTTTAGTCTCTTCCTTTCTATTCACCAAATGCTTTGAGTTCATATTCCTTGTTTCAACACTCATCATGTAGGATTGCGTGCAGGACCTGTCATCAACCAAATTGGCAGAGATGCCCTCATGTAATTTGGCGGAGTCAATTCACAACAAGTGGCTGCAACAGTCTGGCAAAAGAGGCAGTGACTTGTATGTTGCTTCTGTCGATGACATGGTCAGAGCATTCATGCAGGTTGTTGCTTACTATCAATTCCTGAAGGGTGAAAAGCCAGGTACTGGTCCGGGGAAAGAAGAACTTCGTCTTCGTGCTGCTCAACGCACTGCTCAACGATCCGGAAATTCAAAGGTTCTTCATGCCGCCTTCGCCAATATGCCTGGTGCTGACGTCTTCTGCACATGTGATCCTCATCTAGAAGGGGAGGAAATTTTTGTTTCCTTGAAGAGAAAGGCAGATCTCCCTCCGGGATCAGAATTCGACTCGCACCGCCCCGACAAGATTAGTGTCTCCCGCCCAAGGCGCAAGGCCCAACGGCTCAATCCGGAGATTGTTGATCTCACTGCTGAGGAACCTTAGTTAAAATTCGAACTTCGACCAGGAGAAGGCACTACTCCCCCACTCAAGTCACCATTGACTCATTCTCCAACACAACATGTGAAATCAGTTCAGGAGACTGTTTGCGATGAGCGGCAGTGGCATATTGCAAGACTCCCGAGGACGTCTGCGAAAGCTTGCTTTGCTCTGCAGGCCAAGACTAAAAAGAAATGTGTGGCAAGGATTGTGCAGGACAATCGAAGTACATCTGCCCCAACTTTCACCGGCTTGATGGACAATTACAAGAAGGTCAGATTGCAAAATATGCAGTTTTTTTTTTGCAATGATGACATCAATCGCTGTGTCAATGGAACTCGGCGGAAATGGGTAGTTTCTAAACCTATAGTTCCTGATGTTTGGCCTGTTAAAATGGGCACAAACTTGACAAGGAAAGAGATTCTAACTCTCGAAAATGCCGGATTTAACTTCATGGAGCGCGTGGAGCTATCCCCTCGAAAGTTGTTTGCAGAAGGGATTTCCGTAAACCTCAACAACTATCCTTCTCCTCCAAATCCTTCAGATCACCCCACCAAGCGATACGGGAAAAACATTCGAAGGAACCCTACCGCTCCAACAACGAAGCACCACAACAACTGCGCCTCTGCTTTGTCTATTGTTGGGGAGATCTGCAGTATTCTGATGGTTCCTCCTCCAGCTCTCGGATGCATTGTTACATTAGAGTCTAGAAATATTTCTAAGGTCTCTAGGTATTTGCTGACGATTGGTCAATTCCCAAGCTGCGACTGCCCATCATTCAAAGACATGTCACAAAAGTCACTTAGCAAGCGAGGAGCATGGACGTACTGTAAGCACCTGTACTACATATTCGTCATAGTTTGTAAGTTAGATCCCGAGGTACATATCTTTACGCACGCTCCTAGTTTCAGCTGGAATGAGGTAAAACAGGTTCTACAGATTCTGCTACTTAAACACTACGGTGCATAGTGAGTATGAATAGTCCTATTATCACAATGTGATCCTCTCCCCTACTTTAAAAAGAAAGCGGTGAGACTTGAAGGACCACCGCTAGAGTTTCTGCACAAGGAATTGTTGTTGTTTTAAACTTGCTCCATAATCAAATCCAGTAGAAGTTCTTGGAGTATTTCCAACTAATCCTGTAAGTGCATGACATGAATTTCTACCCTATTCATTAAATGTCTGTCTCATATCTAAGCCTTCTTTGTTTTCTGAATCCCTAAACACATTTCCGTTGTTGCGGCCGACTACGTCTATCTTCCAAGTGTTTCGGAATCACCCTAAACCCTAAACCCACCATGTCTTCGCACCGTAAATTGTTTGCTTCCGCCTTCTAAACCCTACCCATAAGCTAAACCACACGAAAATCTGTTCGTCTACCACCACGGTAGGTGCTCTTCCTCACTCTTTCGCGCCCATTCTCCATCATGTACTCTCCCTAACTCTTGCAATCTCCTAAACAATATCTCCTCACTCCCACTCGGCTTCCCTTCTATTCTTCTTCTTGCTTCAATCCAGAACCACAGATATCATATCTTCTCACCTCTTACAATCCTTATCAGCATGGTTATAGGACCTTGTTTCCGATACTTGCGTCTGTCATCTTCTTGATGGTACGTGTACTGACAAAATAAAACCCCTCTGCACTACATTCCTGCAATTCATTCCACGGTCATAGGTCTGTCATTATTAAAGATTTTAAGAGTATTCACCCTTAAAATGTTCTATGACTTTTACTTTATCGCTCGCATTCCAAAAATTAACTACCTTTTAACGCTCTATGCTCGCAAATCTACGCTCTACGCTCTACGCTCGCATCTCTACGCACGCAAAATAGCAATCCCCATTCTCAAAGGGGTTGTGACTACCCCTATTAGGGCTAGTCACAACCCCTTAGAGAATCTGATTTTCTCTGAGGTTGCAACTTTCATGCAGAAACTTGGGAGCCAATGGGGCCCCTCGATTTCGGAGGGGCTGTGACCAGTGTTTCTTTTTTGGGCAAAATTTTGCACTAAAGCGATATTGCATGGATGGTAAAAAAAACACTATTGAATATTTTCTAAAAAAACAGAGAGAATCGTAGAAAACTACTAGTGTCTGGCATGCACTTTGCTTGCTAGCATGGACGAAGCAATGGCGCATTGCCCAGCTAAGTGATGGATAAGTTGCCTCCACTGACACAAATTGATACTTTCAAATGCTCCAGTCACGTACAAATATGTTGCAATTTAGGGTTTTTCGTTAATGCCTCCCTCCCAAAACTTCTTCCTTGCTTTTGAACCTCCAAAATTTAATGAAGGATCGCTCATGTCGCAGTCCGAATTTTTGGTTTTCAGTTGTTTATCTAGAAAACGGAACGGAAACTATCGATTAGTATGTAGGTTTTGTCTAGAAACAGCAGAGGACGGAAAATTAGGAAAGACATTGAAATAGTGGAGTAGTTCGAACGAATCCAATCCTAGTGGTGACACCTAGGAACCGGATAGAAATCGGATCCTTGTCCGGAAGTAGTAGTGGACCGGATTGGGGTTAGAGAACCGGATTAGGGTTAGACCGGATTGGTGGGACCGGACCGGTAAACGTCATCATGACGGCTTTTAGGTCAGGAGAGACTATAAAAGGCCAGCACCTCCTCAGTCGCACTCCTTTTTCCAAACTCCGTTTGGTGAGAGTGTTTTGTCGCGCTCCTCGTATTTTGGCGCTGTGTGAGTGTTCGCGTGTGTGCGTGAGTGTGCGAGTGTTAGAGGTGTGTTGCAGGGTAGGATTCCGGTTGCGTACCGATCGCTGTGCAGGATTCCAGTTGAGATCGGAAAGAGAACGTGAGAACGGGACGTGCGGCTAGGACTGTGTGAGGTAGAATCAGAAAGGACTGTCTTAGATCTAGTCTGTGTCCATGCCACAGCTTAGGCGGAACAGACCAGGCCCATCCACGTCGTCGGCTCCGGTCAAACTCCGGAAGGTCGTTCCGGTTCTCCCTTCGACAGAGGAGGAGATGGAGATGCTCCGGTTGGATCTCAACCGGATGGGGTGCCAGGGTTTGCTCGACAAACCCTGGGGTTTTAAGGACGAGCGGATGGTGAAGGAGATCCAGGGGAAGTGGACGAACCAGTTTGACAACACGATCCGTTGTGTTCCACATCAATGGACGGAAGAGATCTGGAGGGAGGTTTATAAGTTCCGGGCAGGAGGCCACGGGATGGCAAACCGGAAGGACGAGTACGTCCGGGGCAAGTTCCGAGGAGCGGTCAACCCCAAGGACGGATACGCGGTAGAAGACTGCATCGACGACCGGCACTGGAAACTGTTACAGTTCCTGATCCCGATCCTCCATCCGGAGAAGCCGACAAGGGTGACAATCACCCTCGGCAACACTATTTTCGGTGCCCTGAGCGGTGACCGGAAAGCAGACTGGGCCCGGATCATGTTCGATATGGTGGCCCAGTTGGCGACGAGGGTCGGAAGGAGTAGGCCGACACCCGTGTGTCCCTACCTCTTCCACCTCTATGAGCAACACCAGCTCCTTTTAGACTCGGAAGAGAAGGAGTGGAAGGCCCAGGAAAATCTCCTGAAATACGGAGAATCGGAAACGGACGAGGAGGAAGAGGAAACCGAATCCGAGACCGAAGAAGAAGAAGAAGATGAAGAAGAGGCGGAGAGGCAGCCCAAGCGGCACAAGACGACGTCTCCGACCGGAAGGGGATCTCCACTCGGTGATAAAACCGGAAAGGAGAAGACACCGGAAGGGGAGAAGGCAGGCTGTTCGAAGAAGGGACCGGTCGACCCGTTCGAGAAATTGGTGAAGATCCTCGTCGACATCTGCCTGGACTGGGAGGCGAAGAGAATCGCCCTAAACCAGATCGGAGAGTTGGTGCAGGCAACACCGGATAGCAAGTTGCCAGGGAAGGTAGCGGAGTGCATCACCAATCCGGTCGAGATCCGGAAGCAGGAAGCAGAGATCCGTCGACTTCAAGAGGAGGTCGATATGTTGAAGGCGGAAGTGGCCACCTTCAAGGAAGATATGGCCGCCACCCGGATAATGGCGGACGAGACGCAGAAGGTGGCGGAATCGGTGAAGGCGACTTTCGGTGAGACCGGAAGCGTGGCAGTCAGGGCCAGACTCTTCGATGAGAAGGTCTTAGAGGAGAAGAAACTATCCGGTACCCGGATAGTCCGGATCCTGACTGACTTCACCGAGCAGGTGGAGAAGAATTTGGTCTTAGCACGAGGAGCGGCGGACCGGATGGAGGAGTGTACACAGAAGCTGACCGGATCGATGAGGGTCCACCTATCGGACATCTCCATGCCGGAATCGTTTCCGGAAGTGCCAGACCCAAGGGAAGGAAAGGACCAGACTCCGCAGTCAAAGCCGAGTCAGCCTTCCCAGACCGCGCCGATCAACATCGAAGACTCTCCCGGTTCTGACATGCCAAATCCGATGGCCGGAGAGCGGAACAGGAACTTGGAAGAAGTCTTCGAGCAATTGGAGGCGGAGCCCAAGAGTCCTTCGTTGGGGCGCGGGATAGCGATGTAGAATAAGTTAGGAAGGATAGGATAGGAACGGATCCGGATTAGTAATCCGATCCGGTAGTGTTAGGAGGACCAGAAGTTAGGATCCGGATTTAGGTTGACTTTTAACGGCTCTTTTTGCCTTTTGTTATTTTTGGAAGTTCTCAAAGTGTATATAATTCAGTCCTTGTGCTGAGGACTGAGAGTCTTTCCCTCTGCATCTTTCTTTGTGTTTTTTCCTTGTGCTTCTTTGTTGTACGATCTCCCATGTCTTGGCAGGATTATGCGTGAGGGAGTTCGGAAGGCGCGAGCGGATGCAATGGGATTTCTCCCCTTGGTGTTTTCTTGGTTCTAAGTGCATGTGAGCGGATAGGACAGAGTTGGGAGTGAACTTCAGTGCCTCAGCGCGTCTAGAGTTTGAGATTCCGGGTGAGAAAGCCGTTGTTAGGCTAGGCGGATAGGGAGGGAGTCCTTAGTCGTGCTAGAACTCCTGGGTGAGAAATCCGGTTGAGTGTCCGATCTCCTGTGAGGTCTCACCATCTTAACAGTAAACGGAAGAATTCTAGTTGACGTTGGAATGGACGGGTGCACTTGTAACCGCCTTAGCTTCGCACGGAATAGGATGACATCAGGGTCGTTGTAGTATTGAGAGGATCATACGGGGGGTCTTTGTGTGACCAGTGGACCGGATTGCAATCTGGATTGCTGTGAAGGACCAAACCGGATCCGTACTAGCCTAGGAAGGAAGAGATTTGGAAAGTGGGTCTTCAGCCACTATAAGTCACGGAAGGTGTGGTGGGCCTACCACTCTCAAAAGCAAGCGGCGAACCCTCTGATGGCTAAACAGAGGCAAAACCAAACCGGATAGGAGAGGAAATGGTTGTGAGTTGTCTAGAGCGGATTGGCCTAGACGGATACCCGGACCGGAAGAGATAGGGTCCTTGGGTTGTGTTGGATTCGATAACCGGAAGACTAGCTGGAATCAGAAGTTAGAAAGAATCCGGTCCTTTGTTTTCTGGGTGTTTGAACTTCCGGTCATAGAAGGAGGACCGGAAAAGATGGATATTACTACTGACTTGGCTTAGTTCGTTAATAAGGCTAGATACTTCACAGAATCTCGTGGGTTCGATCTTTAGAGTCACTTTGTTATGCTTTAGAGTGATTTTTGGAAGTATAACATGGGAATTGCTTATCCTGTGTTGCGACAGCTCACATAGTGACCCCCAAGTACAGCACATTATGATTGATTGGTAGTCTGCTTATCTGCTAATTTTCTACAACTCTCAGAGAGTCAGAGTCTCAGACTTCCTTCTTCAATGGTGGAATTGGTGGTTGGCATTGATTCTTAAGCTTTAGAAATTAGAATCATGGCGATGCAACGGCTGGAGTCATTATTTCTAAGAATGGCGGTTGTCAGTAGCTTCATTAGCTTCCTTTCTTCAGGTACAGTAGCATTTCAAACTCTCTAAGTCTATGCTTTACCTTTGAAAGTTGGTTCTTGAATTGTGACCTTGGGTTTTCAATCTTCTTGATCACTTGTGAAGGAGCATTTCATCGCTTGTGGAAGAGCACTTCTAAGAGGTTAGAAGAGTGATCCACTTATACTTTGAGTTCATTGAGTTGTCTATGAAATTTTCGTTGTGAATTGAGTAGTTTAAGATTTTGTAAACTTCTTATATTTGATTGCTTGCAAGTGTATTGTATTCATTACATTGCAAATTTAAGTTTGGAATTGTGTGGGTGATGCTTCACTCCAAGTTAAGGTAACTAGTAGCAGTGATTATTAATTTTTTGGAAGTTACAATATCTCACTTTGGGGAAAGAATCCAACTCTTGGTATGGCAGCATTGTCAATTTGACTTAATTTGTGCATATCAAGGAAGAAATAAATTATCTTAACTCTATATATCATCACTCCAATGCTTGTATGCCAGAAACAACAATTGCAACTCGTGCCTAAGAATTTATACAGTTTAATGTCACTAATTTCAATTAGAGCATGTTCTTGCATAATTGTATTTGGACCTAGTTGCAAGTGGGTTCGATTGATAATGATCTATATGGTTCTCAAATTTTGAATTGCCTTCATGCAGGCCTAACTTGTTCACAACCTATTCATTCACTTTGATTGAAAAACTTCAAGCAATAGAATCAACTAGTTTTTTTATTTCAATGCCTTTCTGGATTTAAAAGGTTGCAACTACTATTGTGTGAGCATTAGCACATTGCTAGTTTATGCTATATGTTTTATTGATCAAATCTATTTGTGACTAACTAATTGGAAGTCTGTGGTGATTAGTTAGGGTTCTATGGTGTTGCGGGCAATGGTGCCCAAGCTGCCAAAGAAGGTTCCTACATTTAAACAACGTGCACTGTTGCTTTCAAGTCGAGGCGAACTCTCCGCACAAGCTCTAGAAGATGTCAAGAAAGCAAGGGCAACAACTCGTGAGATTTCAAGCGCCAATACTGCAAGCCCTTCCGTGCAATAGACCCCCACATTCATCCAATGACAAAGCTATGGCGCAATTTAAGCTTGTCTCCAATGTTGCCTGGGGTTTTTCCATAATTTTTCAAGCTTGCTGAAATAGCCATGATCATGGTGTGCATCTCTATTATTCTCATTTTCATTTCAATTATGGTTTTCTTTTACTTTTGGTTGGATGTCATTCAAGTTTAGATTTTAATTTAGATTTATTTCAACAACATTTATGCCTTCAATTTTGAGATTTGAAATTACATTGCTATTTGGTGTATTTCAATGGTTGGTGTGTGATAAAATTTTTGTATATTTGAGCATGACAATTGGATTATCAATTTCAGAAAATAGATTTTTTTCTCACCATCAACTCTAGATTCTCATTCCTTCTAATGACCCTTAGTGTTATTTTGGTGTATCAATGATGGCAGGTCCTAGGAAGTGTGGAAGATGAGCGGACATTCAACAATGTTTCATTTCTCAAAAATAAGATTCGGAAATGCTTAAGAGACCATCTTGCTTTGTGTGCAACTATGTTTGCCCAAAAACACTTCACAATTCAGATCATGCCGTACAAAGAGGCAATTGAAGTTTGGAGACTTGCTAAGTCCAAGCAGAGCAGATACCAAGAAAACCTTTGAACGCAATCACGGCTAGTCATTGCCCATGTTGCTCTATATAGGCAAATAGGTTTTTGTTTTGGTATTGTTGGCTTTTTGGGTTGTAGTATGTAGTTCAGATTTCCATTAATATAGTCATATGAGCCACTTCTTGGACAAAGTTGGTTGTGCTTGGTACATGATACAAACATTGAACATCAAACACACTTTATTATTATGTTGCTACAGTGTTTTATGAACACTTGAGGACATTTTTCATATTCAATTTTGAATTCTTTCTTTGTGTAATATGGTATGTATTGGTTCAATGTTTGGCTTCTATAGTTGTAAGGTTTATTTTTATTCCTCAAGATGGTTATTGCTTTGTCAAAATGCTTAAAATTTGGTGAATTCGCTTTTATGTGAAGTTGAAAAATCAATGAATCGCTATTTACCATGCCTAAATTTATTTCCGATATCAACTTTGAACTATTTGTTCAAATCCTAAATTGCCAAAGGAACCTAAAATTTTAATATAAAAATCATTGTTGGGCACCCCCCCAAATTTGTAATTAGTTTTGAAGGCTCCAAACATAGATACATATTTGCCTAATGGGTGATTTTAAATTAAAGAAAATCAAATTTTATGCGTCCTAAATAACGTGAAAATCAAAATTCTGGTTGTGACCCCCCCTAACTATCCCCTGATGCAACCTCAGAGGTTTTCTTAACTTGCATGGAGCTGGGATAAGTATAGAACTTTGAACTTTTGCAGCTGTAACTTCAAAAGGTGGGCGAAAGGTGAAACTCCAGAACACAAAGGTTAATTTTTCTACGGAAAAATGGCGTCCGAGCCCGTTTCTTCACCTGCGGAAGAAGAGAACTCCACACCCCAAACCCTTGAGCATTACAAAAAATATGAGGCCTCCGGAAGGCCGTTAAGCCTGGATCCCCGTAGTGATACTACGGAGTTTTTTTCCAAAAAAAAGAATTCAGAAACTGAAATTCTGACGTGGTCGAAGTTCCACGCCAGCGCTGACGTCAACGCCACGTCAGCATGACGTCATTTTTAATATTTTTTTCGGGAAAAAAGAAAAAAGAAAAAAAAAAGTTATTTTTTTTCAAAAAAAAAAAGATTTTTTTTTTTTTTTTTTTTTTCCGTAATATCACCCGCGGGTCCCGAAAATCAGCACTCACGGCCTTGTTGAGGCCTCATATTTTTTGTAATGGTTTGTTGAATTGAAAATATCAGAAAATCAATCGGCGACTGCCACGCGTCCAACCCCTAAAGTTCATTAAGTTCTCCGAAGGGCTGTGACTACCCCTATTTTCAACCAAGATTGGAATAGGTTTCAAACCAAAGTTTGGAATGTGATTTTTTCTCCTTTGCAAGGTTGGGACTACGAAGTCACGACCAATGTCCTGATGTAGTGAGCAAGAAAGTAGGAAGCAGTGAGTGGGAAAGTAGTTCAAAAATGATCGGAATTGGAAGACTCTATATCTTGGATATGGGCTGAAGCCACCTTTTGGCTTCCAAAATTCATAATAATTTGAATTTGAAGAAAACAATCACAAAAAATGGGCAATGCACATCATTTCTATCTTTCTACACGGCAATAAATTTACATTGCCTTCTATTATTCCAAAACATGTGCGGAATTGCTTAAGTGGTTCACTATGGGCGGTTCTACCATACAATAGTGTGCCCTATGCCGTTGCCACGGGCATTGCCACAGTCAAAAAAGTAATTTTTGATTTTTTTTTAATGTATAAAAACTTTGAAATTCAATAATTTTCACACCGTAGGTCCAAACACCATGAAACAAATTATCCCGTGCACCCTTCCTTGTTGAGGGCTTTCCAACGATATCAAACACACCACTAGGGGACACACAGTCTGGGAGATCTCACCATATCAAACAAACAAACAAAACAAAACAAATAACCTATCTTAATGGATGGATGTTAAATTAGGAAGGTTTTTAAAGTTTTAACCACTTAGGTCTCATACATACCTGAACCCCAAAATATTTTATAATGAAAATAACATAATTTTCATTCCACCTCCCACATGTATGATTGAGAAGCTTAAACTTTATTCTTTTTGCAACCATAGAAAGTGAAAGTACACTTTAATTCCCTAAGAACCTTTGTATATAATAGTGCACTTTGCAATGGAATTTTTTTGTATTGCAAGGCGTACTATTGTAACGTTGATTCATAGCTCGGTGACTTTAAATGTTTGTAGCTGTTCAAAGATCCAAACAAATTCTTTTTTACCAATGTTCTCACAGCTCAGGCATCTCAAGTAAAAGCATCTGTACTTGATCACTTAAGGAATTTTGTAGCAAATCATGAGCAATTTAAGGCGCAGAAATTTTCTCCCATGTACGAAAATAGGAAATATGGGGATTGAAATTTATTCCTAATTTCATTCCCAAAATTGAAATTACTGTGAATTTTGGAAGCCAAAAAGTACTCATGACCCATTAGACTCTTCCAGTTATAATCATTCAAGAATTGCTTCCTGCTTCCTACTTCCGTTGCTTTCTTGCTCACTACTTTGGGACATGTGTAGTTATCTTATTAGTCCCAACCTTGAAAAAAAAACATTCCAAGCTTTGGTTGGGATTTGGGAATGCATGTGTTCTAGCCTTGGTTGGAAATAGTGCACCCTACAAGTTGGCTATGGATCGTGGTTGACAATGGGTGCCTCTACCTTACGCATTGCGAGGAAGCTAGCAGTCCTCTCCTTTCAATCAGGCACCCATTGGAGGCCAAAGAGGATTGATCCCTGTATTGTCCCATCAAAGGGTACATGTAAAACCTGGCCCCTATTTCGTGCCGCTTAAATTTTGTGTTTCTTCTAAACTCCGAGCTCATTCGGGGCCTCTGATTGCAAATACGAGTTCAGAATTTGCAAATTTCATCACCTGCAGAGAATAAATAAAATTCCAGTGTTTTCTGCATGGGTAAAAGACGGGGCAATGCATGGGTCAATACTTTTGGCAGGACGAGCGAGGGGGGCAGTTCACCCCGGCCCACTTGGCAGTGCCTTGATAGACAGTCGGAGCGGCGCATAGGCTGGCCAGGTTCAGGTGCCCGCTTCCTGCCGCCCGGGTCTGCTTCGTCTACCTGCTTGGAATGCGCTCGTATCAATTTGGATTCATAATTTTCAACCTTATATTACAGTGAAACGCAGCGGACAAACCCTAATAAGGGTTTGGGCATCCAACTACTGCCATAGTGCCATGCATCTTCACACTGCTGGAGGCCTTGGGGACTGCGATTCCATGGGACCCCGTTACTCCGTACTATTCTTGCTAAGTTAGTCTAGCTAATTCTAGAAATTCTTTGGAACAGGATGTGCGATTCCATGGGAACCAGTTACTACTGTTATTGCTAGTCTAGCTAATTCTAGAAATTTGGGGGGGAACAGGACGTACAGTAGAATTCCACTAAGGCTCCCCGAAGATCAGCGGCTGTCCAATCGGTGCACATATGTGCTGTACATGATCCTGAATTCCCGACAGACTAGACTGCGGGGAGGGACCCTAGCTAGTCGGAGCCAGGGCTTTTTTTTTCGTTTTTTATGAAGTGCCAAGGTGGCGATATAAAATATTATATTGGTGCTCCAAATTTCAGCATTCATCCAAATATTGGATAGGAAATATCACATTCGCACATATCATATGTCTCTAATTCTGTTTTCATCCACAATTTGGCGATTTCATCCTAGATTTTATTGCAATTTAAAGTTTTTTGGCAAAAAACAATTCAATTTTTTGCCATTTTTTAGCCAAATTATTTTTTTCTGGTGCAATCTGGCACTAGAAAGCCAAAAAAAAAAAGCCATGGTCGGAGCACAAGCGAATCGTTGTGACACAAATTCTGTGCTTGGGAGAGTAGGAATTCCTCGCTCTCACTCGCATTTATGTGATTTGTCCTTCTTCTCTTGCGTGTGACAATGTTTTAATTGAAAGTCACATTGTTTTGAATCAGTGAGTCCAAGCTGAAAGATATTTCTACTTTACCAATTTTTATTTTTTACTTTTTACTTTTTAGGGGACACAAATATTTTAGGTGATGATGATCATCATCCACCCCCCACCCACCCACCCCCTCCTCATTAATAGGACAAATTAGTATAGCCAACCCCATCCAAGAAGATTGCAATTATAATGACATGGCCACACACTCATCAAGATTCAAAAAGTAAGATACGACTTCAAAAAAGTGATATTCGTTATATTGAGACTTTTGCAGATTTTGAGACAGAATGCTAGTTATTGGAATGCTAGTTATTGAAAAATAATGATTATATAATGAAATTCTAAAAGTTGGTGTTGTTATCTATTTATAAAAAAATATTAGTAAAGAGATAAAGCGATTTATTCTCGACTCGAGAATAAAAATGAGACTGCAAAAAATCTCAAAATAACGAACATGACCTTCGGGAGTACCAATTTTTATTTTTTACTTTTTACTTTTTAGGGGACACAAATATTTTAGGTGATGATGATCATCATCCACCCCCCACCCACCCACCCCCTCCTCATTAATAGGACAAATTAGTATAGCCAACCCCATCCAAGAAGATTGCAATTATAATGACATGGCCACACACTCATCAAGATTCAAAAAGTAAGATACGACTTCAAAAAAGTGATATTCGTTATATTGAGACTTTTGCAGATTTTGAGACAGAATGCTAGTTATTGGAATGCTAGTTATTGAAAAATAATGATTATATAATGAAATTCTAAAAGTTGGTGTTGTTATCTATTTATAAAAAAATATTAGTAAAGAGATAAAGCGATTTATTCTCGACTCGAGAATAAAAATGAGACTGCAAAAAATCTCAAAATAACGAACATGACCTTCGGGAGTACCAATTTTTATTTTTTACTTTTTACTTTTTAGGGGACACAAATATTTTAGGTGATGATGATCATCATCCACCCCCCACCCACCCACCCCCTCCTCATTAATAGGACAAATTAGTATAGCCAACCCCATCCAAGAAGATTGCAATTATAATGACATGGCCACACACTCATCAAGATTCAAAAAGTAAGATACGACTTCAAAAAAGTGATATTCGTTATATTGAGACTTTTGCAGATTTTGAGACAGAATGCTAGTTATTGGAATGCTAGTTATTGAAAAATAATGATTATATAATGAAATTCTAAAAGTTGGTGTTGTTATCTATTTATAAAAAAATATTAGTAAAGAGATAAAGCGATTTATTCTCGACTCGAGAATAAAAATGAGACTGCAAAAAATCTCAAAATAACGAACATGACCTTCGGGAGTTCCATTGTGAATCTTTTTGGTCATTCTTTAGAAACACATACATTAGAGATGGTCTAGACAAAAATCACATAGCTTCCCAATGTGACAATGTGGATCCTAAGAGAGACTACTCTTGTTTTTTTGGATGCTAATTTGACTCTTTTAACTCCTAAATGCCTATACTCTTGGAAGTGTATATATATATATATAGAGAGAGAGAGAGAGAGAGAGAGAGAGAGAGAGAGAGAGAGAGAGAGAGAGAGAGAGAGAGAGAGAGAGAGAGAGATATATAGATATATTTATTTATTTCTTTTAGAATCAATTTTTGAAAAATTTAAGCTTGAGGATCTTGTTTATTAGCATCAAATTACTATACCTTCTAAATTTCAAAACTTTGACCCGAGGGATTTCAATACTTAAAGGACATTGAAAGCCCTATAAGCATTTTGAAAGTCAAAACATGAATTTTCATGTAATTCTTGTTTTTTAATATTTTAAAGCTTTAATTCAAAAAATATAACATTTTGAATAATCTATTTTTTTTTTATCAATTTAAATTTATTTCAAAATTATTAAAATTATAATTTTTGTGACATTTTGAAGATAGCATCTTTGAAAACTAAAAATACACCATTTATGAATTTTTTTCTTAATATGAATTTTTGTTAGCATGAGCTTGAATAATAGTATGCCAAGATGTTTTTCACTATTATTTCTATTTTTTTATAAAGAATTTCATACTATTTCATGCATTTTTGTAATTATTATAATTTTTACAGAAAAATTCTTTGAAAAATCACATAAAATTTAATTTGATATTTTTTAGTTATGAAAAAATGAAATGAAATTTTACATATATTACTGCATGTGAAAAATATCAAAATTTTCAAATGTGTGTTTTAATGTAGAAATCTAATGAAGTTTGACCAAGCCCAAACATAAAATGTTCTTTAAAAGTTAAGATATCATCAATCACAAAAGCCACAAAGCGATGTTCAATGAATTTATGCTTTCAACCCATTTCCAATTCTTTGAACCCCAATTCTTCTTCTAATCGCAATTATATTACATGAGGATGCAAGAAAGCAAAATTTGATCTTAGACAAGAAGTCCTCTTTGAGCATGTCCATAGTGGGTCTACGTGCATCTGACCATGCTAAATGTTTTTACTTTGTAGAAATTTATTAATACAATACATCACAATAAATGAATGTTTCTACCAATTTACTCTAATTATAAATAGTGACTTCAATAAAGTTGATAAAATACTTATGATAGAAGTACCTATTTTTTATAACCTATAGGATATGGAAAATATGTGTGCAAGATGAGTAACAATGCAAAAAATTAAATATTCCAAGAGTAAATATTTTATTCAATATAAATGTAAAATTTTCATTTGAACCCATTCCGGCCTCATAGACTCGGGCATAGACTCACATGTTATGGTTAGTTTTGACACTTCTCCTTAAGCAAGGAGAGAAAAGAGATGAGTGGACAAAAAGATACAAGCAAAGAATTTTTTTTAATGAATAGTGCATCTAATTGTTGTTCACAATAGGTCACCCTATATAGCCATCATAGAAGGCTGTCCAAAATAGGTACTTCTACTTTAGTGTCCCATGCACTAATATTGTAGGAAAAAAATAAAAAAAATGTATGGTAACTTAGATTTGCACTTTGCAGTGATCCAGATTTGCCATTGGCTCCCTTCTAAAGTCATAAGATTATAAAACAATATATCGTAAGTGTAGGATACAGTTGAAACCTTTTTGTTGAATATTTAATTTTTTCCAAAAAATATAGTTCAGCAAATGCTAAAACTAAAAAAAATTGCCTATATCATTTTTTTTACTATATAATATTTTTGTTTTTTGAAAAAAATATTTTCCTAAAATTTTGGCATTTTATTTTTAGAATTATTTTTTGTCGACCATGCCCTACAACTATGGTAGTTGAACTGCATACATTGATATTCAATATAAATAATTTGATTAATTTCCAAGTTCTATAAATGAGTGATTTGGATCTAGGATAAATTGTGATGTGAAATAAGAACATCCCTATAGTTGGCTCATGGAACAAGGGCACCAAACAAACAATCTTGCTTGTTTGGCATGCCAACATTTTAAATGAAGAGTCATGGCCCAATGGGAAGACTCGCCAAGTAGTCAAATGTCCATTAATAGTTATTATTTTTTTCTTTTGAAAATAATATTTTCAATTTTTGAAAAGAAGCTTTTCAAAAGGTGGGGTCAAAAGGCTTTTTACATAACTTAGCAAGCCACGCCCAAGAATCTCTATTTGCCCGTACCCTCTTCATTTTTTGAAGTGGCCAACCATGTTTTTTCACTTAGTGTGCGTGCTCTAGGACAAATTCTTAGCTACAGCCCACCCATTGGCTGTGTTGACTGTCCTTGGCACCTTGACATGGGGATGCTGTAAGAGATAATCAACTTTCTCAATGTTTTGGAAGTTTGACTTAGAGGTAAAGATTTTAAAGCAAAGCACATGGTTTCTAGAACCATATGGTTTTTAGAGACTATCAATACAGACTAAGTTTGAAAAAATCTTTGTCTTTTGAAATTCATTGACTTCTATCAATCAATTTAGGAACATTTGATGTCAATTTTGTTAAGTTGACAATATTCTATTATTGTAGCACGGTTGATGACATGCATTATGAACTCAAAAGCTATACATGTTTTGGTTTATCGCCTAAAATCAGACCTTTGTTTGTGAAGATAAATGTTATAATTTTTGGCACATGAAATATTGCTAATTTTAAAAAATTGATTGTAAAATTTTTTTTTCATTTTTCTAAGAGGCATCTAAATATTTTTTAAATCTTTAATTAGTTCTCTTAGATTTGTTATTTAGTTTTGAAAATTCTTCAAAACTATAATTTGTAATATCTTAAGGAACTATCTTTTGAGAAGAGACATGCAACCTCGCCTTGAAACCCCCTCCTCTGAAAAATCAACAACCGTGTGATTTGAAAATAAAATAATAATTCCAAGTGCCGTACGATTTGACTTGAAAAAGCTGATAGTACACATGCTCCATCCGCTTGAATCATCTACCTACCTTTCAAACCTACCCATGTTATGAGGACATTGTTGGAGAATAAAGTCTTTATATGACGTTGTTTAGATCAAATCCTTCATATGATGCTTCTTTTTTTATATATAGACTCTATGATTTGTATAATTACACCAACTTATCACTTACACTACCAATGTCTAAAGAAAATTCTTGGAGATAAGTTAATTAATGACAACCAATTGAAACGTCAATAGTGGAACTGCTTCAATCAATCTTCCTATCTATGAATGTTAAATTGATAGCATCATGTGTAGATTGAAGGCTTCACATTCAAAGTTCCAAGATGACAACACAAGTATCCGAATTGATGCAGATTCTATCAAACACTATTTTCCACTGTGTAGAATTCTCAACAAGTGGAATGCCTACTTGGGTGCACAATTGAAAGTCAATGATTTTTTTTCAATAGCTACATGCCACGTGTACAAAATTTATTCCCTGACTATCCTACTATTAGGTTTGTACATAGTTTTACACTATCAACTCTAAAGAGGGAACAAATCAAATTTTGAACAATGAAATATAGTATGTTTGACATCATGGAATAAGATGCATGAGCACCAAATTCCCTATTAATCCTAAAGGCCCATCATCCCCTCAAGGGACAAAATGAATTTTGGGCAAATTCCTATGACTTCAATTTTGAATGAAACTTTTTTGAAACTTTCTCATAAGATAGAAAAGCTTATTAGCTTTTTCAGAATATATAATTTATTTCAATAGGTGCCTGAGAACAAAAATTATGCCGTCCTAAATATAATTTTCAAACCACCGGGCAGAAAAAGAAATCTATAAAAACTTGAAATTAGAATTTTTAATTTTTGGTCCTTATAGGTCATATTTTTGTCTACATGTGAAGCTTTGATTCATTCCATTTGGATTAGTGATGTGAAAGTTATGAACAATCTTGTTTTTCGGGCAATGTGAGCATCTTCTTAAAGAAAAATTCATAGGATTCATTTCTGAATGCAATTTTCACAATTTTAAAAAAAAAATTGTTTGGCAAGGTTAAATCTGTTTGCTAGAACAATCTCACTATTGGGATTATTGTGTTTCAATTCCATCTTAGAGCTATTAACGATTTAGTTTTTCTTTCAATCTTGGACCTATTTCTACTTAACAATTTTTTTAAGACGAAAATTATGTTGTTGTTTTTTGAATGTTTTTCCCTGGATTTTCAACTTAATTCTTCAATACACTAATTTTGAATTTCAAAGTCCATAGTGCAATTTCTTTTACAAATGGTGGTCAAAGTCATTTGAAATTGTAAGCTAGTGTTTAAAAAAAAAATTGTTTCCAACTTTGAATGCTAATATCTCTCAATTTGTAAGGTCAAACTTCATGAAATTTTTGCCACATGATCTCATACAAATATAGTACAAGATCCTATGGTTAGACTCAAAAAAAAGTATTTTATTTTTGTTCTCATTGGTGAACGCAACAAAAATGACAATTTTGAGTGTTTTTTGACAAAAAAAATGGGCTTGGGCCTTTCAAGGTTAATGAGTTGTTCAAAGTATTAACTTTTTTTTATGTATAGTGAATGTATTAACGAATAAAACAATTAACTGTTGAACTATTTTATTTTATATTTTTATAATACATATCTATTAAGAAAAACATCAATATTTTTATGATAAGAGACTTTTTTATACATTCAATATCATCCAATATAGTTACACCACCATTAGAGAAAATTTGGATTCTCTAGAGGGCTATTTGACCTTGGCTTGGCTAGGTAGGCTAGCAGTGCAAATACTTCAAATAGTGAAAATTAGAAATTGTTTTTTTGAAAAAAAATTAATTTAAAATCATGTACCATGTACTACGTAAATGCTTCAGTCTGAAGCATTATTTGATTGCAATTTTAAAATTAAATTAAATTAAATTTGAAGATTTTTATTTTTTATTTTTTGTAATTGTATTGCCGTACAAAGTTAAACAACCCTCTAGAGATTCTAAATTTTTGTTAATGGTTCTTTAGAACATACAATTTTATTAAAGAATACAATTTTCATAAACATTAAGATACAAATTCTTTTGACTTTGAGTCCACTATCAAAGTTTAATATTGTTAACTTTTTGCCAAGTTAAAAAAATTATCCTCTATGAAGTTCTTTGGCTCAAAAATAAGAAAATACTATCAAATTGCACAAAATCAACATCTTATTTTAACATAAAAAGTTGTACATAAAATTTCATACATTTTGAAGAACTTCTAACTATACTAGGATTTCATTCTTGGCTTGCAGTACAATGACATAAAAAATTTAGGGCTTCAAGGTATTACATGCTTGAGATTCATTCATACATGCAAAAAAACATCAAAACAATCTAAAATTGTTTTGGGTTCAAAAGAGCTTTTGGGATTTAAAAAATTGAGTTTTTTTAGAAACACATCAAGTTTTAAATTGGAAATTAAAATTTCAATTGTATTGAATGCTAATTTTGTTAGATTGACAGTACCATATTACTTTAGCGTGTATGAAGCTGCAGAGCTTGCAACTAGAATCTATACTTGTCCTAGTTTGTGACCCAAAATTAGACCTTTGTGAAGATATATGTCATACTTTTTGGTTTGTGGAATATTGTAGCTTTAATGACAATAAGTTTCTAGGAGGAAGGACAATTTGACACCAATTCCAAATGGTCTACATTGAATGGTCCTTAACAAATACCTTCACTACATGATTAACCCCTAAAGGACAAAATGTGTTTTAAAGAAGAAAAGTCCAAAAGTGACCATTTTTGATGCATTGTGATGCATTGTCTTTAATCAAAAATTAAAACTATTTAAAAAAATTCTAAACATATAAAAGTGTATTAAATAAGTAAGGCAATGTGTGGAAATAATTTTGTCCCATTTGACCTCGAAATTTGAAACATTATAACATTTGAAGTACAAAAAACAATTTTTTTTAATTCCTTGTGAAATGGGGTCAACAAACTTTGAGCCCTCTTGGAATAAAATTTTTGCTTTTGATAATAATGCCTTTTCTCCACCACTAAGTTCTAAATCTTGTTAGGTACACTCATGCAAAATTTCAAAAGCAATTATAGAGTGTAGCTTATCCTAAATTACCCTGCAACAAAGGGAGGTTAAGTGAATTGAATTGACAATTTACACTAGTCATTTTTTGATGATTTTTTGTGCAATGATGAAATTTTTTATTTGAAATCTGAATTTTGAAAAGTTAGAGGCAAGAACTTTGACTTCACAAATTGCAAGATAATAGGATTTGAAGTTAAAAGAAAATTTTCCCCTGGAAACCACCTAGCATAGCTAATAAAATTTGATTCCTCTTGGAATGTGATATGAGAATTAAATTTATTTTTTTTGAAAATTTTAAGACATCTATTATTAATTATAAACATGCCAAATTTCAAATTGATGAATATTTTAGCAAATGAAGTCCAAAACATGCCCAAATTGCTTAAACTAACCAATTTATTTTAGATAGCATGATTTTTGGTCCAGGCACCTAATTTTGTCAATAGACTTTTGGCCCTCTAAGAAAACAATTTTTGCTCTATACAAAGATGAGGATTTTGACCATTTATAAGTATATGATGTTAAATTCACTTGTGAAAAAATTTAGAAGCAATTGAGATGTTTAGTTTATACTAAATCTCTTACTTCAGTGCAAGGAGGTGAACTCAATTGGCAATACATGTGTCATTTTTGATGATTTCTTGTGCAATGAGAAAATTTTGAACTTGAACTTGAAATGGTAAATAGCTAGAGACAAGCATTTTGAATATGTAAAAAAAATTTCAAGAATTTTGAATTCATAGATTGCAAGATAATAGGACTTGATGTTAGAAGAATTTTTTTTTTTTGTAATCGCCCCAACGGAGCTAACAAAGTTTGACTCCTCTTATAATGAGATTTAAAGATTAAAATCTGTTTTGTTTTGGATGATTGTATGCTAAATTTTATGACTTACATACATGCCAAATTTCAAAAGCTATTGAGTTTTTTTGCAAGAGATTCCCAAAAGATTTTTAAATTGCCTAAGTTGTCCAAATATTTCAAGGCAACATAACGTTTGATCTAGACACCTCATTAGAAAAAAAATAGTTTCTCACTAAGGAGGTACATGTTCATACATTGTGTCCAAATTTCATGAACGTCTGATCCAAAATGACTTTGTAGGAAGCTACCCAAGATCTATAAAAATATACCATACCACTCTTGCAACCAAGGAATATAGTAGAAAAACATGTAAAGTAGGTGCACCCAAAACCCCAAATAGAGAAAATTGACAATATTTTCCCAAATCCTACATTTAGTTAAGCCAAAATTACAAAAATAATAAATGTTGGTTTCAACTTTCAAATATACTAAAGGTTATATACTCCCTCCGTCCCAAAATGATCTTCCAATTTGCCCTTGTTTCTTGTCCCAAAATGATTTTCCTCCTTTGACGTGGAATAAGAGCCTGCAAAATGAATTCCCCTATAATGAACAATTAAGTGAGAATTGCGGCCATCATGACATGGGTAATTGGGCCCAAGGAATCAACTAATAATTCAAGACCGTGACTAGTTCAAAGTTATTTACAAAAATACGCGCGGTAATCAATGCCATACGATTATCTGTGGCACACTCTGGGGGGTGCGGTGGACGCGGGAAAGACAACTCATAGAGCAGAAAGAAAAACAGTGACAAAAAATTGCACGCAAATTATTCAATTGATTGGCCAGCGGTGCTCCTCCCCAAAGGTCCAAAAACTCACATTTCAAATCTCTCTAACTTGATCTCAAAAATGAATCCCCAGTTCGAATTTGGAGGACAATAGGAGAATATTGACCTTCATTTTTAAGTCAAAACAGAATTAAAAAATATTAATTTTTGACCTTAATCTAGAGCATTTAGTTGAATAGGAAGATCATTTTGGGACGGAGGGAATATAATACTTACCTTGCATCCAAGGGTTGTTTTTATGGAATGGATACATACAACATGAAATGATATAAACACTAACCTATTAGTACCTAAGCTGAAATTTAAAAATCCACTTTGAGAACTATTAATCAATTGTATATTATTTTCAAAAACAAACTTTTGTTGTTAAAAAAATAGGACATGCTATCAATTGGCATATTTTAGCTACCTTCCTTGGAGCTTACTTAAATGATCTATAACAACTCCTATGGATATGCAAGAGGCAATTTAGGCATTTATTATAGGTTGACCCATAAATATTGCCGTGGACATTTTGTGTTTGATGAATGAAAGAGAATCCTTCTTTGTAAGACAAAAGTTCAGCCAACTTTTCATCCTCAGAATTTTGTTGTGAAAAGGGGAGATCTTCTTCAATAGTTTGACTTCCAATGAGTATTTTTGCATTTTCTTTAAACCAATGAATCCCATAGTATCAAAAGCGATGATTTCCACAGTCACCAATCTGTCCTTCTAAGGGTTAATAAGATTGCATCCCCTTGCATCACCTATGATCTTCTCATACATGCAATGAAACACAAAAAAACCATTAAACCCTACCAATGCAACACACTAACATTCTTTGAACCTGCATCAATAATTTCTTCCATAGTGATATCATTCCGTCAACAATTCCAGTACGGACCATTTCAAACCATTGATTTCGACTTCTCTTAGCTCTCTTCTTGAGCCACAAAGGCTTGCATCTTGAAATAGAAAGAAACCTGATATGGTGGGTTCAACAACGGAATGAATACACTAGAGCTCCCAACACACACGGCGGTTACAGTATCTATACATGTCTGTTCTTAGCCACAGAGCTGAGTAACCACTTTGAACTTAAAAACAATAAACAGTCAGCTTGTGCTACACTCTTAAGTAAGTAAACTATTCACAAGTTACCAATTTAAACACTTGATACAAATGATTTTACACTTCGTCCATCAAACCTGTCGATCAAATGTGAAAGGGTCGGTTTGGTAAATAATCCAGCCACTCAGCCGGCGTTCCCTTGTTGCGATGGAGAACTCTAAATGTCCTGTAGTTTGGTGGCAAATCCATACTGTCCAGCTCCTTGGGCTCCTGACAAAAAAAAAGGCATTTTTTTGCTCTAAGAATATGAAAAAGAAGAAAGGGGAGAATTAGAATATATAGCAGGACGACTACTCCATAGCATCAAATGGATGTCTGAGGAAAGCTTGCAATTATATGATCTCCATCTATTTTTGGTCACAAAAACTTGAATTTGGAAACAAAGGTGTGATTTGCATGCAAGTTCTAAACTGCTGAAGTTGGAACATACATGGCAATTGAAACTTCGCAGATTCATTACTTCATATTCCTTGTGGACGAAGTAATATGTTTCCTATCAGTATTTGAATTTATACAAAATATTTGGTCATAAATGACACTGATATGATTTTTCAATTAAACACCTTGAGGAAACCAAATTTATTACGAATAACCTCCAAAATTTTCCAAACACTTTGAAAGAGTGCAATGAGAAATCAAGTGTCAGTGTTTTCATAAAAAAGCAGAGGTCTAAATTTGGAAATTTGAGGGATGAACATCCTATGTACTGACGTTTGAGCTTTAACCCACAACTGCAATAGAATAATCGATATTCCAGATTTGAGAAGTGATGCAAAAACTAGAGCGGATAACCTGTATTTGAAGGCAAGAAACTCATCTTCAAAGGTCAAAATTGAATTTAGGGAGCAAGCTTCCACTATATGGATGTGTCTGATTCACAAGGATAAACCTCAAATAGGTTAAAGCAACACTCACCCGAGGCGGTTTCAATAGCTTCATTCGACACTCCTCCAGCGACTTGTCTCCTTTTTTCACATTACAGGTTGCGCAAGCTGTGACCTGAGAAGATACGAGCTCAAAAGATTTGAGTCAAATGACACCACAACATTCTTGAATGGGAGGGCAGAGTAGCACCGTGCCGAGAATATATTTGTGGAAAGCAAAGGGGACCCTGCCTTAAAAGTTCAAGAATGTTGTGACAATACCACAGACGTGGTATTCAATAAGTAATGTGGAATGATTATCAATGACAAAACTGTACTAGACAATAGAGTAGGGGTTCAAATCCTCTTGAGGTGTGGAAAAAATGAGACACTGTAGGAGGCTATCAAGTTGACAATAAATAATTATTTTTTCAAGGTGTACACCCGATGCCATCATCACATTTTCTAAGACATAACAAATTTGACATAGCACATGAATATTTTCTTGTTTCGTTTCTGATTTGACGAACTAGATAGCACCTACGGTATAGCACAAGAGTAATCACTAAGGCAAGGTTCCACGGAGGCTCTGAACTGCACCCTGACATCAGCAAGCAGGACCCTGGCATCGTGTGTGCAGAGAGATCTTCACTTTCCATTATATTCATCATCTGGTCCATGGAACCTTGTCCAAATGAGAGTCATCCCATTACAAGAAATTCCAGTCATTTGGTTCCAAGGCTCCTATTTCTTTATATACACTCATGCAGAACCCCTGAATTTTTGGGGGTTTTACATGACGATAGATGTGCTACATGACAAACTGCCTTGTCGGCAGAGATTCGGCGTCTTGATAAGCGTGTACTTTTTGACACATGGATGCTCAACTACTAGGGATCTGAGTGAACTCAGGGACCAAAGATATCTGCAAAGTATTCTAACTTCTAATGCTGAAGGTTGAAACGCATAATTCTGTACTTGCAAGAATTTGACTCGGCAGACTAATGTCATACAACATAACACGCCCATGCATTCCAAGCATGCATTAGAAGTTTACCAGATTTTCCCATTCCCAACCACCTCCACGAGAGGCTGCCAGCACGTGATCAATAGTCATGTCTTCTCCTCTCTTATTGCAATACCTGCAAACAGCGTAATTCTCTCCATATGTTGCTAGTGGAAACCAAAGTTCCTTCGACTGTGAATAGACCCATATTTATCTAAAGCTCCAACATGAGCATATGGATTTCCAGGTTCATTTCAAAAAACGTCATCATCATGGTCATATTCGTTAAAATGGCTCGTCTCAGAGCACCGAAGTTGTAACATTCAAGTACACAGAGGTCTAAACAGTAGGACAACTATAGATCTGAGGTTCTAGATGAGCATCTGAAAAATTGCCAATGTCTTGATAATTCGCCATTCTAACAATCTCATTTAAGTGCTTTACAAATAAGAACGACGTCAGAGTTGTCAGGCGTTATCGTTAAACACAGGAATCTCAAAATGGGATAGGAAGCACTTACTGGCATCTAAACTTGTCTCTCAAAAAGATGTTGTTACGATTAAGAGAGAGCTTAACCTTCTTGCTTTTGGGCGCATGTACAAAACTGCTAACCTGCAATCATAACCAAACCTCCGGAGTAAGGTAACAGAGCATTGAAGCAACCAGGAAGACTTGATGTAATGCATATGATGTCAAGCATTTGAACAAAACACACAACTTAAAGAAGAATGGCATCAGCGGCGTACCCTAAGCACTGCTGGAATATAATAGGTTCTGGTGGTTGCTAGAACAGCTTGGTCATAATATTCTAAAACATCTGCCTGCAACCATAAACAAGCAAGATTATAAGCTAATTGAAACATTGCTGATACCCTAAAACTACACCACATCTTACTGCATAGTATCTAAAACTAAGGACAATGAAAATCCAGCTAACAAACAACAAGAGACAGTGACAAACATGAACGCACCATTACGTCTCATTTTCAGACTAAGAAAGTGCAAGCATCAGTGTCATACCTTCTCCAAAATCTCTAGACATAGTGCTCGCTTCCAGTTTACCACATTGATTGGTCTGTCCCAACAGTCATTATCAGATTATTTTGTACTCTCAGATCATCTCAACCATAGAGCTACCAGTGACAAGATCTACGATACTACCCAATATGTTTCCCTCCTGTTAGAATAATCAAACATGACATCTCTCAATACGACTATGAAAAGTCACTAATATTTACAGCAAAGACTGCAAGCATACATTACACTACATCCACTTGCAAAGTTCAAAAAACAACTGCAGTCAAAAGAAATAAATCACACTCTAAGTGAAAACTACACTTCATAAGTCCTAAGTCCTAAGGGATCATCTCAACCACAAAGCTATCAGTGACAAGATCTACAATACTAGCCACAAGCAGAATGGTCACATCCTTCTACAATGTTTAACCATGATATACCTCAGAATGCCTATGACGAGACACTAATATTTCAAGTACTCATCACAGTACTTTCTGAGAAGGGAAATAGAACTGCAGCAAGAAGAAGAGAATCACACTCTAGCTGTCGGTACCTGTACGAAAGATCGAGCACAAGTGCTCGGAAGAAGTGAAGTTCATCGTCTTCATCCAGCTCATCCAGCTCTTCTTCCACATTGCAAAAGTCCGCTGGGGCTAACGAGGAGGTTCCCAAATCCAGAGAGCCGGTTGTCAAAATGCCATTCGAGTCATCACATATCTTCTTCTTCTCCTTCTTCTCCTTCAAGTTCTGTTGCTGATCGCTCCCCTTTTTCTTCATCCCTTTACCATGATGCACAGGTCTTTTGGCCCTCGTGTCACGACCATCTATGACCGAGCGAGTCACAATGCGTCGTCTTCGCTGCACGCCATGCAGATTGCCCACCTGCAATGACGACAACACCGCCGACTGGAAACTCCGGAGGTGTCCTTGATAGAATTCTCTGCTGTGGATGTGTAGGGTTTGAGTCTTAACGAGATTCATGGTGGTGTAGGATTCCTTTTGCTTTCCAGGGCTTTACCCCCGCTATCCTTGAAAGCCAAGAGGGCAGCCCTAAACCATGGAACATAAGAATGACGCTTAGAATAGAATAAACAACAATTGAGCAGTCATGAAGACGTCTGACAAAATGGAAATGGTACTTTCTCTACTCATAAAAATCCTCTTACACTCTCTCCAAGCCATTTGATTGCTTCACCATCCTCTCCACTATTCTATCGGATTCACACAATAATTCTCATAAATCTACACATGATTTCTTCCCACAGAGATGGTATTCGATTTAGCTCAAAAATGTTTTGATTTGGAGTTCTAAACTGAGGCACACAAGACTGAAGCTCTGAACAGGTTCAAAAACGATCGTAACACTGAGCACCTGAGCAGCACTAAAGACCACCCTACAGAGTAATATTTTCTTGCGCACAAAGACAATTTCTCAGCTCGTATAAATTCTTATCCGTTCTCTCCACGGCAATTGATCTGTCCCCGTCCTCTCCACTCTTTCTTGTAACTTCATTTTTCGACTATTCCTATCGCTTCACGACTCCCTACATGATTTCTTCCCACAAGAATGCTCAGCCCAAAAGCTCAAGAACGGTAAAGTTTGAACATTACAAGAAACCCTAAACCAAGGTCCACACGAAGGAAGCTCAAAGCAAACAAATTCAACAAAACTTCTCAAATCATACCATTCTTGAATGCCACCCTCTCAAGGAATCTCTTTCCACATAAATATCCTTATGCCTCGCACGAGAATAGTTTCTCAGCTTATACAAATCCTCATCCACTCTCTCTTTAACAGAACGGCCAAAGTAAGGAAAATCTCCTGATCAAACAATAGAAATTTGATAAAGATAGTCACGCAATTCGAGAACTGCGCAACAAGACACTAAGCACCGGGATGAATCGATCAATACAAGCACACGAAACTCTTCATTGGCAACAGGAAAAAGCAACGAAGAAGCACCTCAAATCCCCATTCTGAAACGAGAAACTCAAAAAGCATGCAATCGCACAACAAATTCCCTGAGGAGAGGTCGAAATTGTAGAGAAAAAGAGTACCTGATTGAGGAAATGTGGGAAGAAATTTGTGGGTACTGCGATTGCAAATTGCATTGAGGACAAGACAGAAAGCAGAAAGCAGAAAAGCAGAAAGGTGAGAAAAACAGCAGCAATTCGATGCTGATGCCTGCGAGACAAAGGGAAGTGGCGGTGGTGGTGGTGCAAAAGGCTTGGCCAGATCTGGGGCTCCAGTTGGTGCCCACCGGGTTACCGGGTCTTCAGGTCATCTTTTCCGGGGGGGGGGGCCCAAGAGACGACGTGGTATTTTTATTTAAAAAAAATTAAAATGGCGCATTCCGTTGGCCTATGTGAGCATATTCTGAGTGATCTGGAATATTCTTGTCTTGTGAAATTAGCTCATTTGAACCCCCGAATGGTTTTTTTTGGTAGATTTTGCACATTCTTGCTTATATCATAGTGCAAAGAAATTACTGGACTCTACTATCAGCTTCAGCAAATAATAATTCTTAAAATTTGTGCCTAATTTAAAAAAATAATTTCAGGTCCTCATACCTGAAAAGCTGTAACATGAAAGTAAAACAATGCAAAAATATAAGAAATCCCAAAAGCAAGTGCAAAGATAAAGTAGAATTTGGTACTACTTATATAACCCCTAAATTCTCAAGGCCTTTTCTGAGCTTTTAGGAATTTACTCTAAATTGAACAAAAAGTCAACATCATTTTCAGAAGTTATATCATTTAAAAAAAAATGTAACCGTACGAATTCAAACTAGACATGTTAGAGATCACATTGGAAAAGAAAACACAAGTGAACAAAATCACTTATGGATTGAAAGATTATAATGTTTGATCATAAGGGTGTGAAAATTGCAAAAGTGATTTGAAGTCTTTCAATCTTCTTTTTAAATGTCAAATCTAAAAAGTTGATCACAAAAAAATATGGGGATAAAGGGCCTAATATGCATAACCCCAATCAATTTATGGCTTCTCAAAATCTACTTTACAATTTTTTTAAATGAAATTCTAATGTGATTTTTTTTCCAAGATCTATACTAAATAGTGAAATTAGGTTGCCCCACACTAATTTCTCGATGTTCTACACTATATAAATATTTATTGTTTTTTTTATAAAAAAATTATTATTTAAAAAATAAATATAGTTCTAATTGGGACTCATGAATCTCCATATGTACAAATGAAAATATCTATAGAAATATTTGTTGACTTTGACTGCTTGTGAAGTATTTTTCTTGAATTAAGACAACCTAATTGTTAAAGCAACTTAATTTCACTATTTAGTATAGTGTATTTGAGGCTCATTTCCAAAAGCCCTCAACACTACAAAAGTCAAGATTGCAATGGACACCCTTGCATAAAATCTTGAATAAAAAAATCATAATCAATCATTTTCAGAATTAGATTTTTGATGCTAACCAAACTTCAAAAAGAATTAAAAAAATATATAAACTATTAAAAAAATAATTTGCTTAGGTTTTATTTAACTTCAAAGTATTGTTGACACTAACATTTGGTACCTCAGGCATTTAGAGGTTAAATAATTACAAAAAATATTTAGAATATTTTCTATTGAGGGCTAATTTGAAGAGAGTCCAAGTATTGTATTTAGTAATCAAGGTTAGCATTTCTTCTGGAATAATTAATCAAAGTTAGAAATGTGATTCAACGGAAGATTGAAAATAGAAAGATTCATTTTTTTCCCTTACAATTTAAACAACAATAATATTTGACAAAATTCGGCATCAATTTTTAGAAATGTTTTTTGTTGTTCGTGAGCATTGAGCACAAAACCATAGCATTAAGTTGAGTGCTTCCAAATCTAACAAAACCCATTTCTTAAAATGATTAGGTGGTCTAACCTTTCTAATTCATACAAATAAACAAGTCTTTACTTTCAAACTGTTTTTTGGGACCTTCAAAATATTTGTAGAGATCAAGGCATCTATGGATTTGGCTGAATAACTTTGGCCTTGGCACACTATTAAAGTGTCATGAATTCAAATCCAAGTAATAGTGGGGTGTTTACCACCTTAGTTCATCCAACTATAGTGGGGTTCAAATGACCTTGTCGTCATATTGAGATCCAAGAATTTCTCAAGGAAAGGAATATAATTTTTTTTAATACAATTTACTTTCCAATACAAGTATCAAAGATGTAATTCACCATCTATTAAATAAGGCTTAAATTGATGTTTTTTCATGGCTAAAAAACAAAGCATATTGTCAACAAGTGGTTGAAGTAGATTTGGAGGGACTTGCGAGTACAAACTCAAATCTTGCAATGATGGCAAAATTCTAACTACAATAGAACTCCTATAAGTGCACCTTCCATGAGTGAATAAGGTAGGCAGCCCCCCAAATGGCACTTGACCTTAAAGTGCCATCTATAGGTTGTGTACATTTTCCAAAATCAGATATGTACCTATTTGGATGGAGCACTTCAGAAACAAACTTTGACCCTTAATAACTTTTGCATACAGTGTCCAAATGCCATGTTCTCTGGTGCGTTGGAACCTCCTTTCACTTGCCAACAAGAATATATGAAAATTTGACCAGTCTAATAGTAGTAACTACGCTCAATAGCAAAAAGTGGCGGTTTTGGATGTACCCATCTTAAACCTCTGCAATGTAATAGGTCCATACGGTCCCAGCTTCCGGAATAAAATAAGTGGTAGTACTTAATGAGAGCGGGCTAAGCAATAAGTGGTGGACCTCACCTTGTCAAAAAAGGGGAAAATATTCTTGTTAACAAGCTTCATGGCTTGAAGATGTGGCACATGTACCACAAGGGCAGTTTCATACATAGTGTGAACCTTCTCTAATGCCTTGAATCTCTCTAAAGTGATGATGTCAGACGGTCTGGGACCTGTTCCATTAAAGGAGTTCTATTGTATATTGTTTTTTTCTTAGCAAAAATAGATTGGCTTCGATAGTTTAGTCATTTCCAACAGACACTTCATTCAAGCTGGTCTTTCAAACCTTCTTCTTCTAGTGGCCAGGTCTTAGAAGAACACTTAGAGTATTATAATCCGAGGTGGAAAATCCAGGGTGTGAGGAGCACAAGCCCAAAATCCCAGGTGGACAATCCCCGTGTGCTGAGCCGACTCCTGAAATCCGAGGTGGACAACGCCACGTGTCACCAGAGAATCATGATCCGTTATCCAAAGAGATCGTGCTGGGAGAGTCATCCAGATAGTTTGGTTGTCGTTCGCGTCCCTCCGGCATCGCCACTCTCTTGAGTTCCTTCTCGCCATCTCTCCTTCCTTCTCGCAGTCAATTCCCTGTAAATCCCTGTTGCTGTTGCTGTTGCTGGGATGGCCATGGCGATGGCAGCCTGCTCCTCCTTGGCAACTCCCGCCGCTACCTCGTCGTCGGTGGTGGCTCCTGCGTCACGCCAGCTGCGAGGCCGACACCCTTCTATGGTCCACGCCAGCTCCCACAGGTCAGTGCCATTACTCTCTTCTATGTTTTGTAGCTTTCACGCTCAACTCACAGCAGATTGGGGTTCTGGGAAACGAAGTTTCGTCACATTTCGGTTCGATGTTCGCGGTTTCTTGAACGATGACGAGGTTGGTCTTTTTCTAAGCACGAAATTAGTGGTTGAGTCACGCAGAATGCTGGTCGATCACAGTTCCTATTATTAGGTTTTGCACATTTCTGATGGATGTTCTTGTTGGCGAGTGATGGAGAATTTCTGTGAGAATGTAGAATCAGGGGGTTCCCCTGCAATCTAGACAGCCACTACCCCCATGGAGGATGTCTCTTCTAGGGACATTCTTCAGCGGAGGCCCTTCATTCAACATGTCCCGAGAATTTCAATACACCAGCGAATGCGTGCGTGCTTTGGATACATTATGCAAAAATTATGAAGAGCCAAAGTTTTCTTGGGAGATAAGTTGAAATCTTTTTTTCCACTATAGGTGCATATTGATTAAAGGATGTGTACCACATCTGATGAAGTGCTTCTTTTGAATGTTCCTACCTGGGTTGGTGTTTCTAGCTAAAGTAGAGGCTCCATTAACCGTATTGTACATTAGATGCTCCATTGACCATACAGGCGAACTTTGATTTGTGTTAAGGGTGAAAAGACTTAATCTATGGGCATGTAGGTTTTTGGCAATTGATTCTTAGCTTAACACAGAAGAAATGTGTAAAAAATTTCGACGACACGAGGTTCTAGGTTGTTGTAGGCAAAGGCTCAAAATTCACCTGTATGGTGCATGGAACCTCGCCCTTGCTGTATGGGGAATGGAGACTTTACATTATATTGCATTGTGTCACGGTCCCTCTCTGCCTTGTGCAGTCACAGTCCTGATCGAGGTTCCTTGATTGCAATTTCCCTAATCTGCTGCAAACCACGAATTTCTTATATAACACAGGTTTTGAAGTACTGAATCAGAGTTTGTAGACTATTTCAGATACATCATGAAGAGAACGTTCACCAAGATGTATTCATCAAAGGGCTTCCGAAGGTCATACAAAAGTCTCTTCATTTCGCAGTTATCATTCCGTTCTCCCTCTATGGTCACAATGAATCATGGTTGAATGAAATTCTGGTGATGTAGGTGGTCAGGCGCTCATATGAAGAGTTTCCAGAGGCACCTGGGCACTCGGTCGTCGATCTCAGATGCTCCAGTGGTGAACGAAGCGCGAGCAGGAGTGCAGTACCTGGACGCCGACGAAGCCAAGAAGGTGGTGACGGAAGAAGGCTACAACATCATTGACATCCGTGACGCTTCCCAACACGCCCGGTCGCATATCACCAAGAGTGTCCATGTCCCTCTCTTCATCACCAATGAAGGCACGGATCCGGGTAAGTCCCACTCTCTTCTCAAACTTTCTTGATACGACAGGATGGGAGAACTTCATAATGTGTTGTGAAATTCAAGGTCATGTTACCTTGTGACGATTAGGCCAGGCCAGATTTGGACAAAAATTGTTCAAAGTAAGGATTTGTTGCTGCATCGTTGTTGGCATTCTGGCTTTGCAGAGGGTATGGTTATGCAGTGCAACTTTGATATGGAGTTGCATTCTTCTCTAATAATGTATAGGTGGAATCGATGCAAACAGTAGAAAGCGTATAGGTACTAGGTAGCTCTAATGTGGAGCTTGCTTGTGGAAAATAGTACTTGCTGAGCGAGTGAGGGAAGGATTTACATTTTCCACACCTTGGCTCTGGATTTTGGCTCTAGGTTTTGGGTTATCTAGCACAAGCGCAAGGAGGGTGCTGTGATTGTGGATGATCCAATGGTGAAACTCGGGATGATTAATGGTAGAATAGAATCCGAAAAGAGGGGAGTGGTTATATCTTGTTGAACCCAGGTCATGGCTGCCTGACCCCTGCAGATTAGAAGCCCTTGTTGAGATTATTTACGACTGAGACTTGGTCCTTTGGAGTGCAGGAACTCTGATCAAGAAATTTGCTCACAACAGTTTTGCGGGAGCCTTCTACGGACAAGCCTTCACGAAGGAGAATGAAGATTTCCTTGCAAATATTCAGAAGCAATTCCAGAAAGAGGACAAGATCCTCATGGTTTGCCAAGAAGGTCTCAGGTCGGTTTTCCCATGTGTTGCAATCAAACTGTGCGGAGGACGTTATTGCGAAATTTGCCTAGAATCTCTTGAAGAGTCTATTCAGTCTTTGGTTGGACTAATTCTGCGTTTCAATCCACGTTTACATTCTTTAGCTGAAGCTGTCAAACTCCGAAAGGGAACCAGCCTGGTTCCTTGAGGGCGATATGTTTGATACCAATCAGAATCAGAATTGGTTCAACTTCTGAGAGGGTGTATTTCAAATGGGCAATAGAATGTTATGTGAGGATTGTACTTTCAGTGTGGTAATTATGTAATCAATTTTTTCCAACTGAGCTGATGACTTGCGCATGACCTTGCAGATCAGGTGCTGCTGCTGAGAAGTTGGAGAAAGCAGGTTATCAAAATGTGGCTTATCTCTTGAATGGTTTGCAGACGTTGAAACCAGGTAAAAGTCTCCGGAAGTTCTTGGAAATTTGCTCTGGTAGTGAATTCATATTCATTTATGTGGCAGATTTCAGTGAAATGGCTCAATTTTAGTTACCTGAATGAAACCTCAGATCTACTTATTCTTAGTTTTTATAGCTCTTAGCAATCGTGGCGCTCTGAAACAAGCCGTTTTAATGATTGTGACCATTTTTGTATTCTGACTAGGTATTTTTGAGAAGGAGGGACCCAAGGAATTGGAAGATGCAGGAAAAGCTGGCCTCATTACCATCCAAAAACCTTTCTCAATCGTCCTTGGCAGCATACTAGTCTGTAAGTTAATTTTCTGTTTACTTATTATTCATCACACTTTGCGCTCATTTGTGTGTGTTAATAGAGTTATCCTTTATTTGTGTCAAAGTGGGGTTTCTCACCCAGTCACTAAAAGTAAGCAGGGACCAAAAACTGAATTGTCCAATAAATTAGTGACCCTAATGAGGTATGAATAAATCCATTATAGGGTTCTGGTGATTGTTGGTTGGTTTAGGATGAAGTAAAGATAACAACCTGTTGGCCAACAGACCCCTAAAAAATTTTGCCTAAAATGTACAGCACCTATACGTGCAAGTCTAGGGTCTATTTCTGGATACACTTATTTTCTGCACTTAAAAATTTCTTCATTCGTTGTTCCAGAAATGCATGCTACAGTATTGAATCTGGAATCCCTTTTTGACTCCGAACAAATTCTTAGATAGCTTCCTAATCCAAACCATGCTTAAATACTTTGCTCATTTGGACGATTTTAGTTGTTGACTTTCACAACCTAGGTTCGATATTAACTTGCCCTGTGTTGTTGGTTCCAGTGGCGCTCCTCTTCTTGCAATTTTTCCCCGACCAATCGACGGAAATAATGAAGAAATTCATGTAATTGAGTGAGCTTACCTGGACAGTCTCCTCTGAAAACCTGCAACAACCACCATGCTGTCAACTGCACCTGTGCTTGCGTTTTCTGAAGGATGTTAATTGGCAACACTTCCTGGAGATTTCATTGGAAGAACAAAGAATTTCTCTTGGAAAATCAATTATCCACCATTCTTTTGTCACTGTGCAGTTCCTCAGTCTGAAAGCTTTAAGCTTAGCCATCAACTGTACCATCGTCCCTCTTGAAGAAATGAATGCAATTGTGGAGGCTCCAAGGACTTCTCTCCAGACTTGTAGTTGCATTCTTTTTACCGTTCCAATCTATCTATGTTCTGAGGTAGAATCCAAGTCCTGCTGTGTCCTAAAATTTCAATGCTGTAAAATCTATGACATTGAGTTCAGATTGATTATGAGAATGTACGTCATGTGGACATCTGATCTTGTACTGATTATAGGTCATTTACCAAACCAATTTGCATACAATATTCACACTATGTTTTGTTGCTCTCTGCGCTGCCTATAGTTGAAGGTTTAAATTTAGAGTAAAAAATGTTATGGTCTGGAAACTGCTGTGCAATGTTCTAAATCCTCAACATTTTTTTTTGTGAAAATTACAAATATTCAATTGATAACGAGTTTTTGGAAATTCCCCACTTTCTTAACCTCTAAATTTTTGAGTCCATTTTTTCATCAATAAACATTCAAAATTGCCATTTTCAATGCAAAAAACAAAATTTCTAAACATTTGATTGTTTGTATATCCAACCAGAGGATCTTCCACTAGACCTGCACAAGTATAATAGATTTGTATTTATTGTTTTAACAAACTAAACCTTGTGCAACTTCTTTTTCTCTAGAAAGTGCAAAAAGTGCATTAAAAACCAAATACAATACAATATTTTTCCAAAAAGATTCTGTAATTGCATGAAAACAAGGTGCTCCATAGCTTTTACAATACTAATTCAAATGAAATGATCAATCTTTCCATATATAGACAAAATTACAATCTATAACAAAAAAGTTTCAAGTTTAGTGATTTTTAGAGGGTTCCACAGCTCAACAATTTTGAGCTTTGTGTGGTATAAATTTTCCTTCTTGGCATCAATTTAAATTAAAGTTGATTGTATCCCCTAAAAGGTAATATGTTTTTCTATCTAAATAGATGTTTAAAAACTCATACTGAAACTTGAGATCATATGCACTTCATTAAGCCTTCAATTATTCTTCAAGAGGACACTTGGGACTTTAGGGATTATGGGCTTAATAAAAATAGAATAAATCAAAGGCTTCAAAACAAACATCAATCCATCTAATAAAATAAATAAATTAGTGAATTTCAAAGTAAATTTACTAAAGTGCCTCCATTGAGATGAAATTGAAAGAATTTTATTTTGACTTCTAGAATGACTACCTCTCAAATGCTTTTGTTTAAAGTTGTGAAGAAACTATTGTACGTGACATAAAGTTTTGTTGAAAAAGCAAAATTTAGCCTTCAACAAAGTTCACTTCCAATGGAAGTTGCTTTACCCATCATATGTGATCAACTCATCTCCATGACCATTTTGGCTTTTACATCATGCTTTGTTTGAGTTTATTCTATTTATTCTATGCAAGAAGGCGACCTATTCTAACAACCGTTCTTTTGGGGTTCCCACATCAATGTCAAGGTTGAATTTCCACAACCAAGGTCTACCAAATTGGAAAAAAGGTCCTGAAATTTCCAATCTTCAATGGGTGTATTGGTAGCATGGAGAGCAACAAAACCACCACAAAAAATAAAAAAGGTGTAGGAATGACTTAGTTAATGTGTGCATCCACTCATCATTAATTGGTAATGGAGTTATTATTATTATTGCCCTTTCAATAGTAGTCTCCAACTACTTTTTTATTTGAATGATTATAAGAAATCATCATATACTTTGATCACAAGAGAATTTGTTGTATGTAAAATCCTAAGTGATCTCTACCATAAATCTCTATTATGCTCTTCCAACGAAAGCTATAAATTAAAATAATCAAACCACATAATCTATGTATTGTACTTTGGGGGTTAGTACATGTATGTGAGACACAATATTAATACACAATTATTATTTTTAAATGTGTTGAAATGTTGTGTTGATATTGATGTGTTGATGTTGTGTTGAATTTGAAAATAGAGGTATTCAAATGCAACCTATGCTTTGATGATTGGCCTTATTCAAACATTTTCACTATTGGCAATAAAATACAATACACAAAAGAAAAAAAAAAATTGCACCCAAAATAACTCTTTCATTCTCAAAGGTCAAATTTATTTTTATTAAAATAATTTTAAAAACACAATTATATTATAAGGGACACACAAAGTATTTGAATACACAAAACCAATTATAAATAAATTTGCGACTAAAAATAGCTTTTCATTCAATCCTTGATTGCCTATTTTTTTATTAATTTTTAAATTAAACTATAATGCAATTGTGGATAAAGATACACTCAAATTATTTGAAACAATAGTTGGAAATGGACTCAAGTGCCTTCATTGCATGACTTCAATTGTCTAAAATCATGATTCTATTAATTCCATGCTCATGTGGCTTCATTTCATAACTTTAGTTGTTTGACCTCAAAATTCAATGGCCAAATTGTGGCTTTATTTCATGGCTTCAATTGTGTGGTCTCAAAATTCCATAGCCAAGTCATGTCCATTTGTTTCTTCACACCTAATGCATTTTATATTCAATAATATAAAAATAAATATCACCATGTATTGGCTAAACTAGTGTTAACCTAAAGGTTGTCAATGGAATGGGTGCATTTCTTAATGTTGTTAATCTCTAAATGACTAAGTGGTCATTGAACAACAATCATAAATTCAAGAAAGCTCCTATTAAGTCAATTTTGAATGGATATTTCTAAAAATTTGACACAAGGTGTGGACATTTACCCCCTTCTTGGAAATGGAATTTTTTTTCTAATTATGTGCACAAATCAAAATTCATGTTTCCTAAAGGTTTTTAGGCATCTTAGGCAATTCATAAAAATTATCTTTTACTTTTGAAATTTATCAAGTACATAATACATCATGTAGGGTGACATTGTTTTAAAATAATAAAAAGTTTACTTTAGAAGGAGTTAAAGCTTGTGGCCCTATTGAAAAGGATTGAAAATAACTTTTTCTTCTAACTTCAAACGCTACAATCTTGAAATTTGTAAGGTCAAAAATTATGAAAATTTTCTCACATTCCTATAGTAGTTTAATACAATTTTATGCATTTTAAATTTCAAGAATTTTTTTTTTTAAAAGCTTTTCTTGTTGCCTTAAATAGTACTCCCTCCGTCCCAAAATAATCTTCTTGTTAGACAAAATGTTCTAGATTAAGACTAAAAATAACATTTTTAAAGCCTGTTTTGCACTACATATAGAGTTTGGTGCACTCCTATTGCCCTTGAAACTTTGAGTTTTGAAGCCCTCTTTAAAGTGTAGTTTTGGATTATTGAAAAGTGAATTTTTTTGGATATTTTCAAGGAGCACCAGTGGTTATTTAATTATTGAGTATGAGGTCGTCATTTTGTGGGTAGTTAGTATAAGTCAAAGACCATATGTGGACCTATATTTTGCCTCCCAAAGCCTTCATCTCCTTCAATTAGATAATATTCAAAGAGATGCAAAAAATAAAAACAAAAAATGTTGATTGACCCCTTCAACCATTTTATTTGTCTTTTGATTAGTGATTCCATAGATGGAGGGGGAACTATCGATTGGAATTGTTTTGTCAGTCCTAGAGAACAACCAAAAGTTAAATTTGACCAATTTGCAACTCACAAAGTACAACAGGAAGATCATTTTGGGACAAAAATTAAAGGCCAACAGGAAGATCATTTTGGGACAAAAATTAAAGGCCAACAGGAAGATCATTTTGGGACGGAGGGAGTAGTAGTTTTGACAATTTATATCCAAAATGTGCCCTGGTCTTTTATAGGTTAAGATGGGAACACCAATTCTCATCACTTTAAGCAATTTCAGACACATACTTTAAAGTGTAATCAACACATTAAATTATTTATAATATGTTAGCAATTGAAAATTGAGAATTTTAAAAATAATCAATAATTTCTTAAATATGTTTAAATAAGCTCTGAATTTACGTGATTCAAATACATTATACATGGTGTACTCTAAACTATTTTTGTATTCAAGTATTATAATTGTATGTAAGTTGTATATTGTCAACTTCCTTTATCTATGTATTTTCAAGTGTTGAGTCCGCCTCAAAGTATGTAGAATTGCTTAAAAGTAATGAAAATAGGTGCTTACACCTTAACCTTGAAAGGACGGGCCTACAACCACATTTTCAAACTTCAACTCTGTATACTCCCATTTTGCAACTATGTACTAATGACTTTATTTTATGATTTTATTAGTAAAAAAACATGTTTATTTAATAAGTGAAACATTTTTACTTATTTATTGAAGACTTATTAAGCAAACATTTAAACATTTTTACTTATTGAAGACTTATTAAGTAAGTCTTGAATTTTTTTTGTTGATAATTTGAAATTATATATTTTTTATAATAAAAAATAAAAATAAAAATATGCTTAAAAGATTTGAAATGTTCTCCATAAATGTACATAGTGTTGAACATTATGGCGGAATTTAAAATTATAAAATTGACCCAAAATTGTAATAAAATACATGATTTTAGAAGATTTTCAAACCAATATCAAATTGGAGTACAACCACTGAGGCTTGCCAAGCTTTATTTCATTAGGTCGACACTTGGAATCAAATTCGAAAGGAAAAGTTTTCAGGGTTGAATTTCAGATCATGGAAAAGTAGCAGACTGAGTTGCCAAAATGCACAACATAGTGATCAGTAAATTTGTTATTTTTTAATGATGAAAAGCAAAAAAATACCACAAGGAGGGACTGTTCAATACCGCTTATTGAAAATGAATTCAAACAATTATTTCCTTAAAAATTGGAAGAAAAAATGTTTTTTTCCACCCTTGGGCCATCATGAAATCATCCAAAGGGCACAAAATGTCCTCTCAAGAGTTTTGGTGGTTTTGGAGGCAAAATACTTGAGGATGAATTCCCTCAACGATTATATTGTTCTTATTATAGAGACCCTCAACATTGGGAACTATCCCCCCCTACTCTCTTAGTACTATTGCAATGGTTTTACAATTCAATATTGAAAGTATATTACTTGAGTACAAAAGCAGTACTGCAACAATGTGTTTTTTAGTGGGAACAATGCATTCCCATTGAAACTATATTGTTATAATATAGTTTTTGTACAATAACAATATATTTTCAATATTGGACTGTGAAACCATTGAATTCAATGGGGGGTACTTTCTTGATGAAGAAATGAGTGTGGAATAGGGACCTAAAAAACCTCTTGGAGTTTCATCCAACACCTAGTGGATCTTTTAGTTCATGGTTGTAAGAAAAGAACCCACTTGTCTATTATATTAATTCATTAAAGACCAAATAAAATATTCAAACTCTTTGTCCACTTCTTTGAGATCACAAATGCAAAGGTATCACATTGCAAGTTTTGTCTAATTATGAGAACTTTCAAAATTAGAAATAACTACTCTAAAAGTTATCAATTGCAAGGTTGGTAATTCAAAAGAATGAATACATATAATATAATTTATAAAAATATGTGTTGTCAAATATACCAATATTAGAAAAGCTTCATTGCACCATTTAATCTAGAGTTCTCCTAATGCTTGGTAATACAATATCTATAGCATAACATTGTTTATGAGGTTTCATTAATCTACAAAATATTGATGAAGATCCAAGAATATGAAGACATTCCTTAGTGTGACTCCAAAATGATAGGCCACTTCAACCTTTGGACGAACATGCATTCCTAGAGAGAGAGAGAGAGAGAGAGAGAGAGAAGATATTTGTCTTGTCACCTCATTTCTGAGCAGTTTCTACAAGTCAAGTTCCGTGTTATTTTAATTCACTCTTGTCCCTCGATATTCTTAGTTATACTGCAATTTCTCGGACTGAGTAAATTACCTCCCTCCGTAAGTCAGGGTGCACTTTTTCTACAGTCTTTACGTATCCAAATCTATCATTCAGGACCCATCAGCGCATTCCAACAACTTGCAACTATGTTTATTCGAATTAGGATCCAAGATCCATTGCATCTTTTAGATCGTACAGTTGTGATCCAGCTTGATCGGGAGGGAGGGTGGGACTCTGTCGAGTCAATCACTATATTGACCGTTTTGCCCATGACTCCGACGGTCTATTTCTATCTCGAGTGAGCAAGCAAAGCTATATATCTCTGTAAAACAATGTATATCTGCTCAAGTATCGTCACACAGTAGATCGTTTTGATACCGACCTAAGAGGGCTGCTCCCTGATAGGCCTCGCATTCTGCCTTTACAACTGGTCGACAGTACGTCAGACTCACAGTTTATCAAACACAGGAATAAATGACGGAGATGATTGAACGGCTCCGGCATTGCGATCTCGGGAAAAAAAATTCGGTATCATCGATCAAGTCAAGATCTCGTTATTTTTCCTGACTAAACATGCAAAACACCGTCCCTCTACGAAACAGGGTGCATCTCTGTTCTAGCATCGCAGTACTGTTCACTTTATCACAATATTATTCACTTCATACTAAGCTGTGTACTCCTATCATTCATACATTCTTGTGTGGGATCTCCATCAAATGTACAGTGATCTAAAACATGGTGACACAATGAGTTTAGGGAATCGAATCTGCAATTGCATGCATATATGTATGCTTGAATATGAGGTAGTCACGCCTCACCTGTGCCCATGCCCACCAGACAAAAAAATTGTGTCAGTGAACGTACACGAGGTGTTTTAAGCTTGACTACACGTTGTTATCCGAATCGCATATTTAAACGTACAAAGCATCCAAGCAGAAAGAGATTCTAATTATACGATACATGTATATCATTTGCACAACGCCTCCACTCTCCAGAGTCTGCACAGTAACTGCACCTGTGTGACCATTTCTGTGTCCATAGCTGTGATGATCCGATTGAATGCCTCACGCTGGTGCTTTTTGGAGGTCAGAAGCTGTTACTGAAGCTCTACAAGAAGTGCCGTATTCCAGGACACACAGGGATTCAAGAAGCTCGGTTATTGGGTCACGTCTGGGTGTACCTCGTTGCCATCATGCTTCATAGTGAAGTAACCAGCTGTCCAGCCAAACTGGAGCTGTGCTTCTACCTGGTCCGGGCCTCAACTTCATCCATGTATGTATATACTCGTGGTGTTGTTGTTACCTTATCATTTTGGCATCTATGTGACTGGTCTTGGTGACTTTGTGTTATACACATATTGTGTTATACATGTGTGTGTATTATATACTTTGGTTACTGTACGCTCAATGCTTTGAGAAACCTCATATCTGTTCCAAGACAGGAGAGAGAGAGAGAGAGAGAGAGAGAGAGACCCGCCGCCAAACCCCTGGGTAGCAATGCTCTGGTAGAATGAGACCTGGTATGTCAACACTCTATACAGAGGTGCATACCAGGCTCATAACTCTTTGCTTTTTTAATTTGTTGCATACTGCAAGAAATTTCTATCTCTCGTCCCTGGGCAGTTGTATCCTTTTGCTTATAAACTCTGTCAACCATGTATAGCTAATTGGAATTCCTTGGGTCGTATATACCGGCCCAATGGATTCACAATTTGTGTATGAGCTACCTACTTAATTCATGAATAATATCGGTTATTTCCACCGTGCTGGCAGGGAAATGGCCTGTGCTCAGCCATGTGGTGACTTTCTCTCGGAGTCGTTTCTCCTGGAAGCCGTTGTTGACCAGTGTGTGAATCAATAATAAAATCTCGTGAAGGGCAGATTGTGTATCATTTGATACGTATAAAATCGGAAGCACTTGTGAGATAATGACGTTGTACGCATTTTTCACAGGGCGGTTAGAGTTAAATTTTATAAATTGTGTGTATTTGAACGGTAGAGCCCGTCGCTTGTCAAACTTCTTGATCAGGAAGTTCGCCGGTGCGTTAAGGTTCACATCAAGTTGTACGTTCATAAAGTGTGCTGATACTCCTCGTAGAGGATCATATTCTGCAAACTTCTCAATTTCGGGTTTGATTTCGAGAACGTGGAGTGGATAGATCCAAAATGGATTATCATTCGTACGTGGCTGTCTTGGGTCCAAAAATTCCTGTGGATTCCCGACATTTAACCAGCAAATGTCATCGATGTATCGAAATGCGTGTTTGAATTTAGCCATGAGATCTGCGCGTCCCAAAGTCGCCAATCGTTGGATAAATTTAACTTCATATGATATGAGGTAAATGTTACACCATAGAGGCGAACAGCCAAACCCCATTGGGATTCCAGTTGTCTGTTGCCATACTCTATCGCCTAATGTCACCATACAGTTATTCATGAGCCATTCGTGAAGTCCAAGGAGCCTCTCAATGGGCATTTGGATCCAAACGCCACTTCGAGGCTGGGTGGTACTCCATCGAGCAGAGGACGGTGTACCATCACTAGCAATCTTTATCCATAGTTTGGTAACAGCTTTTGGATGTCCACGAGTCGCCTCTCGGTATCCAATTTTCGATAGAAATTTGACCGCATCCAAGAGATTGTCTGGGCCTGTGAGTGGGATGGACTCAAAACATTTTGTTATATCTGCTACGTAGATGTCATGCATCTCGCTGGGCAGATTTAGTGTGACTTGGAGTACTGAGTCGACCATCCAAAAGATGGATGTTTCGGTTCTCAGAAATGTCCGATACCCCGTCACCGCTGTTTTTGCCCATGCTCGAAAAGCATTGAGAATTTCCATAGTTGCGATGGTGAGGAGTGAAGCAATGTTGGTGTATACGGTATGGAACGCATTTGTAATCCATCTATACTTGAGTTTATGCTGTTTATACGAGGCCATGAGAAATGGTAACGAATTGTATGCAGGAGGTGCCTCGGGTAATATGCGAATAATATCAGATTTGATATTATCAAAGATGGCAGTGGGCATTGCCCAACTTTTCCCGTCCATGCATGGTGTAAAATCTTGGCTTGACAGACGATGAAATGCCTGCATGCGTATGTGACGTATGCACAGGAAGCATGGGTTGTTGCTTGCCTTGTCCAATCCTGAAACATAAATGTGGGACAAGAGCCATTCTAATTCGTTATTCACGGCTCGGATGGCAAACAGAGCCGGACCTGTGGATTTAAAACCGAACTTATTCTCTCGTGATGCTGCACGGAGCTTGTCCAAGCAAATCTGTTGGAACAAGGCGGTGGCCTCCTCACGGTCCAAACCATAGTTCTGTAATTGTAGAAGGCTATAGAGTCGTGCGAAAGCATCGACAGCTACTGTCAAAGCCTGACGGGTATCAGTTGGAGCCAGAGGGATATGGTTTAACCCCATTTGGAGCGCAGCACGTAATCGTGGGTGTTGAATAATGTTCACATCCATGGTACGTACATGAGATATGGGTTTCTCGATATCACAATCAAGCCGTTCGTTGGCTGTAAGGGGATCTATGAACGATTGGAAACGCAATGCAGAAGTACACACACATTTTTCATTTGGATCAAGTAGATGTATAAACGAAAACCGTTTGAATACATCGGATGGCTTATAAAATCTAGTTGCTAAATTCCTATCATATGACCAGGAGAAAGCAACAGACTCTAAATCAACTTGATCCAAAAGGCCATAGTGAGAAAGAACTTCTCTGAAGATCTGTCGTAAATTGAGCCATTCCATCGCTCGGCTACAGTAGAAAATTGGTAAGTATTTGACTCCTTGTTTCCGTTCCACCCGTAGGAGTTGCCGGCGCCCGTATGCATCCTTGACCAGCACTCTGTTTGGGGCGTCTGCACAGTAGGTTTTGATAGCAAGATCAGTCCTCCATCGCGTCCCAATCCAAAAAACGTCCCTTCATGTTCCGTTCCGGACGGGAATCAGTTTTTGCTGACGACGTGGCTTCATTGCGGGACTGCGTGGGTGAGTGGAGTTGATGCTGGAGATAACTGCCAGTAAGAACGTGTGACTGTGTTGGTCGAGATTCCGCTGGGGAATTCTGTCCAACGTTGTGATCGCCACCTGGAGCTTGATAACGAGGTCCCGTGAATACAAACGCATCATTTGGACCAGGAGTCTGTGGCTTTGTTCTGGCGTTATTTGGAATACGTGGAGGACCTCGGAGCTGAGGCGCTGAATGTGCTTCAGGACGATATCTGCGATTGTAACCACCTCTCCCACCGCGTGTGGAGTTCCGTGGGGCATTCCTTGGCTGGTTACGAGGTGTGTTCTCTGTCGTTTGCTCTGTGGTAACATTGCCATTGCTCAGGGATCTGGGTCGTTTGTTGACTCCGCTAGTGCTAGGTGTCAAAGGGTTTGCCGCAGAGAAGCTGGCCGGTTTGATCCAACGTTCTATTTGCCGGACGCCTGCACCTGGAGGATGTCCCATCAGCAACTTGCAATTTGGGTCCGCTGCGAACTGCCGTGACCCTTCCACCATCATGTCGCGGATGTGCTGGAACGTGATCTGATGGCGCACCGCTACACGAGCCGCATCACTCAACCATATAATGAATGCTGCAAATTTTGCTGCTAGAGTAGGGTAACCACTACCAAAGAAAATGTGCAGGTTGTTGATCATGAACCAGATAGCTTGATCGAACCACATCACATCCCCTTTGCAGCCCTTTGAGGAATCCGCCTTGCATGTACATCTGAGGTACGGGCGTTGGCAGTTCCATATTGCTGAAGAGTACTTCTCTACCCTTCCGTAGTGGGAGTTAAGACCCTGCTTCGTGAGAATACGCAATTCTGGAGATGAGCATTTTTTGTGGTCAAATAAGCTGAGCGGAAAAGCCTTTGGTATATGCTGGCCTTCGCGCAGTACACCAGTGCCATGTATCGCATTGGATTTCAGTGATTCTACTTCACTCGACCCCATGTTGGTCCATGTGCTCCACATCGGGACTGAAATCGGTGCTAACAAATTAATGTTAGTCAAACCCCAGCACCTATGCCCTTTGTTTGCGACCTGCGCTTCGACTGAGCGTGATGGGATGAGAGGAATCACTGGTCCCTTTCCCGAGGCAACAAGGACTGCCAAATCTTGCTCTACCTGGGAGGTTTGAATTGTCTCCACCAAGTCTTCTAACGCAGCTTTCTGTGAGGGTTCGATATTGATGCCACTCAAGAAAGGGTGGTTAGTGGCTGAAGAAGGATCCGCCAGTGTTGTCGCTGGCTTCGATGTTTCGTGAGGGTTGGCGCTCCGAAGTGCTGTTTCAATTATCACGGCATCTTTCTCGGCCTGTGCTAGTTCCTCAGCCTCCCAGTCCAGCATGTCCGCAAGTTGTGTGTGCGCAACTCGTAACTGTCCTAAAGCTTTCTCAGCAGACGCTCTGATTGTGAGATTCAAGATCAAGGTCCACTGAGAGAGATCTAAGGTAGCAAGTAGTAGAGGGGCATGTTCACCTTCTTCGTCGCAATCCATCAGTGCTTGTTTATCCTGCTCTTGAATAAACTCGTGTATCTCCGGAGCTTTGAGCGATACCAGCGTAGCTTGTACGGCTGGAGAGGGCGCCGGAAGCGGATCCGCATATCCAAGTGAGACGAGGTGCGGAGACCATGCTCCGTGTGCCACGCCTTCAGCGTCAGTCTGCAAGATAGAATATATATATATACACGTTTCTTGACCTTTAGAAATTGTTAGAAACTCACCGCTTCTAAGTGGATCTAAGGCAGAGAGAAGATATTTGTCTTGTCACCTCATTTCTGAGCAGTTTCTACAAGTCAAGTTCCGTGTTATTTTAATTCACTCTTGTCCCTCGATATTCTTAGTTATACTGCAATTTCTCGGACTGAGTAAATTACCTCCCTCCGTAAGTCAGGGTGCACTTTTTCTACAGTCTTTACGTATCCAAATCTATCATTCAGGACCCATCAGCGCATTCCAACAACTTGCAACTATGTTTATTCGAATTAGGATCCAAGATCCATTGCATCTTTTAGATCGTACAGTTGTGATCCAGCTTGATCGGGAGGGAGGGTGGGACTCTGTCGAGTCAATCACTATATTGACCGTTTTGCCCATGACTCCGACGGTCTATTTCTATCTCGAGTGAGCAAGCAAAGCTATATATCTCTGTAAAACAATGTATATCTGCTCAAGTATCGTCACACAGTAGATCGTTTTGATACCGACCTAAGAGGGCTGCTCCCTGATAGGCCTCGCATTCTGCCTTTACAACTGGTCGACAGTACGTCAGACTCACAGTTTATCAAACACAGGAATAAATGACGGAGATGATTGAACGGCTCCGGCATTGCGATCTCGGGAAAAAAAATTCGGTATCATCGATCAAGTCAAGATCTCGTTATTTTTCCTGACTAAACATGCAAAACACCGTCCCTCTACGAAACAGGGTGCATCTCTGTTCTAGCATCGCAGTACTGTTCACTTTATCACAATATTATTCACTTCATACTAAGCTGTGTACTCCTATCATTCATACATTCTTGTGTGGGATCTCCATCAAATGTACAGTGATCTAAAACATGGTGACACAATGAGTTTAGGGAATCGAATCTGCAATTGCATGCATATATGTATGCTTGAATATGAGGTAGTCACGCCTCACCTGTGCCCATGCCCACCAGACAAAAAAATTGTGTCAGTGAACGTACACGAGGTGTTTTAAGCTTGACTACACGTTGTTATCCGAATCGCATATTTAAACGTACAAAGCATCCAAGCAGAAAGAGATTCTAATTATACGATACATGTATATCATTTGCACAACGCCTCCACTCTCCAGAGTCTGCACAGTAACTGCACCTGTGTGACCATTTCTGTGTCCATAGCTGTGATGATCCGATTGAATGCCTCACGCTGGTGCTTTTTGGAGGTCAGAAGCTGTTACTGAAGCTCTACAAGAAGTGCCGTATTCCAGGACACACAGGGATTCAAGAAGCTCGGTTATTGGGTCACGTCTGGGTGTACCTCGTTGCCATCATGCTTCATAGTGAAGTAACCAGCTGTCCAGCCAAACTGGAGCTGTGCTTCTACCTGGTCCGGGCCTCAACTTCATCCATGTATGTATATACTCGTGGTGTTGTTGTTACCTTATCATTTTGGCATCTATGTGACTGGTCTTGGTGACTTTGTGTTATACACATATTGTGTTATACATGTGTGTGTATTATATACTTTGGTTACTGTACGCTCAATGCTTTGAGAAACCTCATATCTGTTCCAAGACAGGAGAGAGAGAGAGAGAGAGAGAGAGAGTTTCTTTAATTCAATAGGGAGCCTTCTATACATAGTGAATAATATTTTGAATATCACACCTAGCTATTAGGGTTGGCAAAAAATAATTCTAAAATTAAATACTAATTCTTTTCAGTTTTTTTGTATAAACAAAAAATTGAATATTGGCAAAATATTAAATAAAAATTTGGCAAAAATTGCCAATAGTGCTTCCACTAGATACAATATAAATGCCAACATATAGCAATATTAGTGCATTTTAGTTAGATGCCAATGCATAAAAATCTACTATCAAACGGCATTATCAAGATCCAATTTATATTTGATCAAACTAATACTCCCTCCATCTAGAATTAAATGTCCTATTGTAAGCAAGTTCATGAGATTAAGAAAGACACTAATAATTTGACATTTAGGAAATTAGGTTTTAAGACTTAGGATTTGGGGTTTAGAGTATAAGGCTTAGGGGTGAAAATTTAGAATTTTTTGTTTTCTTAAAATACAATTGTCTTTGAAATGTTGAAAGTGTATAACTTAGAACAAAGTATTTTTTTTAGTGATATTTTTTTCAAAAGCAATAAATTTTTCTGAAAGGAATATTAGGTCATATATTCTCCTATTTTCAATCAATGAAATCTTTGATTTGCTACATATTCTAAAGACAATGCCACTCATTTTCAAATTAATGTATTTTTTTTGATGAATAATTTAAGTTTCATCCACATTTTATATATTTCATCCATTTATATAGTTGTAAGCAACTACATCATTTCAATGAAGATTGTTTTCTGCACTACTCAAATTAAATTTAAAAAGCTTTGTTCTAGAGAGTAGAGAGAGTGCTACTAAATGTACAAGTATGGAGAATGATCAAGTGGAGCAAATTGCAAAATTACTTGCTCACTTTCAATGTACTCATGAGCTAGCTCATGAGGGTATGCAACACACATTGGACTCTTAAATTGGAATAGGAAAATTAATGAGAATTGGATTCAACACTTGTTTTAGGTTCTTCTACACTATGTACATTATGGGCAGATAGTTTCTATGGCACAATGAAAATGCAAGTCCACCAAATGCTACTAAGCAAGCCTGATTTTTTCAACCTGTTTGAGAAATTGTCAAAATGACTATCACTTAAAATTTTGAAATTTCAATTTTAGATGCTTGTTTTATCCTACCCTCCTCAAATATTTTTACCGCAAATATACTAGATCTTATTATTACCACAGATAATTAGATTTGGAGAATTTTAATTTATATTGAAATCAAAGATCATGAATTTGCTTACATAAAATACAAAATTTTAGCCAATTTTACAATATGAAAAAATTTCTTACTCTTATTCCTATGCATTGAAAAAAAGGTTCTTCATCAAAATTAGAGGGGAATTAGAGTAAGAGATGGATAAGTAGGATAAATTGGATCACACATCTATTCTATACAACATGTCCAACAGGCAAAATTTTACCAACATAATTTTTTAGTTTTGCCTTTAAAATACATGCCTCTAATAACTCCGAAATGATAAGTTGGCAAGCTAGGGCTTTGAAATCCCATAAAAAAAAGGTTGCAA
>OX579634.1:31525333-31639912 GCA_951230915.1 Antitrichia curtipendula | reverse complement strand
CTTGCAATCTACACAATGGAAATTTCTGAATTTTTTTTCACATCTTCTCAATCTAGCATACTACAAGATCCTACGGTTACATGTGTCCAAAAATGATGTTTTTCAGAAATTTGGTACTTGTATATGACAGTTTTTGAGCATTTTTGGTAATAATATAGTCAAGGAACTTTAGGGGTTAAAATTGTGCCACAATATTTTCTGAAGATATGTAAATTATACATACATCATACATACATATATATATATATAGTACATACTAGTGTGCTATGTATCGTTGTCAAAACTAAAATGAAAATAAAGTTATTTTTTATTTTTTAGTTATGAAAACTTTAAAATTCAGTATCTTTTATGTTGTGAATTAAAAATGCCACAAAACAAAGCCGGGGCATCCCTCTTTATTGATGACTTTCCGGTGGTTTAAAAAATGCTATTGGGAACGCATAGTCTTAGAGTTCTCAACATAACAAACAAAACAAACAAAGTAATAGATAACCTAATATAAGATAATTATGCAAGCCTAACTTAACCCTTAAACGTTGATAGATACATTTGGCGTTCAATGAATGATCGGGAATCCTTCTAGTACAACAAAAGTGCAACTATTTATCTTTCAAATTTTGTTTTGAAATGGAGGTCTTCTACAATAGTTTGACTTCCATTGAATGCTTTTGCTATTTCTTAAGCCAATGATTCACATGATAATGGAAAGGGATGATTTCTAATATCACCTCTTTGTCCTTTAAAGGTTAACTAGTGTGCCTTGTGCCTTTGCCACAATCAAAATAAAAGTGAAAGTATTTTTTATTTTTTAAGATCCAAAAACAACTAAAAAGTCTATAACTTTCACACCTCAAGTTCAAACGCTACGAAACAAAGCACATGCATTCTTCTTCACCGAGGGCTTTCTGACGATATCAATCATGCAATCGTAGGATGTACAATCCGGGAGATCTCACTATAATAAACAAACAAACAAAACAAACTTATCTGGATTATCTATATTGGGCATCGATCTGATTGACACTAGATCAGGGCTTTTATTTTCATATTTTGGAAATCGCCTTTAAGGCGAAATGCTGTGAATTTTTGTAGTGTGGAAGGCAACATGGTAGCTTTTGTGGGTTAATTGTTATGGCGACATTCAGATTTTGAGTACTTCAATTCATGGCGACATACACTTTCATGACATCCTCCTAATGGTGATATCATCCCATAGCTTAATGCAAAAAAGGCAACAAAAAACATAAGTCCAGTGCAAACATGGCGAACAACAGACATTGAATCATAGCATTTGGGGCGAAATCTTTCAAAAACATTTACATTACAAAACAATACATATACTGTGTGTGTGCATGAACTAAAAAAGACAAGCAAAATGTTCTCTCATTTATCTATCATGCAGGACCTGCAGACACACACACACATTCCCATTCTTCAATAAGTTTGTGCTTAAATATAGAATACCAAATTATTAACTTATCTACCACGCAGGACTTGCACACACAAACACACACTCCGATGCCTCAATGAGAATGTGTCTACATATTGAAAACCAAATTCAAAAGGAGAAGTAATAAGGTACATATTGCCAAACATACAATACCTGCACACAAGAAAGAAAACTCCGATGCTCCAGTAAGATGAGCGCTCAAAAGCAATAAGCATCCACAAATAAATCAACTAAACTATATCAAATTATTAAATTGACAGTTACAATTCAACTAAGCATTGCAGTAAGCAAGAAGCACTTCATTCAAGCTAAAAATCAACAAGCAAACAGTGGAAATAAGGCAGCAAGCAACAACTTCATAAGTATGGACAAAGAAATATGTAGAATTAGAGCACTCAGTGCACAAAGCTGTTGCGCCAATCCTACAAGAAGATCCCACATGATCAAGGTTACAACATGAAGCCTGTATGAGGCCAAACTAACTATCAAATCCTGAAAATATAAACTCTTGAAAAGCTATTGCCTAAGACTGCAGTGCATGACTGGCTGTATCATGCTAACTGCCACAAATATGAAAATTGACAAGGCTAACCTGCATTTTGGACAAACCAAGGTAGGATCCAAACTAGATGCATAAGTTGCAATTAGGCGTGGGACAAGTACCGCCTTCTCTCTCCCGTTTTGAACCACTCCTCAAAAACCCTGTGATAAGGAAAACTCTCCAATGAGAACACTTTCTGGGAGTACATCCCAACTGCCACCTCCAAGTTATCAACAAGGTTTGCTCTCAACTTTGATTTGTGGAAAGACAGTGAAGAGAAGGTCCTCTCATCCTCCACGGACCCTATAACATGCGTGACAACAATCTCTGCCAGTTTGATAAACTCGGAGAAACTCTTAGTGAGGCTATTGTTGGCATGAAGCACCCTCCAAACCTTGGTGAGTGGGTTCAAATCAAACGGAGGAAGCATTGCTGCTCAGGCATTGGATTTCATACACAACTTAAACAAGCCCCGCTGGGACATTAGCAAGTCCCAGTCAATGAGGGGCTTCAGCAGCAGCTTGCTACTACCTTCCCCAAGTGACTTCCCATGTTCGTAAGTGTCCATCAGAATCCTCAAATGTGCATCAAACTGGTCCTCGGGGTTGCTGTCACACCAAAACTGGGGGTATAAAATACCCATTGCACTCATCACATTTTGAGCCAGAAATTGGTTGTCAAGCTCTGCGATTAACTTCGTCGCTGCCCTTGCCATGATACAAACAAGGCTTCAACAAATCGGTTGAAGGAAATCAGTGACGGACTCACGGTTTCAGCAAATCTGCAACTGCATCCCAAATTCACAAAGAAAATGAAAGACATACTTAATTTATAAAGGCAAAGTGAAGACAAGGCCAACAGTAATTTCCTCTCATCAATGCATTCTTGCTTAACTCTTTCAAGTATAGAACCCCACACAATTGGATCAACAGGAGCAAGTTTGTGCTCTGCGTTTATTTTTTTCCCATGAAAAACGAAGGTAAGTATCGCTGATGCATCATTCGGGGCCGCAATCCATTTCAGGTGAATTTGCTCATGACTACAGTCGAGTAGATTCTGGAAGGACCAGAATTCGTTGGTCCTAAAACTAGTTACCGAATCCTCGTACATGCTTTGCAAAGATGCTTGACAAATCTTCATGGCCGCTATGAAATCACATATAAAGACATCGCGTTTCTGTGCAAACTGCACGAGATTATCCACGGCATCCAGAAGTGGCAACAACTCAACAAGGCTACTATGCCAAGAACAATATATGGGTTCAGTAAGAGTAACAAGCAGGCCTGAACACATAACAACAACACAAAAATGAGTCATATTAAAAAGAAGCAAGCAAAGACGCCATGAAAGTCACAAGGTAAGTACGTACATCCAACCAGCTATGCCTCAGAGTGAGCCCCTCCTAAACGACGGAATTCAGTTTGTTACCTAAGAAAAAAGAAAACTACAACAAGCACCACTTGACGATATACCATAGCACAAAAGAAATCATGATAAAAGAGAACAACACCAATGTAAAAAAGCTAGTTACAAATTTCACCAAAGCATCAGAACAAAGCAATAATAGACTAAAAGAGAAACAACAATAGAAAGGCAAAAAAAAGGGTTCACCTCCGCCTTGTTGTTTTGGTGCAGGTCTGCCGTCATTGTGTAAATCAGAGTGCGGTACTTAGAGAAGAGGCGACGAAGAGGCTCTATGAAAGACACCCACCATGTTTCAACTTGTTTCAACATCTTCAATCCTTTTGTTTCGGTTAAAATAGCCAATGCTTTGAACTGGCTGAAGCGTTTGGGGCTTCGACAAAAGTACGCATGGCTAAGCTATAACACCTTGCCAATTGATTCAAAGATCCCAAGACTCTCCAAAGTCTTCAACGCAAGGTTACATCAGTGGGCTACACAGTGAACACCATGGCAAAATGGTGCAAATTTCTCCTTAATCTGCAACGTCACACCATTTCTTAAACCGGAGAGCACGGAGGCCCCATCGCAGCCAAAGCTGATGAGTTTCTCAGCTACTGCACCAGTTTTCAGAGCACCGCCAATTGTCACGTTGTCAATTATTAGTGTAGTCAAGTTCTCAGCAGTTGATGGACAATCAACTTGTTGCAGTGCGACTAGCAAGGGAACTCTCACCCAGTCCAAAACCACATAACAGTGGACCAACAAGTAGGAGGCATTATCTAGAGCGGTGACCTCGTCTACCATGATTGCTAAGAAATTGGCTTTCTGAATAAGCCTTTGAATCTCCTGGACCACAATCTTGTACATGAAAGAAGCCATTACCCACCCACTATTATCACACCAATGAGCACTAGGCAAATCAAGAACACCAAGTAATTTGTAAAGACTCTAACGTGCCTCAAATTCAAGCATAGGACGACCACTTTGCAAAACTTAGAACAATGTGGCGAATTGAACCCTTTTCCGCCGAGACTCCACTGTTGTGCAGTGGTTAACCTGCTCCAGGATTGATGATGGTGCACGAGCAGCAAAGAGTCTCATATTTTTCTGTGTTTGCACTGAGCTGCAATGTAGTGTTCTCCCTTTTTGACGCCATACTAAGGTAAATCTTTCTTTGCAATTCGTTTTCCGTCGTGTTTCCACAGGGTGTCTGATTTTGGGGCCATGATACAAACTTTTTGATCAAACTCACTGCAGACCTTACACTTCACCATATGCAACACTCCGTCAGTTGCAAGAACACCCTCGGCCCAGGGCAATTTTGCAGCCCACTCCATCTGAAACTTTTGATGCAAATCATATCGCTGCTGCGCCTTACTCTTGGCATTTTTGGCCTTTTCTCGTATAGTAGCCCCTTTCTTCCGTGGTGGGGAGTCCACTTCATCATCCTCCCCTTCAGATCCAACAGGTACCTCTTTCAAATTGGAGTTGTCCTCTGAGGAATCAGACAGTGCAATCAAAGGAGACTTCGAACTAATAATGCGAGTACCTTCGGAGCCAGTGGACGAAGGAGGTGCTGCGTCAATGGACACAGTCTTGTCACTAGTTGATTGGAAATTGCTATTTGGATAATCGACTCTGCTGTCAGACTCTGCTCCAGGGAACGTCGAGGATGTGACTATCAAAGACCATGCAGAGAGGCTGCCCCGGTCGCGATCCATGAGTACTTATAAAATAGGTCTGGACGGTCGCCTTCCTCAATATATGCCTTGTGACGCGCGTCGGCCAATGTCAAGCGCTTCACTTCTTTCTCCCATCGAGTTGTTGCCTCCTTCAATTCAGCATTCTTCTTCTCCAATTCGACAGCCCGCGCCACTGATCCTGCCAAGGAGTCAACACTGCGATCATCACTGGAATCCATTAAGAAGAATTTGCTAGTTAAACAAGCGATGAAGTAGACACACAAAGCAAGATATGAAACGCTCGCAAGACCAATCGCAATTCACGAAACAAGAACTTTGAAGCACTTTACCGAATTGAAGCTAGAATGCACCGCAGTTATTGGTGCCGCCCCCTCCTTCGTCCTACCAACAAATTGTGCAACTCTACAATAAAACAAACGACCAAAAAAAATAGTGGTAACAAATGCACACCAGGACCACGCGCCGACATTGGGAAACCATAACCCTCGAGCCATGACTGGCGAATAGGCTAGGAACCTAGACGCGGAGTGGCGAATACAATTGCCATAACATCACGCGGAGTGGCGATCAATAGGTAATAAGTGTAGCGAGAGTGGCGACGAGCAAGACGTAAGTGCAGCAGGAGTGGCGATGGCGAATTGAAGAATGGTAGTGTACATGTGACGTTGGAGAAGAAGCCAGTGCTGCAAGCCCTAAGCCCGGGCAATACCTGCTGCCCGAAAATCGCTGGTGACAGGTATATCAAGCGACCAACTCACCGATACCCCCCCAACGTTGGTGCCCCTGTGGCTACCATGTTATATATCCGGGTGCATAAGGGGCGAAATCCCCATTTTCCTGCATGATTTTTTGAATGGGGCCTTTGCCAGGGGACAATTTTCAGTGCAAAATGGCACTTAAGAGCCAAAAATAAAAGCCTTGCACTAGATAATTTATTATTGTTACACTATTGGAACTAAATCATACATATCTTATCTCAATATAATCCATAATCAAACTTGTAGTATACTATTTGTATACATAACCAAGTTACACCCTATTTCTTTTGCAAGACTCAAGAATTGTCAATAATATTTTTTTATCAAAAGTAACTCTTACTCTCAAAGTCATAAGTTGTGGCAATTATCTATCCCTAAGCTTTTCTATCACTCTGTACAGGCCGTGATAATCTCAAATCAATGGAAAATAGCATAAATCAAAACGCAAAAGAATATTGGTGCAAAGAATTTTTGAATTTTTGTCGAAAACTGCTCCTAGAGGTAATGGACCTCACGTATGCCCATTTCACAACAAAACAACGAATTGAAGTGTTAGTGAGGAAATAGCAGGTGTCTACAATCTATTATGCTTGTTATCACCTTCACTAGGAGAGAAATTCATAAAATGCAAAATATTTATTTTAAAAAATCAACCAAACAATTCTCTTCTGTGCACCTGGTTGTAAGCAAGTCGTTGTGAACTTGATGATGCCATCTTTACCACTTTTTTATTTCCAATATACCAGTAGCTTCTTTTTATTGTATTGTGTAAATTACTTCAAAGAATTGAGTAAAATACTCACAAAGAAATTTGGTGTAGAAACACTCTTGGCAACAAAATCCTCAGCTATAGGAAGTATACTAATAAATTAGTAATCTCCCAAGCCTAATTATTTTACTGAGATTGTTGCTTTGCTCTAATAGCTCAAAGGTCCGCATCATACTCTAGAGTGTAGCATAAGTATATCACTCTCTACTTAAGGCCGAGCAGTTCTCAACAATGTAAGATTTTGTTGATTGAATTACTCACATTCAAGTGCCAACTGGTTCAATCATGTGATACAAACTAGGTAATGTTGAATTTACTTAACGTCCACAATTTAGATTGTCTTTAGGTATTTGTTGAGCAATATTTTGCTTCGTCATAATATAATCCTTGCATGCATTATAAAAGAGGGACTTCACTATTTCTCACTCCTCATATTATGACTATTAAAGATTCTAACTGCATTTGACCCTTGCTGGCCTCTCTTCAATGTTAGTGTCTTGTTTTGGTTCTCTAGCCGTTGATAGTCCAAATGCTGTCCATTTTATCCTATTGCCGGTCCTTAGTAAATTCGGTTGTAGTGTTTTGGCTCTCGTCTCTGCCAAGTTACAGATGGCCATAACATGGTGCCCCATCTGGAGAGCCCATCCCATGTTGTCTGTGTAGGACATGCCCATGCATGGGACCAGTGTTCCTGTGTATTTTGGGGATATAATACAGTGTTCTATGGCATTTTTAGGATTTTGTGGCAGCTATAGTTTGTTGACCGTTGTTAGGGTTAGGGTGTCGTTAGGATTTTAGGAAAGGGTTAAAAACAATTTGACATTTAAATAAAAGGACTAGTTGAAGAGAGTTTTAAAAACTTTAGAAAATTATAAATATTTAAAAAGATAAGAAGATTACACAGATTAAAAGAATTAAGAACATGATATTTGCACCAAGGAACACTAAAATGTAGAGAGGATGAAAACCATAAAGAATTTTTTGGAAACTCAAGAAAAGCTTGCAAACAATTTCAAAGAATAATTAATATAAAAAACAAGAGGATAAATAGGAAAAAATATGATAGATCAAAAACAGAAACAAACTTTTTTTTTTACAAAGACAAGATACACTAATATTTAAAGTAATTACAAAGATAGCCAAAATGATGATAAGTGCAAACGAGAATAAAATAAATAAAAATAAAAAGACTAAAGATTTTTTTTTAAATACATTAAAAAAAAATAAAAATAAAAGAATATAAAATCACCTTAAAGTATTTAAGAGGGTAAAAAAAATTACAACAGAATCAACTAAATAAAAATAAATAAATAAATAAATAAATAAATAATAATTAAATAAAAATTAAACAACAAAGAAAGAAAAAAAAATGAAATAAGGAAGATAAAATAAAATTCAAGTTATTAACATGACTAACAAAGATACAAATAAAATAATGAAACCAAAAAGTTAAAATTAAACGACTATAAAGGTTAAAAAGAAAAGGAAGAATTTAAAAGGGAAGAAGGCAACATACTATTCAAATAAGGAAGACTAAATAATATTAAAGTAATTAAGAAGACTAACAAAATTAGAAGAAATACTCATTGAAATAAAATAAAATAAAATAAATTGACTACAACGTTTTAAGAAAAAAATTCATAAGGGACGAAGGAAATTTTTTTTTAATAAAGAAGGTTAAATAACCTCAAAGTAATTAAAAGGATACTAAAACCTACAAATACAGCAAACAATAAAAACTAAATATAATAAAACGACTATGAAGATTAAAAATAACAAAAAAAAAGAAAAAAGACTAATGAAAAAAGGAAGATAAAATATCATTAAAGGAATTAAGAATAACAAAAAAATTAGAAAAAATAATCATTGAAATGGGCTTCTTATCTCATCCTTAAAAAAAAATTTAAAAAGATTAAGAAGAATTTTTTTCTAAAACATAAAAAAAATAAGTAAATCCTAAAAATATAAAAAACTAAGTAGGATAAAAAAAAATTTTAAGAAGAAGATAAAAAACATTATAGATATAAAAAACATTAAAATAATATTAAAAAAATTTAATTTAAAAAAAATAAAAACAACTAACTAGTTGAAAGGAATAAAAAATTTTAACATCATTAATGAAAAAAGGTTTTAAGAGAATAAAAAAAATTTAATTTTTTAAAAATAAAAACAACTAACTAGTTGAAAGGAATAAAGAATTTTAACATCATTTATGAAAAAAAGGTTTTAAGAGAATAAAAAGAGAGAAAAAAAAAAGAATTTATAAAAATAAAGAAGATAAGCAATATCACAAAAATGGAAAAAAAAAAAATGGAAAAAGTTCAAAAGCACAAAACAAAGAAAAAATGTTTTAAATAATGCTCTAAAAAACAAAAAACAAACATAAATTCCAATTTTTTAGAAATGTTTCAACATCTTTGACTAAATGCCATATACGTATATGAAAATTAGAACATAAAGCTGATTTTACTCCATAATCCATTATATTTTTTGCTTGTTTGAATGTTCTTTGATAAAAATGTTTGCACTTTAAAATTCATTGTTGTCATTTTTTCGATGGAACAATTCAATTCAATGTCAATGTTTATAGAAGAAAATTGTAGAGAAATGCTTATAATCTTTAATAATTAAAAAATTACAAACCTGTAAAGTCTAAAGGCCTAATGTCCACCACAATCCATTGAAAATTGTCATTTCTATTGCAAAATGTCAAAACCTTTAGATGTTTTTTCTTGCTCATGCAACTTTATGATATTGCACTATAATAATTCATAAGTCTATGAGAGACGTTTCATTTCCCTTCACCTCTCAAATTGCAAGACATTCGTATTTGAAGTGGAGAAAAAAAGTTCTTTGTCACCTTCCTCTACTACATTTTGGGGCTTGCAATCATTTTCATTGAAATATTTTGCACTCTTCATTTTCAATTTCTAAATCTCTATAATGAAAATTGAAATTCATACTTTCATAGTCCATGAATTAGAAATAATAATTATAATATTCACTCTTTCAAAATTAGTTTAGTACTAGTACCTTGAAAATTGAAGAAAAACTTACATTCCTGAAAGCTCTAACATGTAATTACAACTTGAATGTGCTTGGACATAATCTACGGAACATTGTGACCATTCCTTAGTAGTTTGACAACAAATTCCTTGATTTATGTAGACAAGTGCCATAAGAAGGCACTACAATTTCCAAAATTCTACAAACCATGTTATAGAATGCCAGCTTCGTTTATATGCTCTCTATGTAACATCTAGAAGAAGGTAAAGGCCCTTTACTCTGAAAGACGTGAGATGTCTATGTTTCAGTGAACCTCCCCATTGCTTAAGTGAATCTTGGAGTTTCTTGGTTAGAGCACAAGTAGATGCAATATTGCTCCCATCAACGGAGGCCCAGAGTGGAAAATTGTTCTAGTCTACCATTGTGGTTATGTCTACAACAATGTTCTCTTGAGTTGTGGAGGCCTCAACAGGATCAACGTTTTGTTGTGAACTATTGTTTGCCATTGTAGCACTTCTCGTATCAGTTGTGTCTGACCTTATTGGAGCACTATTTTGATTGTTAGTAGAATGTTTATCCGCAATTGTATTCTTCTTAGTGTCGTAGAACCATAATGCAACAATATTTTGGCTAGTGTTTTGTGTTTTTTTCAGTGTTTTGCGGGGTTTTGAGTGTTTTGCGATGTACCACCTTGGGTCTTTGTTTCAGTAGCATCAATGAAGTCACTATTTTGACATTATGAAAGTGGACTTGTAGACATACTAGTAGTGGTAACTATAGAATATAACAAAGAAGCATGCATGGGCTAGAAACATTGAATTTTTTGGCAAGGTAAACTTAGAACATCCATGGGCATGGGAGTAAAAATTAGAGTACCAAGTGACCTCTTTTGGGGTACTTCTAGTAGCACAGAAATTGATCTACTTCTTTGTCTGCTTAGTTCATGTCTTCACATATGCGCATACCTACACAAGACACCATTGTTGCTATTCTTCATCTCGCATATGAAGTCTTCAACCTTGCTAGTCAAGATGAAACATTGTTGAACTACAACTACATCATTTTTTCTGATCCTCATGTTTTTGACTGACATGTTGTGTCTCCCGCAACTCCCATAGCAAGTCCGCTTTGCATATGGCTCTTGCTGGCAGACTTTGAACCTTTGCTCTAATATGTAGAATCTTCATCTAATCATTTCAGGACGTAGTGGATCCAACATTGACCTTACATTCTAAGTCAACATCAACACAAAGACTACTTGGTGTGCATACAAATTTTGTGGCCTCCATAGAAAATAAGAGAGTAATCCCCATCCTCAAACATTGCAATATACAAGCAAGGACTTTGGCAAATGTAGGAAAAAATAAAGATGTGTGGGGATTTCGTCGGAAATGTTTTAGATTTCGGCTACTTGTTTGGTATGCTAATAATCACTTTCCATCTTCATGTGCAAGTTCATGATGTCCAGCTTGATTGCATAATTAGTGCATGAAGCATACTATAGAGCAATCTTTCACAATAGAAGCAATCTTTGCAAGAGATTGTCGGATTTCAAGCATCTTTTTCATGCACAACATTTAGCTTCAATGTGCAAGACCTTTACTTTCTAGGGTGAATTCATCAAGGTTCCAACTTTTTTTAGGATTTCCTCAAGCAATCAACCGACTATTGATGTCTTTATTTCAAATATCTTATCTGTATTCTTCTACGATTTTGGTTTAAAATTTTGAGTTTGATGTTTGTTTGTTGTCATGTTGGTAGTGTTGTTTGCCAAGTATTCAATTTCTATTCAAGCTTATTGCATTTGATATCATGAGTGAGTTAATCAACAAGTTTCTGTTGGTATTGTGACTGTCATCATGAATTGATGAGTGCATTTGTCTATCAATCTCATTGCTTTTGATTGATTATATCAATATATAGTTCTTCTTAACACTCATTCTTTGGTTTGTTAGGACCATGTTCGATGCACGTGGTCTTCAAGGTAGTTGCATAATCTAAAGGGTGATGATTTCGCAATCCGTAGTGCCAACTTTGATGAATTTCTGCTATGATGCTTTAGTGGTGGGGTTTGGATTGTGTTTTGGGCTGTGAGTGGTGGTTGGCAATCATGGGCGTCCTAGTTTGAAGATCAACCGCAAGGGCACTTTCAAGATTCTTCAAATGATTGATTTGTAGACATGAGCATTTTGAACTTTGAAGTGACAATCTTTTATTGTGCCACAGTATAATCCTGTTGTTGGATTTTTTTAAATATATTTTGACGTTCAAATTACGATAAAGTAACATTACCTTTTGCTAAGCTCTCAAATTTGTGTCACAATGGGAAGAACTCATAATATCTGTCATTATCCTAATTGTAAGTTAAAGAGCTCAAGTAAACATTATAGAATTAAAAATGTACTCAAAATAAAGTACTCGCAATAGCACTCAATGCTCGTAGACCAACTTGATACAAATGAATGTAGATTCCTAGTGAGCTACGGAAATAGGAAAGAAGCAAGATTTGGTTTGATCAAAACTTCACTTTATATGAAGAGATATACACCATTGAAAATTGAAAATAGCTCTTTAGAATCAAAGAATTGGATTGCTTGATTTATGATGCTTGGAATTCACCCTTGATTTAGGATGCTTGCTTGTTGCTACCTTTAATTAGAGAAGCCATCTACAATGAAAACTTATAGTTCAAACCAAAACTAACTTCCTATATATTTCTTTATTTTTCTAAGAATATTCATGTGGACCAGAATATTTGTATAGAGAGTCAATTTCGTTGGAAAAGTATCCTTCTAAGCTAGACTATAATCAAAAGTTGAGAATGGGTGATTTTTTTGAATAGGGCTTCTACTCAAACATTTGTCTGATCATCAAATCAGTGAGTTCTTTCCTTTTATACCATTCTGTAAGATATAGTTTTCAATATAGTTGGGATTACGAGCTTCTCAGTTCGGCTTCATATCGATCTTTGTTACTTATGAATTATGCTATAGTACTTTTGGTATCTCACTTCGTGTTTGTCACTCACTTTTTGTACATGTTGCTAACATGCATTTCACACAAGGTGCTCAATTGCAATGTTTTGATGTGTCTACATCACATCATTGCTCCAACTACAATACCACTTCCTTCATTGAGCGGCTACTAGCTACAAAGAAGCATGATGTGGTTGTCTTTATTGGTATGCTATGGTGTATTCTTGATAATTGTTGAAGTGTTGAAGTGTTTGAATTGATTATGAATGATTTATAGAGTCTTTATTAAAAATATGCAAGTGATTGTTGCATTGCTTGCTTGATTTTTGTTGATGCTCGTTAATGCTATCATGAAGAAAATACTCTTCGATTTATTCTTAAATTTTTGAGCGATTTGTTTATAAATGCATATGTGATTTCTTGAAAATAGTTGACGATGTTACTACTGTTAGGATGATTAAACCTAAGTAATTTTGTTAATTAGAACATGCTTGTAAGAGATGATAGTGGATATTTTGTTATTTCCAAACATGACATGTTATTTTTGTCATGACAATTTGGAAAGTTTCATATTTGTATCCACTAATGAAGTTCAAGTTGGTATGATTGTTGCAAATATCAATAGCAAGGCCTATGATGATTGCTTGATTTTTTGATACCACATTGACCTATAGCTAGTCAACTTCAAATACTATTACTTGTAGATTGGCTTAGTGGTTACATTTTGAAGGATTAGACTAGATATTACATTTAGAAACGGTTAGAGGCCTAGAGGGTGGAGTATATGCAAATACTTGTCTTGTAATATGAAAATATGATTTTCATGTGGCTTCAAATCTTTTTTATGATAAATGCATTGTAATGTGTTTATATGTATTGTCTGATACATTTCATTTAATATCTTATAAGAGAATGAATGACATAGAATACTAGTATTTAACCCCTAAAGTCCCAAAGTCCCTACAAGGGACTCTTGGAATTTTGGGTAGGCTTGTGTGATTTCAATTTTTGAAGGTAGTAAATTAGATTAGCTTTGTGTAAATATAATTTTACTTTAATTGGTGTCTGGGAACAAAAGTTATGCCATCCTAAGTCCAAGAAGCAATTCAAAGGACAACTCAGAAAAAATCACAAAAAATTGATTTTTTTTATTTTAATTTTTTTCTCAAAATATTATGTTTTTGTCTATATCTAAAAGCTTTGAAATTTTTTATTCGGACCAATGATGAGAAAGTTATAGACCATTTTTTCATGCAATCTAAGCATCTTCTTGAAAAGAAATTGTTTTCTTCACTTTAAATGCAAATATCTTGCAATCTATATCATTAAAGTTTTTTTAATTTCTTATATGCATTCTTATACTAGTCTAGTACACGATTCTATAGTTAGATATGCAAAATAAAACAATTTTTAAAGTTTTTTGCTCTTTGCAATAGAAATGAAAGGTTTGAGTGGTATTTGATGGGACTTTAGGGATTAAAGCTTCAATTGTTGCAGTATTACATTAATATTGTTATATAAATATTCTTATACTGATTTTGTATCAAAAGTAGTTACAAATACAATATTTTTACAACAAATTTATAGTATTGTTGCGGTACTACAAATGTATGTATTTAAAATAATTTAATTGTATAGTCAATGTACAAATGTAATTTATCATTATAATAATCTTTATTGTTTTATACAAAATGTCTTTATTTTTCTAATCCCATTACAATACAATATACATACAATTTTTTTATAAATTAACAGTAAAGTTATTTAATAATGTCAATATTGTATTTTAGTAATATCAGTGTAATGTATTACGATAAATGTTGTATTGTTGAAATACTAAATTTTACACTTTAATGCAATACAACATGAGTACAAGTATAATATTATTCAAAGGGAGTACGACAAAAAGGATAAATTAGGTACTGTACTGTTAAGCCTCTTCAGTAGTATTTTTGCAGTACTGCAAAAGTATTGAAAAAGTCGGTCTCGTTTTCATGATGAGTAGAGTGATTCTCTGTCATCCATTTGACACTTAGTATCCGCAACATCCTTCTAGAGTTGAAGCAAGTTCTAGAAGCTCATGAGTGTTCAGTGTGAACCTTTTCTTTTGTCTGGTTTTCTTTGACCAACATAGTTTGAAAATTTTGAATGTGTGACACGTGCTCAAAAGTCAACGGAATTTTTGCATGTCCTGAAAATTCCTTCTTGCAGTACTGCCAACACAATTTCCATCAAGTTTCAAGTGTTGGAACTTGGAACAAAAGGGTATCTAGAAAACTACTTTCTCGTGAGCAAATTCCTGGACCTTCGATCTGTAGAGAAGTCAAGCTAGATGAGAGATGTTGCAAAGTGAGATACATCGTGGCGTATGGTTGAGTGAAGAATCCCGCCGTCATGTTGGAACGCAATATCATTCACAAGTAATTTGGAGAAGAAAGAATTGAGATTCGGTACGAATTGAGGATTGGGGAACCAGAGTTTCGAAATTGATTGGTTCACCCACTCCTTTTAAGTCGTCTACGCATCTGTCCTGGCACTCAAGGATTTTGCAGGAAGCAGTGGAGGAAGAAACGGACACCTAAATATGAAAAAAATTTACAAGCATGATCAATCAGTGCAGAAAGTATACCGGTACTTAACAAAATAAAGGAATTTCCGTTTTACAGTGTCACTGCTTCATAGCCTTTTAAACAAAGCCATACACTGATGTACATGAAAATTTGCGATGCAAATTTGATTTCAGTAATTGTACAAGGTATAAATATGTTACATCCAGCAGCCGATCATCTTTCTAAATCTAAAAATTAAGAATGATCGACACACCAAATGTGGCGATCTTTCAAATCAAGAACTATTGTACACAAGATGCGATATCTGTCCCTACAACTGCAAACAAGTAGACGGTATTTAGCTTGCGCCATGGTGGCAAGCTAAAGCATGCTTCACCTTGGTGCCCATTCCCTTCTTCTCTTTCTCGTAAACGGGAAGTTCACCGATAAGAATCATCTGCTCAGCTTTGTCCTTCAACTCAGCGATTTCTCGTTTCTTCAGTTCTTCCTGCTCAGCTTTTACCTGCACAACATTCATTCCTCAGGACCTTATCGTATACCAAATTTTGTCTCCGAAAATTCCAAAGTTCAAAGATACTGCAACGGACTCGCCCAGCAAAGATTACGTGAATGCTAATACCTCTTTTAAAAAAAAGTGAATTAAATTAGGTTATGACAATCGGATGTTTTCGCCTTCCGCTAATGCAGTCACTCGTACCAGGAGAATCAGTAAAGATCACAAAGAAAGTGAAACTGCTAGCACTTACCCGCTCGGCTTGAGAATGCGCATCAGCAATCCCTTTTTCGCACTGCTCAGCAGCATACGCTTTCATTTTCACGGCATCCTCTTTGGCGTTAGCAACAATCTTATCCGCTTTCACCTGCAGAATTCAGAATAAATTAAGCAAATTCAGAATAACGATCTATAGTCATAGCATGGCAAGTAATAAAAGCAACAGCTCGCTCCAAACAATGCTAAAATATGCAAAATAGTCGAAATGAGGCATACCTCAGCAGCGCGGACAGACTGCTCGGCCTTTGCCTCCTCACGCTTCCTATGCTCAATAGCACGTGCTTCATCCTTCATCCTCTTCTGCTCAAGCATTGACTGCAATACAAATCCAAAGAGTTGGATCAATATATGAAAGAGGCGAATTAACCTAATCATTAATCACCGATGATTCAAGTGTGGAAATGCAAATGCCGTGATAGAGGCACACAGCCACACAAGATGTATCCGATACCATGCAGGAAAGAAATAGCGGAGTTTTTCTCTTACCTCAGCTGTTGCAGACCGTGCCTCAGCCTTGCGAGTTTCCGAGAGCAAGTAGGCACTCACTTCAGATTCCACTCTCTGCTTGTGAGCATCAGCCATAGCCTCGGCCTTCATGTTCCGCGATGCAGGAGACATCGGACCTGATCAGAATTCCACATCAGACCCCGCTAATGATGTTTTCACTAAGTCAAATGTGCAAAATCACAATGACGACGACACTGCACAGGAAGATTTCGTGACACGGGGCTAATCCTTTGAGGAATAGCCCCCACTTTGAGGAATAGCCTCCACTTTAGACCCCTTCTACAAAGTGTTTGAAAATTATGGGGCCTTCTTTTTTCACACTATTTTAGACCCCACAAAGGTCCACCTTGCCCGGGCTAAAATTTATGCGGGGTTAAGCCTTGGGGTCTAAAGTGGGGCAGTTAAGCCCCCCAAACTTTAGCCCCCCAAACTTTAGCCCCAGGGGGCTAACGCCACGAAATCTTCGTGTGGCAATTCCACACTGACTTCTAATTTCATTTTCTGCAAAACGCATCATTTTTTCTTGCCGCTTCTTACTAAACTAGAATTTGTTTGTGAATCTTTAATAACTTATGGACAAAGAAAATTCGCACTTCTTTAATTTTCAGCAGTCATTCAAAATAAAATGTATACTAATTGAAACCTCTGATATGAAACAAATAGTGCATCTCGCAGTATTTATTTACAAAACTCAAAAATCTTGAACAATTGTAACTTAAAACGCAACTTGAAATGCGATAAATCAAACATGGCAAGTTCCTTACTGTTTGACTCAAAACTGTTTGCCGTCGGGCTGTTCGCCATCGCGCTGTGCGGCATCGCGCTGTGCGGCATCGCGCTGTTCGGCATCGCGCTGTTCGGCATCGCGCTATTCGGCATCGCGCTGTTCGGCATCGCGCTGTTCGGCACAGAGGTGGCCTCAGTGTTAACCGCCTGAGGTCGCTGCATAGTTGCCATGATCTCTTCCTTCACTTCCAATTCAAGAATTACACAACACCGCTATCTCTCTTCCTTCACCTTCCAATTCGAGAATCCAACAGCACCGCTAGCTTTCGACAGCGAAAAAGAAACAACACCTTCACAGGATTTCTTCACAGGCCCCTTTAAGAGAATCAAGTAGAACCCAAAAGAAGATTGTACACAGAAATCGAGATGGTGCGGTGTCTGCAGCAAATGCAAATCCACATAACTCACTCTAGAAATACCCCACCAAACTTCCTTCTTATGTGATGCTGGTGTCAGGGAACAAACGGTGAGGATCCTCTCTAGCAGGAGATCTGACGGCCCATGCTGTGTGTTGTGTGGGGTTCCAGGGTGGAGGGGGCGCCAGACTGTGCGCTTGCCAAGTGTTTGGGACTCAGTGGTCCATGTGGCAGGTACAGAACGTGCCGCGATATTTAGGCTTCTTCCGTTTCCAGTATTCCCGGGCTTATGTGTCACCCTTGGATCTGTGGATTGTTTTAGTACGCGACTGAAATATCTACATGTGGGACACCCTGTTTATACTTGAAATACAATATTCGTAAGTCACAACGCTTGACTCAAAGTTGGTACAGAGAATCAACCTTTTCATCTCAAAAAAAACCCACTTTCTCATTATATTTAATCGTAAAGGAAACCCTAGTTTAAAAAAGGTTCGCCAAAAAGGGGTATTATAATAAGGTTCAACTAAAAATAGTACAAAAAAATACAACACCAAATTCCATCAGATGCTTCAATGGGAGTTTCGTCACGTATATTTCTCAACCTCCAACCCTTGAATTGGTCCCTCGTTGCATACACTTTACAATGAACTTTATTGTCATATGACTATTAATATGACATTAATACTTACAAAGATCCATACCACACTAGATGTAACTTTCACATATATAATAAAAACTTCATATGAATTCAAAGAGGACACCTAGGTTGGAATTTGAACTAGAAGTTCAAATCTAGTTTTGAACCCCCTTCTAAGACGAGCAACCATAAATGTATTAAGGAATATGGTTGAAAATAACTATAATTTTCAATAATATTTCTTGCCACATGGTTGACTCCCATGAAAAGTGGAAAAAAGTGGGTTTTGAACAACAAGATCTACACTCAACTCCAACACCCTCCAACAACACACTAGGTGTGATTTTCATATAAATTGCATATGATTTAAAGCATCAAAAAATTATAATTTTCTATAAATTTTTTAACTTTTGCAAAGTGCACTCAATTGTTTTTTAAAGGATTAGATAACTTCCCAAATATACAACTCTTCCAAAGTTTTAACTTTTAGAAGTTATTCAAGTTGTAACTCTTAAAAGTTACTAAAATTTCAAACCATTTGAAGTTCATATGAAAGTTGCATGAACATCCATTTGGTATGGTATTGAATGTCATATGAATGTTATAGGACAATGGTAAGGTTTGATTACTAATATAAAGTTTATGTATATTTGCTCCATCAAAAACTCACATTAAAATCATATGACTATAGCATCTAGTACAATATGGACCTTATAAGCATTAAAGTCATTTAACAATGCTAAAGGGACTTTTTTGAGATGATTTGCTCAGTCACAATATATATTAGTAATTTGTTGTTTACATATGATCAATGCAACTATTTCCTTAACAATAGCATAATTATATGAGGTACACTAGTAATGATATTTAGTGTTACTTACCTTATTACTTGACTCACTCCAATCCTCCTTTAGTTGATAAATACAAGTAGTATTTAGTTTGACTTTCAATATTGGTTAAACTACACAAAATAGTAAAATTAGGTTGCCTTAACAATTAGGTTGCCTAACATTGAGAAAGTTACTTTAGAAGTCATTAAAGTCAACAAATATTTCTAAGAATATTTCCATTTGTACACAAGTGGAGGTTCATGAGTCCCACATACCACAAGACCTAATTCAAAAGTATTGCATTCTTGTATAACAACTAAAAACATTTATACAGTGTCAAATGTCAAGAAATTAGTGTGGGGCAACCTAATTTCACTATTTTGTGAAGTGATGTTCTTGACATTTAGTGCACTGCTAAAAATTACAATAAGTTGGCAATTAGTGTTCATGTTGGCATTTACTGTTGGTAACACTAGTTGTGTAGTTGACATTTAGTGATAGAGTTTGTAAGTAGTAGCTGCAACACTAAATATATCATTTACTAGTGTAGTGAGGTGGTGTTTCAATTGAGTTTTTTGTGTGCATCATGCACAACTCAGTCCTTCGTGCAGCTGATCGAGTTTGGGTGCTTCCCTAGTTTCGCACCCGCAGCAGCTTGCTTAAGATTCCAAGCTCCGATTTTCATCTTGCGGTGCTTACTGTTAATCTGCGGTGCTTACTGTTGATCCGTGCTTGATCTTGTAAGCAAAATTGATCGCCGTGTAGAACTGAATGCCATCTTGTCAGCAAGGTTTACACAAAGAAATTGTGACACAACTTTTCTTTTTTTAAAATCTCAGAATAAGGTAATAGGCTCTGAAATCACACAGGTTTTAAATCCACCCTACATTCTCAAATGTACACAATGTGTGCATGTTTCTTTTTCATAGCCTTTAGCAATGTACGAAAAATGTTCACTGTACTAGGAGGTGGGCAATTTTAGAGCCTTATGCCATTTCACATAACATTATTAACTGGCCTATGAACCTCCCCCCAGCTGGAGGGATAACACCCCCCTAGATGCCTAGGGGGAATTCATATTAATCTCAGTTTGTTTATTGGCTGGAGTCAGGTAACTTTTGTGATGGGTTTGTGTGCTGGCCCTGCATCATCCCGGGCACTCCGTCCGTCTCAGGCTCGAAGTCAACAAGGATCATCATTACGCCGAAAGTAACGGAACGGGTGCGACTATTTTTTAATCAGTAATTTCTAGTTAGGTTGGGTAAGTTCCAACATTGGGGGCTCCCGCTTTCTAGGGGAGCCAAAGGATACCCCCTAACGTTGGTTAATAATGTTATGTCAACTTCACAATTTTATAACTAATTTCACAAAGCTCCAAAAAATATGAAACGACTTGAGTTAGATGCCACTTGTCTTTTGAGGAAAATTTACTTGAATATTATTTAATGAAGCTTAGCCTCCCCAAAATTCAGTTTCAGCTCCTAGGTGGGCGATTTCTGGACCTATTCCCTTACTTCAACACGTGCACAACTTCACGTACGACAACATGAAGGTAGAACATGCATGATGCCCAGGAAGATTGAAGTCTGATACGTATTAGATAACCAACGAGCCGCGGTAGCGACGAGTAGGTTATTGGACATAACCGGTTGTTCACATTTCAATCACAACCTTCGATCTTCATGATCTAAGGGTGTAGGAAGCAAATTGAAAGGAGAGAAGGTTATGAGTTGCAACTTGTAATGGCAATGGTGATGGGTTGCCAATGGGATGGTGCCACGTGAGCGTTAAAAACTCAACAACCGGTTATGTGACACTTGCAAGTTTGTTGAATCCCTTGCAAGGAGCTTCCAAATCAATCGGAACTGGAAGACGGTGTCTGATACAGTTGCAAGATACCGCATTAATAAATAAGTATTTAAGACCACTACAATGACGCTGAAATCTAGATTTTTCAAAGATATTATCCTTACGTAAAAACTTGCCGCAACTTGTGTTTGAGGTAACAAACAGGGCTCTCAGTAAGAGTAGTTGCCACATCACCTGCTAACTAGCTTCGGCATTAACCAAACATCTCAAATCGATGAACTAAGGTAAAAACAACCCATTGTGGTCAGATTTAGGAGTTTGACTTTGATGAAATTTTTCAATTTTTTTTCCACATAAAAGAAAAGTGTGAGAAACAATGAGAGCAATTGAAATTACTTTTTTTTTTTGACAAAGTATGAATTTGCTAAGAATTTTTGAAGTATTCACTTCATCATGGCCCAAAAGAGTCTGTAGACTACTTTAGAACCAACAAAATCTGAATCCATGATGCTCATCTTGCCGTTCACCGAAAACAATCATTATATTTTTTAACATGAAAGGCCTAAGAAGTCAATTCTTACAATGAATTCACACTAAAAATTTGGAAGTTTCTAATGAGGTTACTATTCACTCCATTACTCGCTCCATTACTTGCTCCATTACTATCATGTAAGACATGCATTGTGATTTAAATCTCATACTCCTAAGGCCATTTTTTCATCAAATTCCACTCCAAACTACCCATTTTTATAGCAAAAAATAAAATAAAATGATTTTTTTAATCTATATACACCTATAGGATCTTGCACTAAAGTGGTATAGAAATGTGTGGAAGAAATTTCAGGAACTTTGGGTGCATGAATTGGAAGATATTTGCTTTTGAAGTGAAGAATTTAACCGGTTTTTGCACCTTGCCTATCTAGATTTTAAGGCTTTGCATCTTCTTAGCTTAATCCCTAAAGTCCCAAGGCTTTTTTTCCATCAAAAAACTATCATTCCCATTGAAAAAAAAAAAAAACTTTAAAAAATGTTTTTTTCCCCCAGATCTAACCACATGATCTTGCACTAGACTAATGTAAGAATGTGTGGAAAAAATTTCAGAAACTTTGACCATGTAGATTGCAAGATATTTGCATTTTAAAAAGTATTCATCAATAAAAAATTTAATTTCCTCTCATTAAAAATTTGTTAATTAGAATAACGTTCAAGATTGAAGAAAAAACTAAATCGTTAATACCTCTAAGATGGAATTGAAACATAGTAATCCCAATGGTGAGATTTTTCTAGCAAGAAAACTTAACCATGTTTAACATGGTTTTTTGAAAAAATATAAGAATTATATTCAAAAATGAATTCTATAAGTTAATTTTTCAATAGGATGCTTAGATTGCCCAAAAAATAAGATTGTCCATAGCTTTCTCATCAGTAGTCCAAATAGAATGAATAAAAGCTCCAAAGGTAGAAAAATATATAATCTTTGAGAAAAAAATATAAAAATATAAAAATTCAATTTTCTATAATTTTTGGGGGGTTGCCCCTTGAGCTACTTTGTGGACTTAGGGTGGCATACTACTTTTGCTCCTGAGCACCACTTGAGAAAAAATTATATTCCCAGAAAGCTAATTTGAATTTCTATCTTCAAAAAAAGTTTCAAAAAATCATATCAAAAATTGAAAGCACTAAAGTCTACCCAAAATCCAAAGAATCCTCCATAGGGGTTTTGGGACTTCAAGGCTTAAAATTTTGTACTACACATGTTGAATTAATAAATTTAAAGTTGAAAAGTTGAGTCAAAAGTCTAGGAAAAAAAATTAAACAGACTTAATTTTCATTTCAAAAATAATTGTTATATAGTAATAGGTCCAAGATAGAACAAAAAACTAACTAAATCATTCATTAATAGCTCTAAGATGGAATTGAAACACAATAATGCCAATGGTGAGATTCTTCTAGCAAGCAAATTTAACCCTACCAAAAATTACTTAATTTTAAAATTTTCATTCAAATATTAATCCAATAAGTTATTTTTTTGAAGGAAATAAGATTGTCCATAATTTTTTCATCATTAGTCCAAATAGAATTTTTCAAATACTTTTATGTAGACAAGAGTATTTTCTATTTTATTTTAACTTATTGTGATTTTTTTGGTTGGGCCCAGCAAACCTTGTTTTGGACTTAGAGTGGCAAAACTTTTGCTTTCTAGCACTAGTTGAATAAAAATGATATTCCCATAAAGTTGATGTATTTTTCTATCTTAAAAAAAACACCCAAAAAACATGATGAAAGTTGAGACCATAGAAACCTATGCAAAATCCATTTGTCTCTAAAGGAGACAATGGGATGTTAGAGGTTAAATACAAAAGGTTGTGAAATGGATTTTTTACAAGTTCTTATTTGTTGCTACAAGGCACTTAGGAGCACCCCTATGGTAGCACGCCAAAGGCCCAACTACAGTAAGTAGGCTTGCTAAGGTTGTGACAACTCTCCAAAGTTGAAGCATACCAGGGCCAAAAAATATGGCTAGCCACTTGAAAATTTGAAGAATGCACTAGCAAGTGAAGGGGCTCATGTGTGGCACGCTATGGGCTCTAGATGTCTTTTTGACATACTTTTTGATGTAGAAACCGCAAGTTTCATTTGTTTCTTAAGAAAAAACTAAAGTAGACACAACGAGTGGACTGGATTTGTGCATCCTCAAGCATCTCCTTGTGGATGCATTCATATTCCATTTTGCAATTGAGTAGAGGCCCAAATTTGGGAAAGAGAAATTTGAAGACTTAAAGAATTTTATGATTCACATTTCATGCAACCAAGCAATGGTTAATAATCCGCTATAAAAAGCCAAATTCTAAGGACATTGATTGGCACCAATGATAGAGCACTTCACATGCTTTGGTGGCAAATAAATGCCTTGTCAATTACAAAGAGACTCACTAGTTTTATTCATAAATATTGTAATTGCAAGGTCCTAAGCTATACAAAGCTTAAGGTTTCTAGTTTTGTTATTTTGGATAAATGTATAGAGTACCTAATATTCATTTGAATGTCACTTTTTTCCTTCCATTTTAGGTCTTGTTTGGATTTTTTTTGAAATAAAGAGTACATGATTAACCCCTTAAGTTCCTTGACCATGTTTTTACCAAAACCGCTCCAAAACTGCCATTTTTGATTTCTAGTACAAGTATAATTTTTTTGAAAATAAAACTTTTTTTGACACATGTAACCGTAGGATATTGCAGTATTCTGACTTGAGAACATGTGGTAAAAATTTCAGAAATCTCCACCTTGTGGATTGCAAGATATAAGCATTCAAACTTACTGAAATTATTTTTTTGGCCCTGCGAAAAACAGGGCAGCTGCACTTCACAAGCTCACTTTTCTATGAAAAAATGTTCAAAATGGTGGTTCTTCTTTTAATCATTTTTCCTAGACAAGTTGGCTACATGCTTAAAAATTTCACATCATTTGAAACTGCACAACATACAAGAAAAAAATAATAAGTAAGTAGAAAGAAATAGAGAATGATTCAAAATGAAAATTTGTTAAGAATTTGGTTATAGAATTGAAAAATGTCAATTCCAATGGTTGAAATGTTGTTATAGAAAATCTACATCATGTGGTTTGTTTGTTTTTTCAAAAAATATTGAAAAATGAGTAAGATAAAGGACTTATAAGTTTATTTTAGAATAGAGAATCCTTAACTGCCCGCAAACTAATATTCCTCATAACTTTTGACTCATTGGTCAAAATGGAATGATTCAAAGCTTTCCACATATATATAACTCTAGAAAACCAATTTAAGAAAACTATTTCTGAAAAAAGTGATTTTTTTAATCTGCCCAGACTGCCCAGACGGAGGGGGGGGGGGGGGGGGGGGTGACATATTAGGCCATAACTTTTGACTCCTATTTCCAAATGTCATGAAATTTAGTGCATATGAAAGATATTCCTCGCGCACAACTTCTATTAAAATTTCAGCCAAAAATATGAAGATCTCTAGTCACAAGTTCTCGCCCAAAATTTCTATATGGTAGAACCACCCATCACCAACCAGTGCCCGGTTGCCAACCACTAGGGGGTATCAATTTCAGTACATGCTAGGATTCAGTTCCATGATTAATTTTTGGGATGGTTATATCAATGCTCCAAAGTCATGATGCCATATGTCCCTAACTTTGGGTGTTCAAGTGAGTAGCAATTACTCTCACAGTGATCAGTTATGCATGACTCTACAGAGTAGAGATGGGTTGAGGCCAACTTTTCGCTTCAAAAATTCATAGTAAATTCAATTCAAGGAAAAAAATCACGAAGTTTTGGCAATGCCCATCATTTCTATCTTCCTACAGGACTGTAAATTCACATTGCCTTCAACTGTTTCAGAACATATGTGGAATTGCTTAAGTGGTCGACAATGGGTGGTTCTACCATACTGCCCCAAACCACATGCAGCTGGTCCTTTAGGGGTTAAAAATAGATGATCAAAAATGAAAATGTGGATGATCAAAAATGAAAATGTGGATGATCAAAAATCTTTCTATTGAAATAATTTTTTGACTTCAAATATTGTAATATTATAATTTTTTAGTTCAGTAAACCTCAGATTTTCTAAATCTAACTTAAAATCAAGCTAAATACTAAATTTTATGGTCACCAGGTCAAAAATCACAATGGAAATTGAAATACTGTCCATTTTTAAGAAATGCCTCAATAATTATTTCAAGTCTTCATGTTAGTACCCCCTTGTCCATTGCAAGTTTAACCTCTAAAACACCGAATGATTCTATTATTAACCCCTAAAGTATTTAACTGCATTTTTTTGGCAACATAGCAATTTTGGGCAGCTCACTATGAATGAAATTTTTGTTTTTTTTCCTTGAAATTTTCACACAATATGTGTCCAAAGAGTAACTTTAAGGCCCAACAATTTCCATAACTTTTGACTACATGGTTAAAAAGTTATGGTATGATATGTTGTTTTCATTGCTCGGTAGGCAACCCGGGCAGCAAAAAAACTTCTTGAAAATTCACTTTTTTTTTAAATTAAAATTTTAAATTGGTTCTCTAGATCTATATATACATGGAAAGCTTTAAATAATTGCATTTGGATTAATGAGATAAAAGTTATGGGAGCTTTAGTTTGCAGGTTGTTTGTGGTTAGTTGTGGAATCTATACTCTAAAATAAACTTTGAAGCCCTTTATTTAATTCAATTTTAAATCTTTTTGAAAAAAAATAAAAACATTAGGTGTAGACTATTTACTACAACATTACAACCATTGGGATTGGGATTTTTCAATTCCATGAATAAATTGTTAACAATTTAGTATTTTGAATCATTTTCTACTTCTTTCTACTTACTATTTTTTCCTACATGTTGTCAATTCCAAATGATCTGAAAACTTTCAAGCATGTTGCCAGCTTGCCTTCAAGAATGAATCCAAAGAGTGACCACCATTCCGGGCATTTTTTCATACATATGTGACCATCTGAAGTGCAGCTGCCCGGTTTTCACAGGGCCCAATTTTATTTTTTTCTAGTGCAAATGCTAATATCTTGCAATCTATATGGTGGAAGTTCCTGAAAAAATTTCCACATGTTCTCAAACTAGTTTACGACAAGATCCTATGGTTACAAGTGTTCAAAAGAGTTTTTAAAATCTTTTTTGGTACTTGTCCTAGAAATGGCAGTTTTGGAGCGCTTTAATAAAAAAAATAGTCAAAAACCTTTAGGGGTTAAATGGTCAAACATTATTTTTGGGTTCAATTTAGCATGTTAAAAATTTGATTCAATTTTTTTATTTTTCATTAAATGAGACTATTTATTATGTAGTCTAAATATGTTTAACAAGTAATGGGTTGATAATGGGCTTACTTAGTAGTCTATACATTTTTATACTAGCCTAGCCAAATTTTGTGTGTTTAAATTTTATTTTATTTTAAACTTGTTTTATATATCCAAAAGATGTGGGTACATCTTCTAGGTATTAATTAGTATATTAATAGGATAAAATCTATACAATGCACTTCAAATGACAAATTTGAAGCAACTTTAGATCAATGGGATAAATTCTATTTTGAAAACATGGCATTTTATTTTTTGGTGGTTTTCAACTTTATTTTATGTAGAATAGTTCTGCACTCAATTCTAAGACTGATATTCTTCCAACATTTGAGTTATAAAAAAAAATTGGAACCTTGCAGTAATGGTCTACATTTTGTGGACATTCCCCCTAAAGAAAGATAATTTTGGATATTGTAAGTGTCTTCAAGTATTTTCACACAAGTAATCAATATGACTATCTACGCAATGGTCTAATAGTTCAAAGTTTCATAGCACTTGCCAATTACTTCACAAAAAATAATTGGATTCTAATGCTCACACTAGACCAAGTCCAAATACTTTTCTCAAAGTTCAAACAAGAAGATTTCACAATCTAAGATAAATATATCTAAAAGCAATAGTGCATACTAAGCCAACAATATGTCTTGTTGTTGTATACTTGATGTTCCTAAATGTATGATTCTATGACGTTTTTTAGTTTGTTGGTTTTGGGTATACTTACCTTGATGAAACCTTAAGTTTCAAGTTTTTCCCCACACATTGCCATGGTATTCAACTAAATTTTGTTGTTGTTAGTTGTTTTTTTAATGAAATTTTTATTTTTATTTTTGCTCAATGCACTAAAATTGGCATTTCTGAACAATTTTGTGTGAAATGTACCCTAGTCCTTAGGTAACTAATATTTTCTTTGATTGCTACATGAACAATACAATAACAAAACCTCAAAACAAAAACATTATGCTAGTAAACAAAGACTCTTGACTTATTTGGTCAAGGCTACACCACATTCGACATCAATTAATCCATAAAGCCCCGAGGGTGTTTTCTATCAAAAACCACTCAAAACTACCACTTCTGCTGCATTCACTTAAAGAAACCAAAAATATTATTTTTTTTGGAATTTAACTGTAGGATCTTGTACTTAACTTGTCTGAGATTATGTAGTAAAAATTTCCTCCAATTCGACCATACGGATTGGAAGATATTAGCATTCAAAGTTGGACAAAAAGTTTTTTCTTAAGAAGATACTTAAATTGCCCAAAAAACTAAGATTGTCCATATCTTTCTCATCCCTAGTCCAAAAAGAATGAATCAAAGCTTCAAGTATAGATAAAAACATAATACTTTAGGAAAAAAATTCCAAAAAATTATTTTAACTTTTTGTAATTTTTTTTGGACTGTCCGCCAATCTCTATTTTCTTGCTTATTGTGCCATAACTTTTTCATCCAGCATCCAATTGAAACAAAAATTACATATATATCCACAAAGCTCTCACAAAACTACACAACCTCAAAAAATCTCAAAAGAATTCACTTCAAATTGAGACAATAGGAACCTGCCCGGACCCAAATTGTTCCCCGAGGGGACAAACGGTCCTTTAGGGATTCAGTTTTTTTTTTTTTAAATTTTAAAGTGCCACATGGCATCTTATGATTGGTGTGAGGTGATGTTGCCCCTTCAGAATCTACAGTGGAAATTCCAATTTCGATACCTAAATGCCAAATCAGACCTTCACGTCCAATATGGTCTTATCCTCAGCTGACCCCATTTCCTGTACAGAAAGAAACTTCGGAACTGGAAGAATATGCAGATTACTCCAGGTTTTAAAAAGAAAAAGAAAAAAAGAAAAAAAGAATATGCAGATTACTCCGGGTTTAAAAATAAAAATAAAAATAAAAAAGAAGAATATGCAGATTGAAGAAACCAAGGTGGATACTAGAAGTTACTGAATCAAGGACTGATTCACTCACTCAAGGGAGTTGCACGGAATCTAGAATCGGTGACATACCATTGGTTTCTTCTTGTTGATACTATTCTAATAGATTCTCTGATAGATTCTTTGATAGATTCTTTGTTAGATTCTCTAATTATAGTATTGTAATTAAGGTACAACAATCCATTCTCAACCAAAGCCCCACACCCAAATGTAGGGTGTAAGGTAGGTGCACCCAAATGTGCCACTGACCTTAAACCGCCATCTACACTATGTGTCCATCTCCGAAATCAGTTCTGTACCTATGTGGAAGAAACGCTTTTAGAATCAAACTTTGTTCCTTAATAACTTTTGCATACAATATCCAAATGTCATGTTCTCTGGTGCGTTGGAACCTCCTTTCACTTGCCTACAAGAATATATGAAAATTTGACCAGTCTAATAACAGTAACTAGGCTCAGTAGCAAAAAAGTGGCGTTTTTGGGTGTATCCACCTTAGTTATTTCCAAGCAAGGCTGGAACATATTTCCAACCAAAAGCTTTGAATATGTTTTTTCCTCCTTTTTCAAGTTTGGAACTAGTAAGGTCACGACACATGTCCTGGGTATATATATACACCTTGGGTGAAATGAGTTCCTAACGTGGCATCATCATAGTTTATGGTGCTTGCAAATCCTCCTTTGGCTAGCATCTCCTCCAATGTTGCAAAATTTCATCACTTCAAAATGACAAGTTTCTTGTCATTAGGGTGCACCGCTTATTTCTAACATCCAATGTAAAATTGGACACCGCATAGTTTCACATCTATCCTTGATAAACCCTCCAACTTGTAGATTCTCTTAGGATTCATTTTCAGAATACAATATGAATAAATTATGAATATTCAAATTATTGAAAAATACGGGTTCCCAAATTGACCCTACACTCCCATGAATGGAGACTGTACAGTACAGCCTGGATATTTGGAGGCCGGGTATATCCATTGGATATCCGTGTGGAAATCATGCACCCAAATACCAAGTCGTGGCAGCGTATAAAGTAGTTGAGAGTTGGGAATTTTTATCAGGAGCATAAAATCGACATACATTGACGTAAGATCTATTGTAAGTTACAATATTTTAATTTTGCAGTTTTTTTTCTTCTTTACGTTACAATTTGTAATGTAAAGAAGAAAAAAAACTGCAAAATTAAAAGATTGACATGCAAAATCTGCCCTGAGTAAGGCAAATTAGTGACATGCATTCCACTGCATCAATTGCTGTAAAAGACATTAAAATGAGAATTACCGTTAAAAATACTGGTTATCCTATTAATTAGAGCTTTGTGGAATTAACTTACCATCACCTTAGTTTAAATAGTGTAGCTTGAAGTCTTCCTAAATTGTACGGAGTATTAGCTTCCGCAATTTTTTGGACATTAGTTTTGCAGTAACAATAATTTTGCGCCTCATTTAAATAGGGTAAAGCAAAATGAAATTCAGTTATAAACATTCTGCCCAGACCCACATATTTTTTCTCTTAAAAAGGAAGACCGTGAATGAGTCCAATTATAAATAGATCCAAACTAATATGGTCATCCTCACTACTTGGTATTTAGCCTGGCGTTCCTATCCACATTTGCCACTTGCAGTCGTCCTTCTCAGGTGGTCATTGGACAAAGGACTTGCAGGAGTGCTTCTAATTTTGAAAACCTTCAATTATTTTCAACAGACTATAGAAGTTGTAAGGTACACTTTTTTTTATTCATAGTTTGACACAGGAAACATGTGATAAAAACTTTAGAGCATGCCCATCCATTCTCTCAAGAAAAGTGGCCCTCAATTCATGGTATATTACACACATGCTACTCACCGTGGAATGCCACTTACCGTGCATGTCACCATATTGTACAAGAAATGTCTTTGAGCTATATAGAATCGAAATGTCTCACAGTTATACTTCAAAAGAAGAGGACGACATTTGTAACTCCTATAGTGAAACCTAACATGCACTATTAATGAATGGCACATTGATCATACATTGATGCATGTAGCTGTGAACTTGATTGTAGAAAGGTCACAACTTTCAAATACAATTGTCATTTCATTTTACCACAATACTCTCGTCTCATTACTATTTGCCTTTTTTTTTTAAATAGTGAGAAAGTAGTAACCACCTTGTGGAAAACCATATTGAAACCCAAATGTGCACGGTTAATTAGTGGCATGTGTACAATAGAGGGCACGATAGAGGGTCGGCACTGGATTTGTTTTTGAGATCTACAACAAGTCACCCATTCTTACCTACCCTCCAAAAGTTCCACAAAACCATGTTGTTGGGACCTCTCCAACAACTCACAATGCATTGAAGCAAGGAACTGACTTCCTATAATAAAAACAAATATTGTTATAGATATGTCGAATCTACACTCTAGAGTGGTTGCGTGCGCCCCTTGGTTGTTATGGGCCTTCGCTTGTTTTTTTTGGAGACTGCTCAAAGTCTACTTGTTGCAAGAGTATAGGCGAGGGACCTTTTTTCGTGCGAGCTCTCCAAGAATCATGGAGGTCTATGTGTTTGGAGCATGAGTGCGGATACTCTTAGACTTCAATATTTACAAATATTGAACCAACCCTTCTCGACTTGGTTGAACCGTGAACACTAATGTATTATAAGAAATCATATTATGAAAAATGATATTTTAACCCCTAAAGGTCCGTTGTCCATTCGGGGGACAAATGGGTTTTCGGGCAGGTACCTACGAGCTGAAATTTTCTCCTGATTTTTTGAAACTTTTTTTGGAGGTAGAAAATCTGATTAGCTTTATGGGAATATAATTTTTTTCACAATCGGTGCCCGGGAAAAAAAGTTATGCCCAAATAAGCTCAAAACAGGGTTCGAGGGGCAGCAAAAAAAATTTGCAATTTTTTTTTCCTTTTTTTTCTAATTTTTTTTTCTTATAGGTTATATTTTTGTCTATCTGAAAAGCTTTTATTCATTTCATTTGGATTTTTTAGGAGAATGTTATGGACAAGCTTGTTTTTCGGGCACTTAGAGCATCTTCCTGAAAAAATAACTTGTAGGATTCATTTCTGAATGTAATTTTTATAATTTTTCAAAAACAAAAGTTCCACAAGGTTTAGTTTTTTTGCTAGAACAATCTCACCATTGGGATTAGTGCTTTTTAATTCCATATAAAAGATATTAATATTTTAGATTTTCTTCCTATCTTGTACCTACTTCTACTTAACAATTTTTTTAATAATGAAAATTAAGTTTTTTTGAATTTTCTTTTTTTTCCTAGACTCTCAACTCAATTCTCCACTATAAAGATTAAACGCTCAAAACTCTGTAGTGCAAAATATTTAAGTTAAAAATGTTCAAAGTCATAAAATCTAGTCCCGCAATGTGCTGAAAAACTTGTTTTTTTCACTTTAAACGCAGATATCTTGCAATTTGTGCGGTCAAAAATTCTGAAATTTTTTCCATACATTTTCATACTAGTTAGGTATAAGATCCTACGGTTAGATGTGAAAAGAAAACAATTTTCAATTTTTTTTACTCTTTGCTATAGAAATGGCAGTTTTGAGTGTTTTTTGGCAGAAAAATGGCCTAGGGGTTAAGAAATCAAATCCGACTTGAAAATTCGGATTCACTACGTAAGATACTGAATATTGAAGATGCATGTTCCTGGTCCAGATTTCTAGGTAGACAGTATATATTTTAAAAAATAAATTAAAAAGTGATCGGTTACTCTAAATAACATAAAAATTTAAAAATTGAGAACCAATGCGGGCATCCCAATTTGGAGTAGGACAAAAATGGGTACGACTGGTGGAATTACCATGTGTGAAGGTCTGATTCATTTGGCAATTGGCACTCAGCATGGTTATTTTTTTTCATTTTTAATGAAGTGCCAAAGTGGCGATATTGAATGTTATAGTGGTGCTCCAAATTTCAACATTCATACACATATTGGATAGAAAATATCATATTAGCACATATCACATATCCATAATTCAATTTTCATCCATAATCTGGCGATTTCATCAAAGTTTTTTTTAACCCCTAAAACCCCGAGGGTGTTTTCTGCCAAAAACCACTCAAAACCACCACTTCTGTTGTATTCACTTAAGGAAACCATATTTTTTGTTTTTTTGGAAATTTAACCGTAGGAACTTGTACTTAACTTATCTGAGATCATGTAGTAAAAATTTCATCAAATCTCACCGTACGGATTGGAAGATATTAGCATTCAAAGTTGAACAAAAAGTTTTTTTCCAAGAAGATGCTTAAATTGCCCAAAAAACTAAGATTGTCCATAACTTTCTCATCCCTAGTCCAAATAGAATGAATCAAAGCTTCATGTATAGGTAAAAACATAATATTTGAGGAAAAAAGTTCAAAAAAATTTATTTTGACTTTTTGTAACTTTTTTGGGCTGCCCGCCAATCTCCATTTCTTGCTCATTGTGCCATAACTTTTTCATCCGGTATCCGATTGAAACAAAAATTATATATCCACAAAGCTCTTGCAAAGCTACACAACCTCAAAAAATCTCACTTCAAATTGAGACAATAAGAACCTACCCGGACCTAAATTGTCCCCTGAGGGGACAAGCGGGACTTTAGGGGTTAAAAGAACAAAAATGACTTAATTAGTATTAAATCTGACCTTTCAAGCGGATTCACTTTTTCAGTTCAATAGATGTTTGTGCAAAGTACTATTGTATGTTGGGATCAAATTTATTAGGCCCTATATGAAATCATTTCTTTTTTAGTTGGAGTTTAATTCATAAACTTAATTTAGAATCTTGGGAAGTTTATTACAGAGAGTTCAGAATGCTTTGTAACCAATACCACGCTCTAGAATATTCAATGACTTTTAGCAATACTCACAACTTTATCAGTACCTAGAACTTTACCAATACTTGCAGCTTTACCAATACTCAAAGCTTTGACTTCAGGTTTTTTAATAGGATTTAGATCATTTTCAGTAATATTTTCTACAATATTCAATTATGCCACATCATAAGTTATGAAAATTTCATGAGATGTCATATTTAATTGTATTTTGAATTTTTTTTTTAACTAATCTGACCCTTGGGCAGCAAACATCTTTTCAGGCAAGTGTTCTGGAATCCCAACTCAATGCATCTTATTACACAGATCGTTGGATGAAACTCTAATAAAAGAGCTGATGGAGTGGGATAAATTGCTGTCTGATTCAAAATTCGTAGGTAGCCAGTCGTCATAATTTGGTTGTAAAATTTTGTTATAAAATTTTATTCTTATAAAATTTTAATGTTATAAAATATTATTCTTATAAAGTTTTAATGTTATAAAATTTTGTTGTAAAGTTTTGTTATAAATTTTTCTATAAATTTTTTGTTATAAATTTTAGTGCTACAGTATACTGTAAATTTTGTTATAAATTTTTGTTATGTGAATGGGAGGCCTGTCATTGGTTTTCTGTGAAACTACGTCACAAGCCCGACTAGCCAACCAGTGGTCAGCTTTTTATGCGGCTCTTCTCTTTGTTGAAAAGGTTTTCTTGTAACACATTTTCATGCATGCTATACACAACAAGGATGGACAAAATTTCAAAGAGGATGTTAGAAGATGTCAAAGAAAATATTTTTTCCAATCCCTCTCTCAAATTTGTCTATAACTTTTGATTTCAGGGCTCAGAATCAAAAACGGATGTTGAAGATGAACATTAGCTACATTTTCCAAATTTTTGTAGTTTAGAGTTTATTGAAAAAAGTTATGCTACTATGCCTAAATGAGGTTTGAAACTCTGCTTGTAACACAATTCATATGTTTTACATATTTCATATGGTTTGTCTTACCTCCTACCACCCTACTTGTACAAATAGCTTGTTTTCTCATCTCTGCATATTCACATTAAGGGCCTTTAGAAGCCATGTGACATAGTTGCCAAATATTATGTATGGTGTATTGTATACTATGTATTGTGTATGGCATATTCTATTGGACATTATGTTTGCATGGACATTATGAACTACACACGTGCATCATGTAGGACATGTGCAATTGTCTATATTAACGTCATATTGAGTATGTGGAAGTTGGCATCACAAAATGTCTAGATATCTAAGTTGACATCCTAAAACATCTTAGAAAATGTTTGAACGTCTTTGTTGACGTTTCAAAAAATGTTTAAAAAAACATTCCAATCTCTGAGTTGACATCTCAAAAAACAATATTAAAATTCTTAGATGACATAAAACCATGTTGTTAACTAGACATGCCACATCATCTTTTTGGAATGCCACATCACTTGTCTTGTCGCCACGTCAGATGCCACATCACGAACATGATGGATTAAAAAATCCTATATGGATTTCCACGCCCACGTAGTGCTAACATGGGCAACCACATGGCAAACTTCTAGTACCTTGTTGACTAATATTTCTATGGATGTATGCTCAAGTACATCAAATGTTTGTTGCGTGTTAAACTTGATGTGATTTTTTGAACATTTATATAGACATTTTCAAACACCCTATACAATATTTCCTTGCAAAATCAAGACTCTAGAAAAAAACATGGATTTCTTATAGTGTTTGGGCCAATATCTTATTTTAAAAGTTTGAAGTCAAAGGTTATGTAGACAAATTGTTGCTCTACTTGACCCTTTATATCAACATGATCTTGAAATGACTTGAGTCACACAAGACTAAGATTGATGGTGTGAAAGCTAGTTCATTGCACTAAAGATTGGAACTAATGACCTTCCTACATCTCCTCGGTAGAATTAGTAGCTTCAGATGTCTATATTTCCTCAGTAGAATTAGTTGTTTCAGATGCAAGTGGGTCTTCATTTTCAATGTTTTTTGCAACCTCAAACTTAGGTCAGATGGAAACTACAAGGTTGGATGGAACCTACGAGCTCAAATATTGATGCCATTTCTATCTTCAACATTTTGATGATGGCTTGATAGTGGTGAGATTGACTCATTGTAAGACACATTTGTAGCAAAATAAAAATAATTCTAGCTCTTGGTATGAGTCCAACATGAGTCAAGAACCTATTTATTGGACATCTAAGGGTTAATACAACATTGAACCTTCATAAATGGTCACCGATTCTAGTATTGTCTCCGAGAGGCAAAGTTCTTGAGGGATCTGGTATAGTAGCCTTGGTATGACTGCATCACTATTTGCAATACATTCTTATAATAAACTTATAACATGTACCAATATATACTAAATTTGCAAAAATACAATGTCAACTTGCAAAGATATACATCAATTATACAAACCTTGAGTCATGTTTGTTTAAAAAGCAACATCTATGCAAACTTGGTTTACTTGGCCTTCCTTTTTAAATTTTGCTTTTACTTAAGCTTTGGTTCTTCTAGGAATTAACATCTTCATCAGCTCAAAATCTGCCCTAAATTTCTCCAATGCCTACATAAAATGTAAAACAAGAAGAACTTACTTAAGGATGCTTCTTCACATACTCTAATTACATAAACAGAAATGTTAAATCCAATCTAAAGGCCTTCTAGCTCATTCTAAGCTAAGAAGTTGAGCTAGACAACATGTTTTACAAAGTCAATGGACTAACCGTAAAAAAAATAATAATAAAATTTAATAAATAAATAAAATAAATAAAAATTATATATATATATATATATTTATTTTTAATTTTATTTTATTGTAGTCGTGTTCAATTTTGATGCTCACAAACATACCAACAAGAAAAACCAACGACATGTCAAGATAGACCCCCTATTGTGGTCAGTCTTCAACAATTGGTTATGGAGGAAGTTCAAGCAAGGTTTTGGATACTGCATTTTAGTAGGCCCTATCATTCTACTCTAAAAAGTTCAGAGTGAATTTACACTTGATTTCTACTATGAGCTTGGGTTTCATATATTGTAACACACATTATTAAAATTACTTACAAATTGAAGATTTTGATTACATCTTCATCAAAACAGACTTCAAAATAAACTTTAGATTTGATTTTGAGTTCCTTAAAGGGTTGGAAGGTAAAAGGGCACACTGGACTAATCTTAATACTTGAAATCAATTTAAGCTAAATTGAAGGACTACCTTTCTCAAGAAACTTCACACGATTAAGATTTTTTGTAAGAAATATCAAGTGTTTGATTGAAAACACTTGATTGCATCTTGTTTATTACAAGAGTTTCATAAATACAAGCTTAGGTTTACTTTATCTGCTTTGTTAAATTTTTTTCTCACTTCACGTTGGATTCTTCCATAGAATAACAATGTCCCAAATTGTTGTAGTGCATGCAAACAATTAGTGTTTCCTGAGTACCAACCCATCTAAGATGACAACATATATTCTATCACAAAAAGTCTTCCTTACATAAATTGCTATGATACCTTGTAAAATGGGCATGCTAGGTCAACAAATAGGCCATCCAAAAAAGAAATAAAAAATTGTTGGTAGATGTGAATCTTAACACGTCATAAAGCGTCCCAATGAACGTTGTTGGACATATTGATGAAAAAAAATAGCGTCAATTAGAATATAAAACCTTGGGCCCCATCTTTTAGGGGTTAAATTCCTGTAAAATAAAATAAAATTGGTATCTAATACAAGTCATTTCATACTTTTTGAACTTTTGTGGAGTTATTTATGAATCTTGAACTTTGAATCACATAAGATTCTAAAAGTGCTCATTCCTTTATACGATCGTTGTTGTGAACTTATTGAAACCCATGAAGAATTTTCAATCATGAAAATTGATGTAATTGATAAAATTGAAATTTTAAGAGAGTCTAGGAAGTTAGAAATGGTTGTTTTTTACTAAAGATTTGATGGCTTTAAGTATGCCATTCACAATACATTGAATTTATTCCTAAAAAATTTAAGACTAATGAATAATATTATACATGTGATAGATTCCCCCCTACTAATGTTGTTGATTTAGTATACAAAAAAAGTGGCACAATATACAAAGAAATATTTTATTTGCCCACCCCACCTCTCAAATCAAAATAAATAAAAAGTTTGATATGGATATTTTATACAAAATGCATACGGTTATAATATGGTATATATAATTATTAAACAATATACTCTATAGATATAAACTATACATATTGAATACATACTATTATAATATAATATAATTTATGAATACATGCATTATTACAAGATATTAAGGACATTATATTGACGACATACGGATACATATACATGTACTACATATTATTCCATATTGATTGCAGTCTTACAACTTCACAAAAATTATAAATATAGGAGGTATTCAAATATTTTACAAAAAATATGTAAATATAAATATAAATATTTATTCATTCATGAATTCAAGTTTGAGTTCATTTACACAGAGTTTGTTACAACAATGAATGTACTCAAAGTGGCAGTACCTCACTGCCACACTTTATTTGATCAACATAAGGTAAACCTACCTATGACAGGCACCTAGGAAATTGTCCATTACAGTCTAATATTAACTCCTGACAGACTTTTCCTAATAATTGGAATTAGGACTACATTAGGTTGATTTGTGACCATAATTAAAGCCTCGGGAGATGGTCATGGAGTTATCAGTGACTGTCACAGGACACTTACACTTTTCTAGTGTAAACTGGTAGTAAAAAGTTATTTTTTTATTCCTTCAATGTCATGTCTATGATAGGAAATCTTGTACCCATGTTAGAAAATGTTGTGACTGATTTAGGTGACAAGATGACCATCATAGAAACACTTTTTTGCTGATTTGGGGTAGTCTGAGGGTAGTCTACTGACTCATTTGGGCCAACTTGACAGCACATTTCAAAAATTCATTAAAAATTCATACTTTGTCCAAAAAATAAAACTCCAGTTGCTTCCTTCATTTCTCAGATTTGTCTTTGTATGAAAAAAAATCAGAATTTTTTTGGTAAGGGCAACATGACAAATAAGTTATTTTACCTGTCATAGGCAGGTTTACTTTATTACAAAGAGAATGGCTTGATGTTGTGTTACAAATGAGCAAGTTCAAAATGAAATGAAATTGTTTGTCAATGACCAATTTGTTTTAAAAAAAAAATCCAACTTCAGTAAAAAAATGTAGAGAATAACCAAGTCATATCAAAGAGCTTGCTTGATTAGGTCTTTGGGGGACTTTGATGTGATGTTTCCTGTTGCAATTTTGACAAGGTCAAGACCACTTTCCAGATCAAAGTTTTGCCAGAAATAAAAAATTTGGGTCAATCTGCTCTTCTTCAACTCTCCACGAACTTTTATTTTTGATCGACAGAAGCGGCTGGACCGAAGATATCCATTGAAAGAGAAAAAAAACCCATCACAAAGACAAAGAGCACATGTGCTTGACGAAGACTTTGAGACCTTGGATGTGATACGGCGACTTATTTCTTGTTGCAATAATGAAAGGGCCAATGCAGGTCTCATCGTCACTGAAATTATTATTTGGACCCCTTGGAGCAGGTACTGTACCATCAGTAACATGGATGTGATATTGGATCAAATTGAGGTCATTTGAATTAAAAGTTGAAAAAGGCTTTCAAGGATTGATTCAAAGAACTTGCAAAGTGCGATCTTTGCTTGAATAGTATTGTATGGACAGAATTTTATGTCAGTTCCAAGACCATCTAATTAAAGTGAAGACACCCTAAACCGTCCCTGCACCCAATTTTGTCATGATGTGTCAAGGGTGCACATTTTTGTAGTAAGAATGTACTTTGTTGGTAAATGGTGACGGAATTGGGTATAGGGACAGTTTAGGGTGTTTCCACCTCGTAGGTATATTTTCTGATGCTGATGTTCTGCAACCAAGTTTTCTTACTTTTGCTTTCCATTTTCATATTTTACACATTTCTTCTGACTTTGTGTGTGTCGCAATTGCATTGGCAATGTGGCAATAACTTATATCGTAATAACAGAATACCAATGGATGATGAGCAGAAAGCAGAGATTAATTCCAGAAACATCTTTGCTCACACCTTCCAAGAGACTGGATGATCATGATGAGTCCCAATGACCAAGTCAAGTCTTGTTCTCCAGCCCAGCTGATGTGATTTTTGACAATACATTAGGTCTCTTGTCACATTTGTACGTAACTTGTCAAATCTGTACGTAACTTGTTAAATTAGATACTACCTACCGGCAGTAGAAAAGAAATTCAGTTTGCATGAGTTACTTAGGGTCTCCTTACATGTATTGTTTTCTCCTAAATTGTAGTTTTTACAGAACCCCTGGAGTGTGAGTACGAAAGTCCCGGAGAATCTGTTCTCTTATATTCAGTGAAGTAATCAGAAGGACTGGATCAGAGGAGAAGTGGTTTCGGAGAAGGGCCAAGCAAGGTTTCAGGGGATTCTTTGATGCACAAGGAACTGAGGTAACCCCTGGGCCCTGGCACGTATTCTGCAGCAATTTAGTCCGGCCGTGTGCTCGCAATTTCTCTTTAAAAAGGCGTCGCTTCCTCACAATCCAGACCTTCACCTCACCATATCGAGCGCTCTTCTCGCTCGCTCGCTCGCTCTCTCGCTCTCGTTCTTGCGCATTTCTCTGCTCTCGGGGCTCTGTAGCTCCCGCCGCTCTCGCTCCTGAGCTACCTTGCTCCCGGAACTTGCCTGGAACGAAGCTGCTTCCGATCCGCAAGCAGGTTCCTGATCTTGACTGTATCTTTTTGCGTCCGATTGCGCAAGGTTCTTGATCTTGACTGTATCTTAACTATTGCTTCCGACTGCGCGAGGTTCTTGATCTTTTGCGGTAGTTCGTTGCTGTTTTTTAGAGCGGGAGGGAGGAAATTGAGTGGAAATGGTGAGCACTGTGGAAGACGCAGTTACGCAGCGCCAGACGCCGTCGAAAGCGTCGGTGAAGAGGTCTCTGCCCCCGCCTGTTGTCAAGTCGGAGGCTCTTCCCGATGAGATTTCACTCGATTGTTTGAAGACCGTTCTTCCACGCCTTGAAAACGCGGGTCCAAATGGTGGCTATGACGTAGGGAAGGACATCAAGAACTTCGTTCTTGGAAAGAACATGCACGGGAGCTCTTTGGAAATCACCGAGCCAGACCACGACGATGAGGTAACCGGGGAGAAAGATGCGTACATGGCCAGCGTTCTTGCTCGGTATCGAAAATCCTTGACGGAGAAATCAAAGTATCACTTAGGTACGCAGGCACTGACCAGACGTTTCTCGGCCTTCGCATTGATTTAACAATTCAAATTTGCTCCTTAATTAATTTATAGTATTCGCCTGATGAGCTCTCTGAAGGAACTTCGTGACTTCATCTACTGTTGAGTTCTAATCGCTGTGTAGTTTCATGTTAGTACTTTCACAAGCGGCGCCTCAAGTGAGTTTAACTGTAATTGCTTAATTACAAGTAGTAATTGCTAGGCAAGTAGTCCTGTGCTACCTGTCATGGAAAATACTTAGCTTCCAGTGACGATTTGTGTGCTCCTCTGCTTGGTTGAACTCTACACTAATCTCGCAGCTTGTTCTAGAGAGTCACTTCGGACAGGCTGCTTGACTGTGGACTCTCAACAGAATTCATAGTTGCGCCATACAACGTTGGCAAGTAGTATATTCGAATTTATAGTGGACAACATCAAGTGACTCACGAATTCGTCTTTCGGTGCTGACTGATTGTCCGCGATTTCTGACCAACGAGAATTCATAAGCATAGCTTCTTCGCCGTCATGGTCTTATTTCCTGAAGTCTCGGAGGTCACCTCGATTAGATAACGTTAGCAGATTTTTCCTGATCTCAGGCTTTTACGCTCGTACTTTCGGTCGGTTTGCGTTGCTTTGCCAACATATATTATGGTAGACGTCCGACTTTTCTATGATTCCCTCTGATTCCTGAACGTTAAGAACGTTAATCGAAACTATCTGGTGTGCACATCGACTTTGGTCTGTTTCAGCAAATTCTGACCGTACGTGATTTCATATGCTCTAGGTTACCCGTACAATCTGGACTTCGACTATGGAGCTCTGTCTCAGCTGCAGCACTTCTCCATCAACAATTTAGGTGATCCCTTCATCGAGAGCAACTACGGTGTCCATTCAAGACAATTTGAGGTAGGTGTGTTGGACTGGTTTGCCAGGTTGTGGGAACTAGAGAAGGACGAGTACTGGGGCTACATTACCAACTGCGGCACTGAAGGAAATCTTCATGGCATTCTCGTCGGGTAGGCGTTTTAATTTCCAACAATTCAAATAAATGTCCTTCTGCATGAATATTTCTACAAATGTCCTTTGAATTTATTTAGGTGCAGCCCTCACATCTCACTAGACGGTGCTCATTGAACATGCTCCTGCTAGCTTTCGCTCGCAGAATTCGCATTTCGATCTGAATTTCAAATTTGCACCATGGATTAAATTGCTGAGACTTTCTAGTCCTAACCTGGACGTTTTCAATTTTTAGGAGAGAAGTTCTCCCGGATGGTATCTTGTATGCTTCCCGAGATTCACATTACTCTGTCTTCAAGGCTGCTCGAATGTATCGAATGGAGGCGGTGAAAGTGGATACGCATTTGTCCGGTGAGATAGACTGTGCTGACCTGGAGCGCAAGCTAACTGAGCGAAAGGATAAACCTGCCATTCTGAATGTCAATATTGGTAAGTCGAATCTACCGCCTGTAGAGTTAGACGATGATCTGATGTGTGGTCTGTTTACACAACTCAGAAGCATGTCCCAGCCATTTCCAGAAACATATGGTGGTCACCCGTTGGATGTTGCAGAACTTTCTGGTAGATATGGATTTGCTGTAACTCCTCTGAGGTCACTCTGGATAGGTGGCGCTTTTTTATCTTGATAGCTCACTGAGGCGATTAACAAGCTTGAGTTGTTCGTGCATCAGGAACCACTGTGAAGGGAGCTGTAGACGATCTCGATTTGATACTCAAGACTCTGGAACGAGTAGGCTACACGGAGGATCGTTTCTACATTCATGTTGATGGCGCTCTCTTTGGCCTGATGATGCCGTTTGTCAAGAAGGTAAGTATTCTTGTCATTTCTCTAGATATCACTGTCAATAATTTGGAACAAATGAAAGTAGCACATCAATGTCATGAAGAGCTATTTTTGCTTATCCAAGGCAGAGTGGATTATTCTGCTAGCAATTGCAACTGGCAATATGCTTACTGCAATAGGCTTATATTATGCCGTTACACGAAGCCTTTATCATTTAGACCAAGAGGTATTTATAAGGAGTGTTTCGCAGAACAAGCTGCATGGCCTCTGAACTATGGTCTTTTTTGAAGGAGGGTCTGACTGAGCATATCTCAGACTCTAGCCCGACGTGTTAATTGTGGACGCTGTGAAAGTATCGATTTTTTTCACTAGGATGACACTGAAAGGATGAGAATCCGCGGTACAAGCGTCTGAGCCATTTGTTTACCTGTCATCCACATGACAGGACCCAGACAGCTACTTGGACCTGGTGCAGGTCACCTCCTGTCACAGTAAATGAATGATTATATACGTTTCTCAGTTTAGGAATTGCTTCTGTAAATTCTGACTTATCATCGTTACTCTCATTCTATCTTATTAAAGGGTACTTGGGATTTGCGATACATTCGAAAGAAGTCTTTATCCGGAGAAGTGCAGGAGGTAAGTGCTTTCACACAGTTGAGGAGAGTACCAATTCGCCTGGCACAGGAACACCTGATTTGATCTAGATCTAATCCTTTTGACGTTTAATTTGCAGATACGATCCATGACTCCGTGACCGGGCCCCTTAGCTGGACTTAAGCAGTCCGTTTCTTCGTTTTGCTCACAAATTTGAAACAATTATTGATTGGAAATCTTTTTCCACAAGTTCCTTACACAGGTTTCAACTGTTTCCTTGCAGGCTCCTAAAGTGACCTTTAAGAAACCCATCGGTAGTGTGAGTGTGTCAGGTCATAAGTTTATTGGTTGTCCAATGCCTTGTGGTGTGCAAGTCACTAGGATGAAGCATATTAATTCTTTGTCCCGTAACGTTGAATATCTGGCTTCTCGTGATGCAACCATCATGGGAAGTCGAAATGGCCATGCTCCAATTTTCTTGTGGTACACCCTCAATCGCAAGGGATACCGTGGATTTCAGAAAGACGTTCAGAGATGCCTCCGCAACGCACACTACTTGAAAGAGCGTCTGCGGGAAGCCAAAATAGGGGTCATGCTTAACGAGCTGAGCAGCACAGTCGTTTTTGAAAGGCCTCTTGATGAGACCTTTATCCTCAAATGGCAGCTTGCATGTCAGGTGAGTTTTTCTTCCGATTCTGGAAGCAGATATAAGTCTACAGAGACATACGAGGCAGTGCTAGAGACTTGCGCTCATTACTCTTTCAAACCCTTGCGATTCATTATTCTAACCCAGTTTAGATCGAGATATAGATCCAAGTCAATGTATTTACCCTGCAAATGTTTGAATTGCACAGTATATATGTGCTAATGGCGACGAGTATGATCACAGGGCAAGATTGCACACGCGGTTGTCATGCCCAGTGTGACTGTGGAGAAACTGGATACTTTTGTGGAGGAGCTCATTGAGGTGAGGAAGCGCTCGTTCCCTGATGGAAAGGTGGAAATCCCGTGTATTGTCGAGGAAGTTGGAATCCAGAACTGTGCTTGCACTCTCCACCGTGGTGCTCCAAAGGGGGAAAAGAGGGTTCCAACGCCCAGTAAGAATGGGAAAAGTATCAGTGGAGCTTGAAGCTCCTTTTCACATGCTAGCACTTGACAATGGAAAGTCTCAAAAAATACTACAAATACTAGAACAATCCTATCAAGATTGTCAAAGCGTGAGCTCGGTCACTGACCTCCTCCGAGGTCAGACTTGTTTGTATATGACTAGCGTGGATGACAATGTGATGAAGGAGGAATTAAAGTATGAATCCACACATTCTGCTCTATCCACAGCAGGAGAGAAAGAAAGTGGTATTGATGTTAAGGAGGTTGTCCAGGTGAAAATCCTGCAAAACGGTCTTCAGGCAGCGAGATTTTAACCTTCTGTGCACATGTGACAACCTATGTGATAACATGTAATAACCCACCCTGGCTACTTCACTTATCGGAGGTTAATCGGTTGCCATGGTTTCAGGGGGCTCCCACCAATGTTCAAATGACCTTGCTTGCTAAGGCACGCTTTCCCTTGCGAGGTTTTGGAAAATTGGCGTTCGAACTTTCGAACGGTATTTCTCTATTCCGCAACCTCTTTGCGATGGAGTTATTGATTAGCACTTCAAGAGAGAAAACTTAGATTGAAACTCCTTTATAGACGACGGGATTTTGTAGTATTGGAATACCGGTAATGCTAGTACAGTACAGGGTTTCAGAGTAATTTTTCTGCTTCTATCATATTATATTGGTCTAGCTAGCAGAATTTGCATTCAGATTTGTTCGTGAGCTGAACGCAAGTACCCTCTTGTGACATATAAATACATATTAAAATCATGCTTCTTTCATTATTGAACATGCAGGATTCTTGCTTGAGATAAATCCTACTCGTGAGTTAGAGGACTCTTATTCCGAACCTTAACTTCGAAGGTTTAATTTCGATTAAGAAAACTGATGTTATAAATTTGAAAATTATATACTTTATACAAATAATTGACTTTCAGAAAAGAAAATCTGACAAATCATTACGGTACATATACCATAGGCGCCTATCAGGTCCGGCAGAAAATAATTAGAAAAATTGAAGCCTAGTTTTTTTGGAAATAAATGACTGTACCGGAGCTGAAATCAAGGGAAACTCAAGTCAAGTAATGTTGAAAATTTAATATTATTTTTTGAGTAATATATCAATCCACGATTTCACCACCTATCATCAAGGAAATTTAAGAGGGCAAAATCAAGGAGGTTCTTCATTGACATTTTAACCCCTAAAACCCCGTTTGTCCCCTCGGGGGACAATTTGGGTCCGGGTAGGTTCCTGTGACCTCAATTTATAGAGAATTTTTTTGGGATTTTTTGAGGTTGTGCAGTTTTGCGAGAGCTTTGTGGATATATAATTTTTATTTCAATTGGTGCCCAAGAAAAAAAGTTATGCCAAAAATAGAGTTTGGCGGGCAGCACAAAAAAATCACAGAAAGTCAAAATAAATTTCTTAAATATTTTTTTCAAAATCTATGTCTTTTTGTCTACATTTGAAGCTTTGATTCATTCTATTTGGACTAATAATGAAAAAGTTATGGACAATCTTAGTTTTTCGGGCAATCTAAGCATCTTTTTGAAAAAATATCTTTTAGGATTCATTTTTTAATGCAATTTTTACAATTTTCAGAAATTGTTTTTTAGACAAGGTTGAATTTGCTTTCTAGAACAATCTCACCGTTGGGATTATGGTATTTCAATTTTGTCTTAGAGCTATTAACGATTTAGTTATTCCTTCAATCTTGAACCTACTTCTACTTAACAACTTTTTAATGAGTGAAAATTTAGTGTTTTTTTCTTGAATTTTTTTTCCTAGATTCTCAACTGAAGTATTCAACATATAATCTTAGAAAATCAAAATCAACAATACAAAAAATTTAAGTTAAATAGGTTCAAAGCCCAAAAATCTAATCAAGCAAGGTGCAAAAAAACTTGTTTTCTTCACTTTGAATGCAAATATTTTGCAATCTATTTGTTCAAAGTTTGTGAAATTTCTTGCACACATTCTCATACTAGTCTAGTATAAGATCCTACGATTAGATATGCAAAAAAAAACAATTTTTATAGTTTTTTGCTCTTTGCAATAGAAGTGGCAGTTTTGAGTGTGTTTTGATGGAGGAAAGGCCTCGGGGTTTTAGGGGTTAAACTTGAAAGTCTTATTGTTTCTTTAGGGGACAAAAATGGATTTCAAGTAAGTTCCTATGAGCTCAAATCTAGTGAAACTTTCTTATAAGATAGAAAAACTTACAAGCTCTGGGGGAATATGATTTTTATCAATTGGTGCTTGCAAGCAAAATTTTTAATATAATAAACCCAAAACCAAATTCAATGGGTAGGAAACTAAAATACTAAATCCATAAAAACTTGAAGTTAAAAATTTTAAAAATTTATTTTTCATAGATTGTGTTTTGTCTAAATCATTAGATGTTTTTTAGCTCCATTGAAGGGCCGTTTCGAGCCTATTCCCAATTTTGGGAACCAGGCACTGCTATCCAGAATTAAAAATATTTTAGAAATTATTAATAAATAAATAATATTTAAAGTTAAATTAAACATTAAAATATTAAAATATTAAATATTAAAAAATAATTAAATATTATTATCTAATGAAGCAATAACTCTACATTAGACTATTGATTTGGGGCTAATTTGGTGCAGTTTCTATGTTTCCAATAGTTTGGAAACTCACTACCTTTTAGAGCCTTGAAATCTCATTTCATGGAAAAGATTTGATTCATTCTACTCTTAGATTTGCATTTGCATGAAGCATCTTGTTTTATAGGCAATTAGAGGATCTTTTTGAAAAAAATATATATAGAATTTGTTTTTGAGTTCAATTTTCACATTTTTTTAAAACAAAAAGTTCTACAGGATTAACTTTGATTGTTAGAACAATCTCGCCATTGGGATTAGTCTATTTCAATTCCATCTTTAAAATATTTATGATTTATTTTTTTCCTCTATTATATGCTTTCTTCTATTCAACAATTTAAAAAAAAATGGAAATCATGACAGTTTTTTAACTTTTATTTTTTCTATTTTCTCAAACCAATTCTTTATGATAAATTTTTTTTAATTCAAAATCTTTAAAACAAAAATTTTAACTTAAAAAGATTCAAAGTCTCATAAATTTGTTTGCTATATGCCAAAAAAAAACATGACTTTTTCAATTTGAACACATTTATCTTACAATCTACATGGTCAAAGTGTCTAAAATATTTTCTACACATTTTCATACTAATTTGCTTCAAGATCCTATGGTTAGATATGCAAAAATAATATTTTAAAGTTTGGAGCTCTTTCACTAGAAATGACAATTTTGAGGGATTTTTGACAAAAAAGACCTTGATAATTTAGGGGTTAAGAGAGCCAAGGTGGATAGGTTGTTTTTATAGTGAAATTCATTGTCCCAATTCAATCCTCAAAAGATATGGAATAATTTGAAGATGAGAGCGTGACTACTCATTGTAAAATTAAACAAAGAATTGTATTCAAAGCAAAATTTAAGCATAGTAGTATCATTTTTCCAAAAAACTTCAAACTAAAAAAGTGTACAAAATCAAGCTAAATTTTAGATGAAAAAAAGTGTTTGTGATATAAAGCCTCCAATAAATAGTTATGGACAAAGTTCAGAGAAGGATTTGAAGGAACGTTTTTTCTAACATTTGTAGACCTCATCTTTGAACTTTGTTTATAAGTATTTATTGGAGGATTGAAATCACAAGTACATTTTTGGAGCTGAAATTTAGCTTGATTTTCCACATTTTTTTCATCCATTTAAAAAAAAAAAAAGTTATTTTACTATGCCTAAATGAAGTTTGAAATTTTGCTTTGAAAACAATTTATGCTTTTTACATGATTATGAGTGAATGAATGATTGAGCTACTATAAATCTTAACATTGTTGCACCTCCTACCATTCTAGTTGAATAAAGAGCTTGTCTACTTTCCACTTTTCAAATACTAAGGTAAATTATCTTATTACAAGCAAAATGACTAGTGCAATATGATATTGTTATTTAGAAAATGTGGGAATAAATTTCAATGGTAGACAAGCAATAAGAATCAACATTGCAAATTTTTATTAGAACGTTTTTCAACTTCATGTGATTTTAAAAAAATGAATGTTGCCTTGGACTTTCTATAAAAGCCCATAAACAAGCAAGTCAAGGTCAAATAAATATTTATGTAGGGCTTCTACCAACCCATATCCAATCTAGTTCATAATGCATACTTCTATTGCAAGAATGAACCAATTTGCATTGATTTGAGGCTAACTCAAAGTGAATTGATGATATATGTAATTATGGCATAGATTATGTCCATCCTTGACACAAGCTATCTTTATTTCGTGCAATCGACTCTCTAAAGCAAGCAATTTTTTCTTCATTTGTAGTTTTTGTTTTCCAATATAAACAACTTGGAATGGATTTTTTTCAGATGTTCAAAATGAAAATTTGAACTATTTTATGTGGCTTATGAAGCTATGACAAAGATCTATAGAAGGAGATTAGTAAAATTAAACACAAATTGATTTTCCAAAAGCCAAAATTATTATAAATTTAAAAATAGATGTCAAATTATTTTTTAATTTTTAATAACTTTTCAATCACCTAGCACTAGATTTGATAGGTACCTATAGTATGTATTTTTTTTAGAAACAACAAATTTGAATTGAACCTATAATTGATAGTTCAAACTAACTCTTGTACAATGTCTAACCCCTAAAACCCCATTTGTCCCCTTGTGGGACAATTTGGGTCCGGGTAGGTTCCTGTGACTTCAGTTTGTAGAGAAATTTTTTGGGATTTTTTGAGGTTGTGCGGTTTTGCGAGAGCTTTGTGGATATATAATTTTTATTTCAATTGGTGCCCAAGAAAAAAAGTTATGCCAAAAATAGAGTTTGGCGGGCAGCACAAAAAAATCACAGAAAGTCAAAATAAATTTCTTAAATATTTTTTTCAAAATCTATGTCTTTTTGTCTACATTTGAAGCTTTGATTCATTCTATTTGGACTAATAATGAAAAAGTTATGGACAATCTTAGTTTTTCGGGCAATCTAAGCATCTTCTTGAAAAAATATTTTTTAGGATTCATTTTTTAATGCAATTTTTACAATTTTCAGAAATTGTTTTTTAGACAAGGTTGAATTTGCTTTCTAGAACAATCTCACCGTTGGGATTATGGTATTTCAATTTTGTCTTAGAGCTATTAACGATTTAATTATTCCTTCAATCTTGAACCTACTTCTACTTAACAATTTTTAATGAGTAAAAATTTAGTGTTTTTTTCTTGAATTTTTTTTCCTAGATTCTCAACTGAAGTATTCAACATATAATCTTAGAAAATCAAAATCAACAATACAAAAAATTTAAGTTAAATAGGTTCAAAGCCCAAAAATCTAATCAAGCAAGGTGCAAAAAAACTTGTTTTCTTCACTTTGAATGCAAATATTTTGCAATCTATTTGTTCAAAGTTTCTGAAATTTTTTGTACACATTCTCATACTAGTCTAGTATAAGATCCTACGATTAGATATGCAAAAAAAAACAATTTTTATAGTTTTTTGCTCTTTGCAATAGAAGTGGCAGTTTTGAGTGTGTTTTGATGGAGAAAAGGCCTTGGGGTTTTAGGGGCTAAACATGAACTCAAAACAAGAACTCTATTGATCAATGTATTTGGATTTTAACCTTGATGGAAAAAAAAATTGTTGGATTGATATTGGAGTTGGACACAAAATAAGGCCCCTCTATCTTAGAGTTTTTTGTTTTGAATTTTGCGTGCCGTACACATTGTATTTGTATTAGGATACATTTATTTACTCTACAAATTTTTTGATATTGTAGATTCACTAATTATGCTCTTTACTATTATTTATGATTTTTGTGACCAAATGGTAAATCATAATATAAATAATTTTTTTTGTAAGCTCCTCAAAATCTAAAGGAAGTGTAAATTTTTGAGTATTTCAAGATTTGTCATAAAGTGTAACTAAAAAAAATATCTAGTGATAACTTGGAAGTTACAAGAATTGTAAACTATGTATAATTCATAGATTATACACACTGCTAAATAATTTTTATCAATAAAATTCTTTCTAAAATTGATTATGAATATTGTATTAAACATTCTTATAAAAGAAATTGAATTACAAATTTCTAATTATAACTTAGTTGCTCAAAAATTTTAATACCTTATTTATTGAGGAATATTTTTTAGCCTATAAAAGTAAGATTTAGAAGTAAAGATAATTGTACTCTCTAAACTATAGAATATTTGCAAAAAAGAGTTTTCAAAACCTAAACATACACTAGTTAGAAAACTAATATAAGAAAATTTTAAAAATTTAGATGGATGAAAAATTGACTTATAATTACAACAATCAAATACTCAAATTACACTTTCTTTAAGAGTTTGGCCATGAACTTTGGAATTATCATTCACCAATTTTTCAACAAATACTAGATCCAATTACCACAAACATCACTTGCCAAATATTTAATAACTACATGTAAGGTTCAATAATTACTATAAAGAAGATTCAACATATTCTAAAAATATAAATTTTTGCAAAATTCCTTTTTCTTAAAGAAGAAATGTTTTCAAAAAGAAATAAGTTCCCAAAAATTCCATCATCTACTTTTAATTTGCTGACCTTAACCACCAAATAGTGTAGTCTTTCAATCAACAAACCAATACAAGATCCAAAGCCACTAAATGAAGTTCCGATGTATGCATCAATAGGTACACTAATATGTAGAATTCAAATAATACTAAACCCGAGACTAAACCCAAGTAGTGGTCTATACAAAAATAGAATAAATGGTGTATTACTGACCCAGGGGTGGTATGGCTTGAAAATATTTTATAGAAGGAACAACAAGATAATTGCATTAGGAAAAACATGGGCCACTTTCCTATGGTAGTATGAAAAAAAATTTAGCAAACAAATTCAAAATTAATGCCTTCACTGGACAACTTCTACATGACAAGTTGTGGACACATGTTAGAATGCAAACCCATTTGATCTCTCCAAGGTAGAGGATTGAATATATGGCTTTTAGCAATCATATAGCTCGTCTATCAAAAATAAGAATTGGTTCCTCACTCAAATGGGGTTCAGATTGAAGTTCAACGAAGTTACTTCATGGTGGTCTAGCTATCAATGTCACACAATGCTTTTAACTACCAATCACCCATGGTATTGTGGCTACCAATGTCCTATGGTGCATTATATTAGGTACCTCAAAATCTATAGACTTTAGGTGAATTAAATTACCAGAAAGTAATTCTATACCAACACTGTAGCGCACTTGGGGAGAAGGTGTGCAGAGCGTCGCTCATGGCTTGGACAGTGATCATGCAAGGATTTGACAATCCAGACAGCTGTATACAATGTTCATGCCTATCGACAAAAATGAATCTCTTCAAGGGATGATGCAAACCTAGAACTGTCGCATAAGTTGTCTCTCACGGTGATACGCAATCATTCCGCTTCTAAATTAGAAAGTGAGAAACGAGGCAGCTGCCTCATCCTTACCAAGAGAACCAGTTTGAAGTCATCGGTCACGGTCTGGTTATACCATTCGAGACACCATTGCTTTTTAACTTCGTAGTCCTTTTCCTCAAATGCTCTTGAGCTCGTACTTGCACTTGGGCTAACTCCTGTATATTCTCGCGTGCTCTTGTACACATTCGATCCAACGGCAGGATCGGAAAAGGCTCCTCGATGAGCACCCCGACCTGTCATGATAATTTGTTCAATAACATATTTCACGTAGCTTGTTGTGAAGTTCCCATATTGGCTAATTGACTTATAGATAGCGAGGAATTGAAGGTCAAAATTGAGACAATACTACTCTGTAACATTTGTGAAATGGCAATGTGTCTCACCTCCTCTATGCAGAATAGTGAGGCTGCACTGAAAAAAGTGGCTGGGACAACCACCCAGTGACATTCATCCCAAAGCGCCACAGGTAATGCAAGGTGCCACAACACTAAAACTCGTGAAGTCAACCGCGTGTAAGAAAGGGGTATGGGCGTGCGAATCAGGCGCTCACATACACTTATGCTCTCGTTAAATTGTGAAATACTTGCATCCTGCCATTGAAGAATTTATTTATTTTGTCAGATACCAGTCAGAAAGTATACAGATTGAACCTAGCTAGGTAGAGACAATGATATGAAATAACAGAAAGGACTGCAGGAGTGAGTAATGTATACTCACCAGGAGGCTTCTTTCTCCATCTTCAAATTTAATGCACTTCAAAGAATGTGTCATGAGTTGAATGAGACAATTTGGCCGATGCTCTGCACTTAGGACAAGAGCAAGGTCATCCTCTTTCAAGATCTCCGTCAGCTCATCTACAATATTTGAACCATGTAGTAGGTGACACTGCATGTACGCACACAGCCGAATCAGCTGAGAGACCGAGCAAACTCGCTCAAGAAGATATGATTACGCTAAAGAACAAAACTGATGCTCAATCCAAATTGGAAAACATAAAGTGGATGATTCAAGTGAAATTTTTCGTAACAATTGGCAGAGTTCTTAAAAAACTGTTCTTTAGAGTACGATGCAATATTAAAGACAAACAAGCCCCATGACTGCCCAGAAATTGATTCAAAACAGGGTAAGCGTGAGAGATTTGCGCTGCAGTGACAGAGTTACAATACGAATTTTGAGAAACTTACCTTGAGGGCCGAGGGAAAAGCCAAAATATAGTCCAGTAACAGCTTCTTCTCCTCGACATCTGCTGGACGTTGAGCCCATGCCATCGACTGGCGAGCGATGTCTTTTGAACTGCTAATTACATTCGTCCAAGTTTTTCGAGCTTCATCATAGCGAGAGTACGATGCTTCCGTTCGAAAAACAAGAAGCAACGCCAAAGCTGGGGCAGTCAGCTGGAATGAAAGAGGAGAAGCATGCAACAATGGAATGAACGGTGGCAACCACCCCGATATAACAGTCGTGTTGTACAGCGCAACCACGAGTGCGATTGTGGTCATGGTGCCTACAGGCGGTATCAAAGATAAGATCACCCGCGAAGAAAAGCTCGACTGAAAATGTCGGTAATGCCTAATAGAGCTTCGATGATACATCCAGTCGTCATGGCCGTAAAAGGTTCTCCGCTTTCGCATGCCTCTTTCGCTAACGGCATCCACCCACGCAGCAATCCACCTAAGGTCGAACGGGCGACGAGCATCGAACTCAATTGCCGGTGATGATGTCGTCTTCGCAATCTCATCCCTCTCCAGCGCTGAAAAATAACTCGACGAGGAGTCCTTCCCTAGTGTTTCTTTTAACACTACTTCCTCGGGCTTGTTCGATTCCGAAATTGACTCTCTGTCATCTCGCATACACAATACTCGCGTGGTACCAGTCCTCCACTTCGGATATACAAGCCAAGGGTTCCATGGACAGTGAGAACAGGAATCGGAAGAGGTATGCGATGACGAAGGAAAAAATGAAGACCTCGGCGCAATTGAATACGTCCTAAGGACATCAAGCTCATCCAATTCAAACATTGACTCTCTATCACCTGGCATAATCGATACTCGTGCTGCGCCATTCCTCCACTTTAAATGTACACGCCCAGGGTGCAACGGACCGCGAGAAAAGAGAGAGGAAGAAGAAGAGCAAAATCCATACGATGACGAAAAAAATAATGAAGAACTCGGCTCAATCGAATACTTTCTAATAACGACAGAGCTACATTCTCTGTCCTGCAAGCTCACATCCAACGTCGCTTTGCGCCGCAGCGGCGGCGTCCGTCCTCCGGGACGCAGCGCCATGTCCTGCATCCCTCCTACGAAGAAACTCAATCCAAACAACTTCGAATGCCGACCTCCTCACCACCTTGAAGTCCAATTTCTCGCCAATTTCTCTCCCACCACAAACCTACTGTCACTCTCTTCAAGCTCTCTCCGATCCTCTAGCTCCACTATAAACACACGTACGCCCTCCGCAACCTATTCAACTTTATACAACCTCGGCAGCAATTAATTCTTAAGCAAGATAAATCACCTCGACATGTCTTCGCCATGGCAGACGTTCCCTGTAATCAGCTTGAAATCAATTCTCTGCACAAGAACCATTGTTGTCCTACAGCAAAACCTACTAACGTACCGGTATTGTCAACTCTCCACCATTTCTCTCTCCGACTCTCCGACTCTCCGACTACAAACCTACAGTCACTCTCTTCAAGTTCTCTCCTCTCCACTTTAACCACACGACCTAGTCGCTCCTCAAACCTCGGCAACTTCGGCAGCTCGCCACAGCAGAAGCTCCATGTATGCTACTCAGCTTGTTTTCTCCTCACACGTAACGCAACACGTACCTTTGCATGTTGTCCTAACAAAAACCTAGCTACTAACTTTTGTTTCCCGTACTAAGCTTATGTCAGCGCATATTGTTTGCTAGTGAATTTTTTCCACCAATCCAGAAACATTGTCTGCTAGAAAAAGGCCGTCAATGCAGAATCGCTGGTGCACCAAATTTGTTTGAAACAGCGACTTCATGCATGTATCTGCCTGCACAATGGTCCTTTGAACAGTCAGTCGCCATCGCTTTTTCTGTTGTACTGATATTTCTGACCATGCTGGCTTGGGATGCCAGTGTTTCGTACCTTTCTCACTCATCGTTCTCTAATATCAACTTAGTTCTCTAATATCACCTTCGCCAGCCCTAGGGAACGGTTGGACCTAAGTCACCTAACCTGAGGCAGGTAGGATGTGCGTGTAAGCTTATATCAGGTTCCAATTTTGTAGGTCCCGGTTGAAGGCCAGGGTGAACTGACCCCCTCGCTCGTCCCCCTGGGAAAACCCTGAAATTTTTTATTTTCCATGCATGATTTTTTTTATAAATTCTGAATTCATATTTGCAATTAGGGGCCCCAAATTAGAGAGGGGGGCTGTACAAAATAGATTTTTCACGGCACAAAATAGGGGGCTTTTTTTTATATGCCCCCCTGGATGGACTTTGGTAGGACGAGCGAGGGGGACAATCCACCCCGGCCCGGTTGAAGACCAACGAAATTCTAACTTTCGTTGGTTGTAGAAGGTCAAAGTGTCAAGGTAACAACATTATATGAGACTTGGAGATTTAGAGTGTGAAGGTCAAAGACCCAAATTTAAGTCCTAAATTTTCTCATGTATAATATTTATATGGTGACTATATATCAAAAGATGGTCAATAAATTTTATTTTAACTTCTTACAGGTCACTAAATCAAGATTTGGAGATTTGACCTTGTACATTTGAACCGGTTCTTAGTCTTAATAGATTCACAATTTTTTTCAGTAGAATGATATAACAAAAGACTTTTCAAATGTATTTTGTTCAACTCATTTTTAAGGAGAAAAAGATCCCTAATGAGTTGTCAAAGCATTAAAAAACTAACTTTGTATTGTTATCCCTAGAAGAGGAATAATTATGTACTGTACATTAGCATGCAAATGTAGCTTCCTTAATTATCTACATGGTTGCAATAGTAGTCTAAAAGGGTCCTTGAAAATTATGGAGTAATAGACAATTTTGTTCCCATTTGTGAAAACTACAAAATGGTGTTCATTGAATTCATAAAATTAATGTTGAGTTTTCAATCCAATTTTAACTATTTCAACCTCAATTCCACATTATATGTTGTACATTCTTATCAAGAATATCTATGGTTTGCTTCCAAATATGGGGCGCAATTAGGTACAATTATTAAGCTAAATACAAATTAGTATGTTTTAAAGTTAGTGAAAATCTTATTAAACAATGTGAAATTTTTGTCCTAAACCCTATGAAATGATTGAATAGAATTCTCATGTCTTCAAAACTAAGATATAACTATTATCATATTATTTTTACATTAAAATTTTAAAAATAAATAATAATTTAATTTACAAAGATTTAAAAGATGCAACTAAATCTACATGTTTCACACTATTTGCAACCTACATAGTGGTAAACAATGTCCAAATCAACAAATATTATTTAAATCAACATGTCTAGATTGATGGGTTTTTTATAAAAAATTTCAATCAATTTGGACTTGTCAATTTGGACATTTTTCTATTAGTGAACATAGATTCATATTACCCCTAAAAAAGTGGACATGTGACCATGCAGTTGAACTTCAAAATCTTTTAGTTATATGCTCTATTTTTTTGTTGTATGTTTATAAAATCTGATAATTTTATTTTCAAAGATGAAACCATGCATTTGTTCTATCTCCTAAAATTCTTAGATGTTTTGCACAAAAATTGTGAATTTTTTTAAGAAAAAAAAGAATTCATATCAAATACAAAAATACACTTAAAAAAATTCACTACAAGAATATATTTTAGCATATGAAACCATGGTGTTACCATAAAATCATTTCATTCTATAATTAGAAATGTAATTGTAGACTTTCAACTTCAAACACCTATAAATTACTGGATTTGGGGAAATATTGAAGTTTTCTAGTAGAATAAAAACTAGATTAGAAAAGCTAAACATTGCTAGTTCAAAATCAAAATAGAAAAAATCATTTTGAATTGCAAAATTAAGTTTTCATGACAAAAACAAACATTATGTCTACATGAATATATGGATAAAATATAAAATGTAGGTGATGTGTCTTCAAAGACACTAATATGACTTGAATTTAAATCGATGATATATATATATGATTGGGCAATTTCGTTAAAATGGCATATTCCGTATGCCATTTTCAGAGCGGCCACTTTGAACTGCAAAAGTGACATCTACGAGGGATATAGATTACATAAATCTTTGCCTTATATAGATTTCAGAAATCTAGCACTAATGTACATTTCAAATTGCACGGTCTGAACTTTGAAAGCAACATCTATGACTATTGTAGATTTCAGACATCTATAAGGGGTTTAGATTTCAGAAATCTAGGACAGTTGAACATTTCAGAGCGAACTGTGAAAACTGCCAAAGTTACGGAATTTCGCCATTTAATGAAATTGCCCATATATATATGCATGTGTGTGTGAGAAAAACAAAACACAAAAATATGGTATAAAAAAAATATTTCTACGACTAATACAACTATTTACATTTGTCAAAAATATCCAAATGGTCTTCATTGTCTTCATGAAATACATGTTTATTTTTGCAATGTTTACAATACAAGGCCCAACGAGTTTTTGACAATAGAGGTTGTCAATGAATTATTGTCCCATTGTGATATTTTTGTACATATAAATGTGCTTGACGGTTTTAATTTTAACTAAACAAAACTAAAGACTACTTTGTTTAGTATGCATGGAATTAATTGTAGGAAATATTGATTGTTGAATTTTTAAATTATAACAATTTTGGATGATCAACTTTATATGCAAAAAATGTAGCTTTAGGAGAAGAAAAATTATAAGAAGATGAATAATGCTTTTTTATCCCCCCCCCCCCCATCCACAAAAATGTATTGGAATCTTAGTCAAATCTATTGTTTTTTAATTAAAAAAATTAAAAAACTAAAAACTCTATCAAAATTGTGCACATTTTCAAATAGAAGGAGTAGAATGCCAAAATTGACCCAGTTAGAAACAAAATTTAAAAAATGTATAAATTTATTAATTTTTAAAACTTTATAAATGATGTTATTAGCATAGTGTTTGGAACATTTTCAAAAAAATTGGAATCATTCTAATTACTTTGTATTCATGCCAAATTGAACCTTGTATTTTTAAAATTGCTAAAAATACAAATTTGGAAAAATTCTCTAGATCCAATTTGTTTGTGTAGAGTAAAGACTAGAAATGCACAAGAAAATGTTTTTTCCATCCCTACTATTCCTTTCATAAGAAAATATTATGTTTTTTTAATTTTTTATTATTAGACTACATTTCCTAAATATTTTAAATATTTCTCACATTGAAATTTGAAAATAAGAAAATGCAACAAGTATGCCAACTTATTATTCTACAAGATCCTAGCTTACAAAAAATTGAGATTTGTTTCATCTTATCAATAATTTCCTATTGAAAATTTGAAAATCAAATTAGGCATTGTGTCTTCTTGGTCCATGAGGGGCTAAAAGGCGAGTTTGATTTTCTAGCAAGCACTTGCATTTTGTTTAAAGTTCATGTTGCAATCAAAAAATCCATAACATACAAGAGTAGGTGATATTATGCATATCGGTTCTCCATCATCTTTTTTAATGTAGAAATCAAAATTAATTGCAATTACGCAAAATAGAAAAAAAAATTATAAAAAAAATGAAATAGATAAATTTATTACAAAAATTAAATTTCATTGCACAAAATTAGAAAAAAGAATGCAACAAAAACAAATAACTGTAAGAAAAGATGCAATAAATAAAAATTTATCATGATAGATAAGAATTCATTGCAATAAAGAAAAAATTAAGAAAAAACTAAAATTAATTACAAAATATGTAACAAATCAGGAGCAATAAATAGGAAAAAAATAATGACAAAAGAATAAACCATTTCCAAATATATTGGCAACATTCTTCATTCAAAGAGAAGGATTATCATCCAAAGGAATCATAGATGATCATCCAAAAGCAACCGTTCCGTTTGTTACAACCTAACCAAAGTTTCTTATTTACAATTTTTTTTATCTCAAAGATGTTGTTTAGCTCAATAATAAAAATTTGCAATTTAGTTAATTTTGTATCTATAAATAATGCATTGAGATGTTTATATTTGGTCCTTTATTAGTTGTATTGGTGTATTTAGATTTGAATTTGATTAATAATATTTTCATCTCTGAATGTCAAAGCATGAAATTTCTTTAAAGAATTGAATATTTTGGAATTTGACGACAACTTCTTGAGTTGAATGGCAATGTTAGGAATCTTAGGATGGCTTATAGTAGGTTTATATATGCTTCCAATGGTGAGAGGGGGCTATAATTGTAGCAAGTCACATATTTTAGAAGAGAAAGTAGATGATCTTCAAGAGACTTTAAAACATGCTTCTTCCAATTTGAAAGACTATCTATTCTCGCAAAAAAATATGAAAATGAACCTAAGCGCAAAAAGTAAAAAAGACAAGCCTATTTGTATGGGTGTAGGGTGAATGTGACAAGGATCAAGGTTCAAACGTTTGTAGGGTGAGCAAATATCTTACTGCAATCTAATGTCTTTTATAATATCTCTTTCAAAGTAGTTTTGTAGGCAAATGTTCAAAGTGTAGTTTTTCATATATTAGAGTGGAAAAAACAATAATAGAAACAAAAGAATTGGCTCTTTTGAATTCCATCATTCATCTTTAAGTTTTCTAATTCAAGGTAACTAAAATGAATTTGCAACATTGTTAGTACAAAGACCAATTGAAAACTATTGATAGCCATTTACCAAAACTATTTGTAAAACCTCTTTTGAAGTGAGCAACAATGCTCAGTGTTGAGAAGAGACTTCAAGGTATGCAAATTCTCCATGTAAGACACATTTTCTTCCAACAATGAAAACCTTCTATAATGAGAGAGGCTCACTCCTATGAAACATACTACTATTGATGATTGGATACATTCATCTTGGAATAAAATTACAATGACTAGCACAAAAACATGGGTGTATTCATTTTGTAAAACTATTTTTCTTGACAATGATTAACACAACTTATTTTAGCACTAAAATGTAAAATCTACAAATTAATAGTGTACATATATTTTAATCACTAAAATCCAAACTTAAGAGCATTAGTGTGACATAAATTAAATAGTAGAGTTTACCATTTTCTACTCAATATTTAAGTGCAACACTTCATCTAATAGAAACAATCTAATGTTTTACTTATCCAATGATAAACGTATTTTCAATTGTCTAAATCCCAAAAATCAAAATACACTTAAGTAATAAAACCAATGTGTCTTTAGTGAACTATCTAATTGAAGTCTAGCTAGTAATGTATCTTGTTAGTTTTTTTTGTTTTGACTAAGGTTTCCAACCAAAGTTTCCTTACTCAATCCTAAGGTGTAACGATTTCCAATTAAAATAACATCTATATCTCAATCCAACCCATTATATGATGTTTGCCAATGCTTAATAGATGATTAGTCATAGAAATGAAGAAATGCTTCAAGAGTCCCAGGCTTGTTACAATATTGATGAGTACATATATTAGTCAATTAACTGTGATTTTTTAGATTATAGTTGAGAGGTTGTCAATCTTATATCTACAAGATTGCATCAATGATTTAAGTGATAATTTGCTTTTGGTTTGCAACAATAGCATTTGGGGTGAGCTCACAATGACAACTCGTGGAAATAATGTTTGCTATATGCATTACAATGGGATTGAATACATTGATGATGCTCCTACCACCCTCATTCTAAACTTTGGGCACTCTTGGCTTTTTTCCTATTGTGGCACCTCTTCATGTTTCGGTATATGTGCTTGATGTGACTACAATGCACCTAGAATGCACATTGTAATCACTACATACTTCTAGATGATAATTAAGCCAAAACATTGCTACAAATACTAAATTGTTTGATGGATGACAAAGAATCCTTCTATGTACGATAGAAGTACAAATGCATAGATGTATAAAGGGAGGTCTTATGTAGTAGTTTGACCTCCAATGAATGTTTTTGTATTTTTTAAGCAAATGATTTACACAATACCCAAAAGGATGATTTCCACAGTGACTAGCCTGATGTTCCAAGATTAAAAGATGTCAACTCTTCACGGGGTGAAAAGAATACACTACATGACATTTGAACATCTCCTTCTAGATTTTATTGGCAATAAAATTCAACCCAATTTAGTAAGCCATGACTCCACTTTTCCTTGCAACAATGTAATTATTCCCCTCAAACACTATTTTGCTCAATAATGTCATCATTATTCTGAAGAATAGTACTATTTCACTAAACAATGTTGCAATGCTTAGATGACACAAATTTCAAAGGTTTGGATTTTGTACATTTTAGTGCAACTATTCATAAGAGCGTAGTTTAGTTTGATGAATCCTTTAGGTTCAAACTAGTGATAGATCAAGTATTGTTAATGGAATGCCAAAATTGACCTTCAATTCAACCTTCTATAAAATTTCAAAAGAATTGGTTCATTTTGTTTTATTTATTAATATACTTCACTCTTTGCTATTAAAATAATGACAATGACAAATTAATTCCATGCTACTAAATTGTTTCACATTGGTAGATATCAAAAAAGACTCCAAAACTATCATTTCTAGTATAAGCACCAAATTTGGAAAAACATTTTTGAACACATGTAACCGTAGGATCTTGTAGCACGTTGGTTTGAGAAAATTTTGGCAATAAGTAATTAAATGATTTTAGTCCAAATTTAGAAGCTCTAAAGCTATATTTTAATTGCCAATAAATTCTCAAAGTCTTAGAAGGAGGCAAATGTAGATTATTAATGGTTTTGCAGAATAAATTATAATATGAGTAGAATATGACACTGAATTTTTATTTTTGCAAGTTTTATTTTTTCTCCATCTCTACATGAACTCATTTTGAACCTTGCTCAATACTGTATTTGGCCATTACAATTGTCATTTCATGCCAAATAATTAATTAACCCTTTAGTGACCGGTCGACCACTTTATGGTCGATTTTGGGACTCTTGGTCCGATGCTGTTCAAAATACATTTGATCACAAGAAACTCAAAGAGTAACGCAATTAGAGTATCTTCATGCGCTTCAAACAAAACCAATTTTAAGGGAGTTGGAGCATTGATGAATTAGATATGAGGTTGCAAACTCAAATGGCCTGGACCTTCAAATGGAAAGTGTTCAACAAAAATACAAAAAAATGTCAACCAAATTGTGAGATTTTTTTGTAACTTGATGTCTTGACAAGATATAAGTGTTTTCTTTGTAATCTCATGAATGCCCAAAGTAAACTTATGCATTGGTATTTATGTAGCGCAAATTCTAAAGGGTCATTCAAATCATTGATTTTTGAGAATTAAGGAAAGCAACTCCAACTCCAACAAGGCTCTAGAAGCAAACATGATGTAGAGGTACATTTCACTTTCTTCAATGTACCAAATCTGCACATTTTAGAAGGGTATTCGCATTGATGACCACAGATGACCATTTTTTGTGAACTTCAAAAATTTGTAACTAATTTCATAAAGCTTGAAAAAATATGAAACAACTTGGGTTAGATGCCTATTCTACTTGTCTTTTGTGGAAAATTTACTAAAAAATATTAAAAGATGTTTCACCTCTCCAAAATTCAATTTTAGCCCTTAAAAGGTTCATTTATGGACCTTCTACCTTATTTATAGAGATTTGTACCGTTGGATGAGTTTGATTTTTTGTTAGGTTGAAGAATCTCCCTTATGGAAACACCTTATATGGTTTGATCTAAGACTACATCTTTAGAGTGGCCACAAAGTTCACTTTCTTGAAAAACTACGCCCGCCCCCCAAATCAACCACGGTCACTAAAGGGTTAAAGTTGGAAAAAAATACTTTGGCAAGTGTTTTTAAAATTAATAAAAAAAAAAAAATTTCCAAAATTTCGGCACCTTGTATGTGGTCACTTTGTCCATCTATATCCAACATATCTTTACAAGTCACTTAATGTTGGATTTGTGGAGAGAAGCCAAGTGCTTTATAAAAGTGAAAAATTAGAGCATATCCACTTCCACTCACCACATCTGGTCGAGGCAGGTTTGGTAGGGGCCGGGACCTAGGGCATCCTCCACTCCCACTTGCCAAATTACTTCAAAAATTATGGGCTCAATACATTTATCCATTTCTCCCTTAGCACCTTGTAGATGGGGAAAATCTTCGAAGCCGGAAGTTTGACTGCGGTGTTGCTCCTTGGGGTCCAGAGCCGATAAAATTGAGAGACATAGGCTTATCCGGATTTTTTTTAAAAGAATTTAAAGCGCCTTCAATGCACTTGCAAGTTGTTTAATGAGCTGGAGGTTTGTTGCCCGGCTCACATTAGGGGTCCAGAAGTCATTGTGCACACCATGTCTACAAAGTCCCAAAACTATTTTCTCCATGACAATTTGGTGGGGCAACAGTGGCCATGCTCTTACAATGTAGGAATTTGAAGAACGGATCTACCTTTCATATGAAAGTTTTATAAAAAATTATCCTTTGTGTTGAAGGGTTGTCAAATTAATAGAACTTTAATTTTAAACCCAAATGACAAACATATGTGGATTGTCAAAATTTATGTAATAAAATTTACAAATTCATTATAAAAAATACATATAATAAAACTTTATTAAATCTAATGCTTCAAATTTCTAAGTCCACCTCTAATTTAACTACATTGATTTGTTCTAATAGTGCATGTGACGCTAATTTATTAAGCCACACTATTTTGAATTAGTGCAAGTTAATATATTATTATATTATATAAATTTCTACAAAAATAAAAATTTATGGGGACACTAATTTTCTAAGTGTCGCTAATTTTTTTCTCACCAATAGAACAATTAATGTACCATGCAGTGTTTTATTTCACTTTAAATATCAAAAACTCAAGACCAATTCATGGCTTCAATTTCCATTCCACATGTCTACATTCTCATTAGTGCTTCTAAAGTTCATTACAATTATTCACTTTTCACCAATTTTTTTTCTAAGAAGCCATGTATATGAGCTAAGCTTAAAGGGCTGAGGTAACCAATTAACCTTACCAACTAACCCTAAGGACAAGATTCTATGCAGAAAATTGACCAAACTTTGCAAAAAAGACAAAAAAATCTAAAGAATTTTGTGTGGAAGTGTGCAATATTCACATGAAAGAATTAGAATTGTTGGTCGACAAAATTATAGGCAGAGGTCAATGAAAAGTGTAGGAGGCAACTTTTTCAACTTTTAGAAAAATAATTGTAACATTGAACTTGATATTTTTTTGGTTGCTTTTAGTTTGGCAACAAGTGAGCAAAGCTATTCCAAAAATATAGATTTTTCCTACTCACATTGAGTTGCTAGAAGTGTAAACATCATGGAAGTTAGAGAAAGAGATTCCAATTCTTAAAAACTTAAAAATTATTTTCTGATTCCAACTTTGCATGGAAGTCAAACCTTAATACCTAAAGTACCAAGGCCTTTTTGTCATCAAAAACCACTCAAAACTGCCATTTCTATTACACTATTGATTTTGATTTTCTAATTTTTTATATTGAATAATTTAGTTGAGAATCTACAGAAAAAAACTCAACAAAAAACACTTAATTTCTCTCATTAAGAAATTATCAAGTAGAAGTAGGTTCAAGATTGAAGGGACAACTAAACCATTAATAGTTCTAAGATGGAATTGAAACACAATAATCACAATGGTGAGATTGTACTAGCAAGAAAACTTAACCCTATAAAACAATTTTTTTTTAATTATAAAATATTGCATTCAAAAACGAATTTTATAAATTATTTTTTCAATAAGATGCTTAGATTGCATAAAAAACAAGATTGTCCATAACTTTCTTATCACTAGTCTAAATAGAATGAATCAAAACTTTAGATGTAGACAAAAGTATAATCTTTGAGAAAAGGAAAAAAAAAAAGATTCAACTTTTTGTCGTTTTTTTTGGATTGTCTTTCAAGTTGTTTTTGGGATTCATGGTGGCATAACTTTTGCTCCTAGGCACCAATTGAAATAAAAATTATAATCCCACAAAGCTAATCTGATTTTTTATCTTCAAAAAAAGTTTCAAAAAATAATGTCAAAAACTGAGATTATATACGCCCATCCAAAATCCCAAGAGTCCCCTACAGGGGCTTTGGAACTATAGGGGTTAACCCCTAAAGGACAATTGTCCGTTGAACAGACAGTTGAAATTTGGGTAGGTTCCTATGAAGTTAATTTTTGTCGGATGTTCAAGAAATTTTGACACAAGGTGTGACCATGTACTCCCTTGGTGTGAATTTAATTTTTTCTGATCAAGTGCCAAAATCAAGAGTAATGCTGCCTTCAATTTTTTTAGGTAACTTTGGGCAACATTGGGAAACTTTTGCAAAACTCCTCTTTTACTTCTAAAATTTGGAGGGTATATAACTTACATAATACAAGATGCAAATGTAAAAAAACAAAACCATGTGTAGTGTACAAATATCACTCTAGGATGAATTAAAGGGTGCTGGCCCTATTGGGCAAGGTCAATTTTTTTTTTCCATCTTACTTCAAACATTATAATCTTTCAATCCATGTGGTCAAAGTTTATAAAGTTTTCCCACACATTTCTATAGTAGTCTAGTACAAATTTGTATGGTTGAATTTTAAAAAGAAACTTCTTTTTTTCATTTTTTTTTCACTGCCCTAAAAAGTGGCAGTTTTTCACAATTTTTGCTTGAAGCATGCCTTGGTCCCTTCGCTGTTAAGTCCACCCTTGGCCTTTGACCTTAATACTAGCCCCCTAATGTTGGTTGTTGATGTACCTTGGTACAAGTAGTCAATTTTGAATACCAGCTTCAATACTTGCTTAGATACTCTTTTTGTTACCCATATAAATATCCACCTTTCATTTTCAAACCCACCCTTCATTTTCATTTACAAATATTAATTTTTCCTAGCCCTTTTTGATGAAAGGTTGCCTTTTTTATTGCCTTTTTTTTTAAGTGGGCTTTAATTTCCCCCCCTTCATTTAGAGCCATTTTGCAATGTGAAGGGCAATGCAACCTTTAAAATTTGGCATTGGGGAGGTAGGAGGTACAACAATCTATGTGGGATATATAAATTAAAATATGAACACTAGAAGAAAATGAGGGGTTCTGCGACTGCAAAGAGCAACTGCTTTTCGAGTTGTGTAACTAATTTGCGACATGTGATAATCTAGAGGTCCGTAGTTGTAGTGGACAAGTCGCATAAAAATTAGAGTCGCAAAATGAAGTGAATCTGTTTTTCATCCGGCAACGTAGTTTGAACTTCGTCGACGGCCTTTTCTGACGTGCTCGCTTATGTGTACTCGCAACCACGTGATGTCGGTCATTCAATCGATGAGTTGTGCACTTGTGCAACTTGTTTGCAACTTATCTGTGACTCCATTGCAACTTGTTGGCGACTCATTTGTGACTTATTTGTAACTTGTTTGCGATTTGTAGATTTGTAGATTTTAAAATTCTAATCTTAAAGATTTGTAGATTTTGGATATTACAAATCTTAATTCTATTTTAGATTTCAGATATTTAGATTTAAAAGATTTCATTGGTTTAGGAAATTATATAATTTAAAAATTCTTGGATTTTTACAGTTTGTAGAAATCTACAAATTGTTAAAATCAACAATTTGTAGAAATCTACAAACTATAGAAATCTACACCTAATAGAAATCTTAAAATTCTACTAAGGGAGTTTATTACATAAGAATACAACAACTTACAAGTCTTATATGTCTAACCTAATGGTACTCTTGACAATTGATATGGGACAATTGCTATAAGACAAATAATCCGGAACAAATTAGAAAACGACTAAAAAATGACTACAAAACAACCAAAAGAATTCTAGAAAATTATAGTTGTTTTCTAGTCATTCTATAGTTGCAATCTAGTCACAGAGAAACTCTGTAATAGTGTAGGGTTACAGGAGCGTAACAGAGTTGTCATTTACAAATTCTAGTTGTTTCTAGTTGCAATCTAGTCGTTTTTTAGTCGAACTATAGTTGTTTCTAGTTGCAATCTAGTCGTTTTTTAGTCGAACTATAGTTGTTTCTAGTTGCAGTCTAGTTGTTTTCTAGTCGTTTTCTAGTCAAATTGTGGTCAAAACTAGATAATTGTGATTGTGGTTTGCCACAGTGGACTCCACGATGCGTACAGTTGTCCACATCGACAACTGTGATGAAAATTGAATGTAGAATACCTCACAGTAATTCTAATTGCCAACTCTGTTACAATCCTGTAACCCTACACTTCATTCTACGACTACTTTGCGACTAAACAACCTAGTTGTCAAATTTGGTGCATATAGAGAGGATTACAGTTGCAGGATAGTTGTATAGGACACTAGTTGCATAGTAGTGGGTTGTGCCGGACACGTTTTTCTTCTAGTGGAAAGAGCTTGACGACTCATAGTCAAGTAAAAATAATGCAATAATCATTTTTTCACAATTGAATTTCATACTTCCATAGCTTTCTTTAGAAATTCCAAATTCCAAATAGATTTTTGGAGGTGAAACTTAACTTTGTTGCCTACATTTTTTTAGTGACCGTATTTTGAAAAAAAGTTGATTTTGTAGGCTTAAAGTTCCAACTTGAACACAATTACTTCATTTTTTCTTTCACTACAAAAAACAAGTGTCCACAAATGACTTGTTCACAATGATTGTAACACAACAATGACTACAATATGACTGTTTTGTAGTCATTGTGGACAAGAAATGACAACTACACTCATTGAGGACAACTACACTCATTCTATAGAAAGAACCTCTTCATCCTTCCTACTTACAACATATCAATGAAGTTAGCCCTTCATATCACCAAACAAGAATATCTTGATATTTGATGGTACATGGGATACTTTAATAAAACTTAAACTATTAAAATTTTGACATTTGATGACTTGAATTTCACCATTTGTCCCATTTTTTTAAATATTTTTAGACATTTACAATATTTAATTAATTTTTTTCCAACTCCCTCCAAGAATAATTTCCAAAAGAATTCAACTCTTGATATTTTATTTTATTAATAATGTCAATGTTGAAAGCCCGGTACGATAATTATGAAGCACCAAGTGACTATGTTAGTTGCATTCTTGAAAAATAGACAAAATCTTCTTTTTCAACATACTTTGATGTACTTCATTTATTTCCTACAGCTCCAACAATAAGCTCTCATAATCCAAATAGTGGATGCTAGTTAAGAAAGTATGTATTGCCGTTTGACTCCCACACCTTTCCATATCTACAGCCGACGTACATTCACGAGATCAAAATCTCTACCCGTCATAGATATGATATACAATGGACGCACATTCATGAGACTGCCTTCCATCCTGTGCCCTAGAGTTTATGTGCCTGCAGCTTTGTTGTTGCGAAGCTCTGTTCTCGGTAGTCGCCATCGCCACTGACTTCGATTTCTGCGTGGATGCGCACAATGCTTCCGTCGCGACCATTGTACACCCTTACTGGCGTTGTCTTTATCTTTCTGCATTGACGGAGGAACTTCCAGCTTTTGAAGTGCTGGTTAGGGTTAAAGGAATCGGAGGAGTGGGAGGATTTGGATTTGGAGGAATCACCATGGTGGCTGCGGGGGCGGAAGTGACCGTGGAGCAAGGCTTTTACGAGGTGCTGGGAGATCGGGTGAAGGATGTGGATACGATCATTTTGGACTACTTAGTTAATGTTCTCAAGGATGAGACGTTTGATTTTGGATTTGAAGGGAAGGAGGCTTACGATGCGGTCGGCCCGTTCCTTGTTGCTGCGGAGCTCGTCGATGACGAAAAACAAGCACGAGCGGTGAGGAATTAGGATCATCTGTTAGCACCTTGTTTGAGTTGCGCTTTGAGAATTCTGTCCAACGTGTTGCTTATGTTTGAAATTGCTGTTTCCATGGCAAATTGCGCATGCTGGCTGATAATTTGGTTTTCTCGTTGTAGTTGTTAGTCGGCAAAGTTACCGGAGTACTAATCAGAGTGCTTGCTGACAAGGGTTTGTCCAAATAATTTCTCATTCGTCCAGATGAATCTTTTTAAAAACAACTTTCCTCTACAATCAATTTGAATTGTGGTAAATATCATAATTATACCAATATAGAAGCACAAAAGAATTAGGGGGCAAGGCAACGAAAACTTAATAAAAAAATGGAATAAATTGAAAAGAGTCCGTTTTTCAGTAGCTGTGTTTGTCAGGTGCTACTCCAGAGCTTCTTAGGGATGCTTTACACTTAGAGGATGGGCCATTTTTCTTGAGGTCAATTGAGCCTTTTGTCCAATCACAAGTGAGGATTTTGAGATTTTGGTGAGTTTTCTGGGCCTCTTACACAACAAATTGGCCCAACAAATTGGCCCGGCCTTGAGGTATAAAGTGTCTCTCAGTATTCTCTGAGGAGTTTTCATCTGAATGAGCCCGACATTCTATGTTCATGGCATAATATCAACTTTAACAAAGTGGAAGTTGGATTTAAAATCTTTGGAATAGGTATATTGTTAGAAATCACATTAGTGAGAGGTGGGCACTTAAATTATCTTTACCTCTGAGATTTGCTACCTTTATTAGCGGAAAACAGAACTGCCCAGGTCCCTTTTATTCGCCACTAGTTCACACATCTAATTTCCGCTCTTCCGATTCTATCGGACTCTAGAATTAAGCTTGTTAGGGCCAGCTTACGTGTGGACAAAGAAAGCAACTAAAACACAAGAACAATGCCACCGATGAATGCCACCGATGATTGGCACCGATGATTGGCAAACACAAGAACAATGCCACCGATGAGAGAGAGTTCCACCAATATCAGTGTATTAGACCCTGTAGAAGGAGCATAAAAGTGCTTTCTATATTTCGACCTCTTGATTCCTCCCACCCACCGATACATGTAAGGAGGCCCTTAGATGGTCTAGTTTGAGCTTTTCTTCCCTTTTCTTCCCTGTGCCCTTCGTAGGTCTGTTCATCTTTAATAACGTCATACCCGGGTACGGGGTGCTTTGGAATGAGTCCTTCTTCATTGGAGGCCCAAATGCTCAGCGTATGTTCTTGATAGGAAATTTCCATTTTGAACGCTCTTACCTTAAGGGAGGTACATGTCATGAACGAGCCACAGAGACCTAATGCCAGTTATAACGTTGTCATCGATATGGCAGCAGCAAATTAGTTGGTAGAAAGAGATCACATTAGGGAGGCGTTTTATGTTCTTCCTTTGATGTTAGGAGGGTGAAGTTGATTGATCAGTTGATGAGGTCCCGGAGATTGTAGTCTTTTTCAAGTCTTGTTCTAGCTCCGCAACTTTGTAGTCTTGGAAAGCAACGATGATAGCATATTCCCCATCGCTGAGATTTCCTCAAACCCATGCAGCTATTCCTAATTGATGTTTTTGTGCAGGTGTGTGCTACACTTGCAAGTCGCTTCGGTGCTCGAGGAGGCGATAAATCACAAGAAAGTTTCCGAAAAATGGCTGCACCTGTACGCATGTCCGATGGGATGGCGGGCTCTGAACCCGCGATGAGACCCGAGGATCCGCAGTCTTTACCACAGATTTCAGAAAGAGACTTGGCTAAGATTGAGCGACGAAGAAGGAAAGAGGAGCGTCAGCGTCAGGTACCATTTATTAGTAGTTTATTTTTTCCAGACTGCAGCAGGTTGTGAAAATGTATAAATCTGAGCAGTTTGGGGCTTGATGTTGAAGCTCTATGTGTTACGTAATTGTAATTCTTGATTTCGGCAACATGGTGTAAGTGACAGTTAGAGTTAATCCTTTCCTTACGCGGTCTGTGGTATTGAAACAGGCCGACTATGAGGCGCATGTGGCTGCTGCTCAGGCAGCTAATGTAGGCATGCCAGCTGTCATGGTAAATCATGGCGGTATCGGTGAAGGAACTGTCGCGAAAGATATTCGGATGGATAACTTCAGCATTTCCATGGGAGGCCGTGAGCTTATCAACGAAGCTACAGTTACACTTGCACACGGAAGGCGCTATGGTGAGCATCAGTCATCTCCTTCGCATCGTTTCTGTGACCACTAATTATTATTTAGAGGTTAATTGCGAACCGATTACCAGTTGTTCTACATGTGATATGTTCCTAAATTCTTATTTGTGTGGTGGTGCAGGTCTTGTGGGAAGGAACGGGACAGGAAAGACCACTCTATTGAAGCACATGGCGATGCATGCTATTGACGGTATTCCACGTAACTGCCAGATTTTGCATGTGGAACAAGAGGTGGTGGGTGATGAAACAACAGTTCTTCAATGTGTTCTGGACTCCGATTTGGAACGCAAGATGCTGATGGAAGAGGAAGCTCAATTGGCCCAGCAGGTCTGCTACCTGTTTCCTCTCTGTTTATAGCTTTGTCTTCAATATACTTCTTTGACTGGACGAATTTCGTCATGACACTCATAGCATGGATGCCTCTGTGCTGCAGAAAGGATCAGGGCCTACATCAACTACTGAAAGCATTCCATTGGTAAAGGCCAATGGAAAGGTAGAAGTAACTGATACAAAAGCAGGGGAGACGAAGGAAGAGGCACAAGATCCTGTGTCTGCCAGACTTTCACAAATTTATAAGAGATTAGAACTAATTGATGCTTATTCAGCAGAAGCACGTGCTGCCGCAATTCTTGCCGTGAGTATAGTCTATTTTTGGATGCTGTGGGTTTTGGCTTCACAAATGAACTGTGATTCTGTTCCAGTATTTGGCAATGATGACATCATTTAGTGTGTTGTGTTTAGAAAAATAGAGGAAGAAACAGCAACGTGCCTAAATTTTACAACTTCTCTTGCAGGGATTGAGTTTCACATCAGACATGCAGCGGAGGCCAACAAGGACATTTTCAGGAGGGTGGCGTATGAGGGTGGCATTAGCACGAGCTCTGTTCATTGAACCTGATCTACTACTTCTGGATGAACCTACGGTAAGCTTACACGAATTCGTTTGAAAAATATGTTATTGTATTGCTGTCTACTGACCCAATAATTTGTTAAATATTGTAGATTATGGGGGTCATACTGCACTTGGCTGTCAGCATTGCCAAGATTATATTGTAGATGGCTCAAGAGGAACTGCCCATTATGAGAGAGCTTAGTTTGGAAGGGTGTCTCTGATCCAATTATTGTGTGATCAGAACTTGCTAACAGTTACAGGGATTTGGCTTTGCAGAATCACTTGGATCTACATGCGGTGCTATGGTTGGAGACTTATTTAGTGAAATGGCCAAAAACACTGATAGTTGTTTCACATGCGCGGGAGTTCTTAAATTCGGTGAGCAAATCCTCACATAATATGCAGTATTTTTGAATTTTCAATTCTTTCCTACTTCTAGTCCTTTATTGTGCTCGATGGTTGTAAACAACAAATTTGATTTATTTTTACTCATTGTGCGGTAATTTTTCGAATTAAGTCGTCTTCCTTGTTCCTATTTTCATGTTCGATAAGCATTCCACTTACGTCCACCATGACCGCGTGACAGCTTGTTTCTTCCAGAAGCACTGTTAGAGTTCATATTGATCCTTTGCACACGTCAATAGTTTGACTTGTCTGAATGGAAATTATGATTTCACGGATGTTGAGAACACTCTTTTTTAGTGCGATTCTATGTCCATCCGTGAAAAATTAGTTGGGCTTGGGTTGCAGGTTGTCACAGATATACTTCACCTTCAAAATCAGAAAATAGTGACTTACAAGGGAGACTATGATACCTTTGAAAGAACTCGTGATGAGCGCACTCGGAACCAGCAGAAGGCTCATGAGGCTAACGAGCGAACTCGTGGTCACATTCAAGTAATCTAACCGCACCCTGTCTTTTCACTTCATTGATGTTAGTGTCCTGTGCTAGGATGTGATGTCCCAAATGTGCATTGACCAATATATGCCAACAATCATATGCCTGTTACAATGTTAAGCTGTGTCTTTTTGTAAATGTGAAACGCACAACTTATTAATGTAACGGATTTATGGTTGCTGGTCGATCTGATTGTTTCTCTACCGAACTTGTCGTCATCTACGTGTTTTGTGGATGATGTGTACTAATCTGTCGCTTACTTCTGTGTTTGCAGGCTTTTGTAGATAAATTCCGATACAATGCTAAAAGAGCATCACTAGTGCAATCTAGAATCAAGGTGTTTTAAATTACTCCCAGTATTACGTCTTCTCTTTCTTGTACTGATTTTGTGGTTTGGTGTGAACTTCTTTCTTTTCTTCTTGCTCTTGCGTCGTTTTCGATTGTGCCTGGTTTATTACACTTTGCTCGACGAAACCCTAAACACTTTAGTCGAGCAGCTACTCTATTTGTCCCTAGTACAGTATTCGGTGAATCAATAAATGTGGAGCAGTTTTTTCCCTTTTTTGACCAATATGGACTATGTGACCTCCTTAGGTTGAGATGGAACTTGAGAGAATTATTTGTGCCAAGGCAGTTTCTAGCTAAGGTTGGTCGTGATGGACAATCTAATCTAGAGGTTTTTCCTTATATCCGATTCTCTTATTATTTCAGGCGTTGGACCGGATTGGCCACGTTGATGCAGTGGTGAATGATCCAGAGTGAGTTTTTCGTCTTGTGATGTTTGCTCTACCTGATTACATGTATCATGTGATGTTTGCATACACATCATCTTGTTATGTCATAGAATATAACTAAGATAAAATCTCACTGTAGTTGTACTGTACAATGAATTTATTATTTAGCCCCTATCATGGTCATTTGTCAAGTTTAAGATTTTTTGTCGCAGTAAGCAATGCACTTATGCCCTTTATTTATTTTCCACAGCTATAAGTTTGAATTTCCAACACCTGAAGACAAACCGAGTGCACCCATTATTAGTTTCAGGTGAGCTTCTTCACTAAATGATTATACCAAGCGCGGCTATTTCTCATTAGATGTAATGTCTCTTGATATTGATCTCACTTCTGAAATGGCGGTCATTTCATTCTCCTAGTTAGAAATTTTTGTTTCTTTGTACTCAAAAGATTCGTCCAATGTTTGCAGTGATGCATCTTTTGGATATCCCAACGGTCCTATCCTGTTTAAGAATCTAAATTTTGGGCTTGACCTTGACAGTCGACTGGCAAGTAAGCATCATATCTCTTTATTTCATGCCAGCATGTATCGTATGTGTTGATTGTGTCTTCGAGCTTTCATGTGATAGAGGAAATAGTTTTAACAGCTTGAAATTGATTCCTTCACTTCTGATCTCTGGTTATGAGTATGTGTTATATCTTAGCGACCAAAGTTTTATTTTTTGGTTATCAATCTATAATTTTTTTCAACACTAATAGTCATTGTGTAGTTAAATTTTGTGGAAACTAACAGTCCTTTCTGGGTAGTGGTGGGTCCAAACGGTATTGGGAAGTCTACGCTGTTGAAGTTGATTTCAGGAGAGTTGGAGCCTATATCAGGAACTGTGTTTAGATCAGCAAAGGTGTTAATCTCTTGCTTTAACTTATTGATTTTGATCACAATTATTTTCACATACCATTGCGCTTATTAGACAGGAAAATAAACGCCTTTCTTATCCCCTCTGGAAAATGTTCATGCAGGTGCGTATGGCAGTCTTTAGTCAGCATCATGTTGATGGCCTGGATCTCTCATCAACGCCACTGCTCTATATGGCACATTGTTTCCCAGTGAGCACTATACCTTTGTTACTCCCGAAAAGCTCTTGTAGATTTTTATGGTGATTTCGTTGTGGAGCTGAATGCCCAACCTATGTTGATCTTGTTCTAGAAAGATTAAGTATTTATCGTGGAAAACCGACTTGCTGGTTTATGAAATGTACATCTCTTCTCTTTGTTTTTTATTTATTTTTTAATATGCATATATCACTAGATCTAATCATGAAAGATGTCCAATTTAATAAATACTCTGCCAAGGCATCGTCGGCTGCTTTTGGTCAGTATCCTCCTGGAATCTAATTTGGGTCGTGGTTGTTAATATTCTAGGGTGTATTGGAGCAACGTCTGCGCTCGCATCTAGGTTCATTTGGGATTACAGGCAACTTGGCTTTGCAATCTATGTACACTCTTTCAGGTTCGTTCGTTTTCCTGAGATTCTTTAGCATCTATGTATCATCAGTCAAACCCTTGCGAATGAGAAATTTTCATTTTCAATTCATATTCATGAGAAATTGCGATTTATGCATGTTTGCATGTCTTATCAGCTTGGAAGGGTGTGTCAGAATTTCGTTGGAGGATTTTAATGTGTTTTCTGTAAATAATGATACGCCTGCAGTTGCTGGGCTTCCAGCCTTGTTCCTGTTTTATTAAAATGATAAGAGGATTAAGGGCATTTATCATTTAATTTACTCCGATGTTTCATCTGCTATGATGTGCCTAAATTTCCCTCTTTCAATTTTGCTGCTGACGCCTAGGTGGTCAGAAAAGTAGAGTAGCCTTTGCAAAGATCACCTTCAACAAGCCCCATATTCTACTGCTGGATGAACCTTCCAATCATTTGGTAAATATATCTTTCAGTATCTATTTGTTCAATCTCTTTCAGAAGTTGCAGCTTTATATCTTGCTTTTCGCTATGGCTACTCTAATGCCTTACCAAGTCTTCAAAACATGGTTGTGCTTGGTCTTTCAAGTATCTTGATATCATGTATTTGAAATTTGTGTGGTTATTGTCGCTGAAATTCTGCTTTGATTCCAGGATCTTGATGCTGTAGAGGCACTCATCCAAGGGCTGGCTCTATTTCAAGGAGGCGTGCTTATGGTATTCTTCTTTTCCACTTTTTGTTAATAATTGAACTCATTATCTCTGAACGTGTACATATCATGTTGGCTTGTGCTCTTACACCTGCAGATAGTGAAAGCTGAAAATGTGGATTGCTCGCTATATTCTTGATGAGTCGCATTCCAAAAGTTTTCATCTCCTAGTAGTGACGAAGTCGTGTTATGTCGTGCAGGTGAGTCATGATGAGCATCTCATTGCCGGAAGTGTAGATGAACTTTGGTGCGTCTCGGAAGGAAAGGCAACTCCATTCCATGGTTCCTTTGCTGATTACAAGAAAACCCTTAGAGTCTAAGACCACTGAATGTCCGGTTTAGAATATGTTCTAATTCTCAATCAGAAATAGCATACTTAATCACAGTTTTGCACCACATGTTTTGTGATGCGGCATTCAAGCTCAAATGTCCAGCATGGCAGAAGTGTAATCATTTCTCACAATGTTCCAATTTTGATTTGTGTGGGAGAGCCTTCCAAGTCCTCGCTACATAAAGAACCGCTTCAGAGAAGCACGAACTAAAGTTATCGATAGAACTTGAGATTGGTCTCAGAAAACGAAGTACTTAATACTGAGACGAAGTATCAGTTCTTTGACACAAAAGGATTACTATCACTGTATTCTAAAGGTAAAGAAACTCTCCAAAGCTTTTTACGATCTGCAGTGGACCTGACACGTGAGAACTTGAGGGTGTAATAGGAGTCTCGACAAGTACAATTTGTGAATTACCATTGAAAATGAGACAGAAGCCAGACATCTCAAAGTTTAACTAAGGTCGGAAGCTCATTGTAGACTGTTTGGTCACTGTACATAGAGATAGTTATTGGATTTGCAATTGTGTTTTTTGCAAAAGAATGGCAAATCAGGGTTCATTTTACATGTATTTCTTTCAAACTCAGTTTTGGAGGAAAAATGATACATAATAGGTGGTCAAAGCAAAAACATATAGCTTTCCATTGTGAACCAAAGGGGAAACAGTTTTTGCCCTTTTAGATTCTAATGTGGCTCCCTACATGGTTCTAATGGAAATTCAAAAGTATGTGTACAATGAATCAAACAATGAATGAACCTTCCACTATATGTAGAAGCTCGATAAGTGAATTCACTGAATATATTAACCCCTAAAATCCAATGCTTTTTTTTCCATCAAAGACCACTCAAAACTGCCCTTTCTATTGCAGAGAGTAAAAAAACTTAATTTTTTTTTTCCATATCGAACTATAGAATCATGTACTAGTCTAGTATAAGAATGCATAGAAGTAATTTCAAAAACTTTGACTATGCAGATTGCAAGATATTTGCATTTAAAGTGAAGAAAACAATTTTTTTTTCAAGAAGATGCTTAGATTGCCCAAAAAACAAGATTATCCATAGCTTTCTTATCACTAGTCCAAATAGAATGATTCAAAGATTTAGATATAGAAAAAATGTAATATTTGAGAAAAAAATACAATTTCTTGTGATTTTTTTTTAGCTGCCCCTCAAACTACTTTTTGGACTTAGGGTGGCATAATTTTGCTCCCGGACACCGATTGAAATAAGAATTATAATCCCACAAAGCTAATCTAATTTCCTATCTTCAATAAAAAATTCAAAAAATCATGTAAAAAATTGAGATCACACAAGCCTATCCAAAATCCAAGAGTCTCCCATAGGGACCTTAGAACTTTAGGGATTAAATGGTGACTTTTCAACCCTTTTACATCCCCAATTCCACAACTTTTTGCAATAAAAATTGCATTAGAATGCAACAAAATTGGATCCAAAAATAGAGGTCCAATTGGGCTCAATTCATAATGGGTTTGTTTACTTATAAAACAAAGGATATGCCATCGCGTTTATCAACCATGCAATTCATCCATTGATGAGTATTTGTTGTTTCTATAGAAATGTTGAATTTATTTGTCTATCGCATCCTTTGAGGATTATATACTTGAAACACTTCAACAAATTTCTATTAAACAAAATTAGGTGAAAAATGGTCTCAATTATATTAAATTATTCTATCAATGAGAATTTAAAATTAGTATCACTTACAAAATTAATCTCACCATTAAATTTCTTCTGTAGAAATTTAAACAATATAGTATAATTTCAGCTTGTACTAAGTCAAATAGTGAAATTCAAGTAAGTTAATGTCTTATGCACTACAATAAAGGCTTTAACCCCTAAAGTACCAAGTATACATTCAACGTATACAAATACAACGTCTACAAGAGATCTTGGGTAGATTCCTACAAAGTCAATTTTGGTCATATATTCATAAAATTTTGATACAAGGTGCAAACATGTATTCTCTTAGTGGAAATATAATTTCTATTTTGATCATATTCTCGGATCCAAAGTTATGTTGCCTTGAAATTTTTGTCTAGTCTGGGCAACTTTGGTTAGCATGTGCAAAACTCCTCCTATAATTTTGAAATTTGGCAAGTATGTAGCTTAAGTGATAAAGATGAAAATGTCCCCAAACCCCCACCATGTATAGTGTAAAAATCTCACTCTAGGAGTTAAATTCAGCTAGCCTTATTGGTCAAGGTTGGAAAAACTTTTTCTTCTAACTTCAAACGTTACAATCTTTCAATTTTGGCAATCACAGTTTCTGAATTTGCACACAAGAGTTTTGAATTTTTTGTTTTTATTTCTTTTTTTAGACATCTAATTCTAGGTTACACTCCTAGATTATCACGGATGTCTACCATGTGTTTAGGGAAAAAAATATAGTAATAAATCGTTTGTCATTAAGACTTTATTTCTTCTATAAAGACTCACATATAGCATCATAATATATTGGTTAACTGAAAAATATCTCTTTTCCTACAGAAAAGATATTTCACTTAAAGCAAGCTACCTAACTATTTTTGCAAAAATCATTGTTGAAACTGGACCAAAGTGACAGCTTTTTGAGACCTTGCTCCTCCCTAGGGTCAGTACACAACAGTCAGACTGTCAGAGTTATTTTGGGATATCTGTGCTGATTACCGTAATCAAAAACTGAATAATAGTCTAATGGGGGGTTGTGCCTTAATGGTTGCTCATATTATTGCAGACTTCCCGTTCCTTTACATCCGGACAGAACAACTTCAAAGTATGGAAGTTAAAAGTTACAATTATTGACATACTGTCAGACTCTTTCAATTTAGTTTATTTTTATTTTTATTTATTTTTGAACAAATGGAAAGAACCATTGATTTAGTTTATTTTGACTATGCATAGGCTTGCATTGTTGTATGAAGCTCTGGTTTTTATTGCAAAGGAATAAAGTGGTTACTTGATTGCTCAAAATGGTGCTTGGATCTCATAATAGTAGCCAACATGTGTTGCTTTTTTCCGTAGCAGCACAAAAAGCTTGTTTGTTCTTATGTTTTGGTTTAACCCCTCACCGCCCAAGGGGCCCAAAAGTGGCCTCACACAATCTAGCAGTCGACTTCAAAGTGCTGTAACTTTTGCGTCCGGTGTCCAAATTTAATAAAACTTATTGGAAAAGTTGCGCATACTAGACTAGTTTTTGTGGTAAAAATTTCAGATCTATCGAAGATGTATTGGATTTTTAGAAGCCATTCGAAGTTCGCAGATTCAATTTCAGTTCACCACACTGCATTGAGATGGCTGCAACTTCGGGGGCTTGTATCTTTTTCATCAAATGTTATTTTTCAATAAAAAAATTTGGGTTTTGTTCCCCATAAAGTCTACTTAATGTGGAAAAAATTTCATGTCAGTCCAAGTTGTTTCGAATGCTTGGGAGCAATTCGAAGTTCAAAATATAGACATTTCTGCATTACAGTGAACTTCGGCGGCTTATAACTTCTTCAAACAAGGTTCGATTTCAATAATTTTTATTGGAAAAGTTGCGCATACTAGTCTAGTTCTTGTAGTAAAAATTTCATACAAATCCAAGAAGTCATGATTGACTGAGAGGCATTTTAGTAGAGGTAGGTTCAGCAATAGATGTGATTTTTTGCTACTTTTTTCACTGTTTTTTGACATTTCAAAACAATTTTGCAAACGCAATGAGACAATTGAATGATTTTTTTTCCCACCAAAGTGTTTTTCTTTTGGTTTTGAATCACTTTTTAGTTCAAAGTTTTTTCATTTGCGTAGGTTTAGAAATCGAATTTCACCTCGAATTGTGTTTTGAGGACAATTTCAGCATCTTTTTTCAACACTAAAACATTATAATCTTTCAATCTATACGGTCAAATGACCTCAAACTTGATTTACACCATCTACAACATGCACACTACAATATTGTACGGTTGAGATTTTCATACCTTACTCACATTTAGACTTATAACACTTGAAAAGGAAAGTTGTTTTTTGACATGGTTAGGCCTTGGGCGGTGAGGGGTTAATGCTGTGGTGTTGGTTATGACTTTTTAGGAAAAATTTCTCTTGTGAACATACAATAACAAGTAGTGGTATTCTAAAGACACCTCGTACACGTCTAGTGGCATACTATTAGTTTGCTTGGTTGGCATGGGTACAAGTGAAGAGTACCACCTCAAGAGTATTTTTTTGAAAAAATCTACAAACTACACTTAAGGGTGGATATTGGTTGTAGCGTTTGTCTACAACTTGTTGAGCATTCTTCTGGCTTAGATTGTGCTTTAAAAGATTCTTGGCATATTTCTGTTCGTTTAAACCTTTTCAAATGTTATGCACAAAGGTTTTTTCTTGATATTATGGTTTTGTCTATTGAGATCTTAGCTGAATAAATCCCTATCCAAGGATCGTTGATTGCTTATGGAGCGTGATTTGTTCTCATAAGGAAAAGTAAATTTCAAAGAGCTTTTTTTGACCAAAGAACCATCTTGTGTCTATCATAAACTAATCTATTGTAGGTCTATACTTGGGATATATGTTAGCTTACTCATTTTAGAAGCATTGGGTGTATCTTTAGATTGCACAATGTTTTCTTGATCTCAGTGACACATCCTATACTTCACAATGGAGTAAATTTTTTGGCTAAAAGTGAATATTGTGTTCAAATTAGGAATTCTTAATCCTAATACATGTGTATGATAATTGATAAAGAAAAATAATCTACTCTGAACCTATGAGGGATGTTTAGAAGAAAACATTTATTTTTTCAGGTTTTTTTCATTGTCCTAGAAAGTGGGAGTTTTTCACAGTTTCTACTCAAAATGTGCCTTGGTCTTGTAGATGGGTTAAGGGAGGATTGTCAACTAAATAGTATAGGTGGTTTTCTTAGTCCCATAAGCCCCATAAGGTGGATACACATAAAATTTCACCCTACTTGAAACCACTTTGTCTACATTTTTAAAATCAATATGTACATATGTTGAAGAAAATATTTTAGAACATCTACCAAATATTTTTAATGCTTCATAACTTTCGCACATGGTATCCAAATGTTGAATTCTTTGGTTTATTGGAACCTCCTTGCACTTGCCAACAAGAAAATATGAAAATTTGACTAGTCTAATAATAATTACTGGGCACAATAGCAAAAAGTAGTAGTTTGGGGGGTACGCACTTTACCTTACATAGAGTTCAATGTCAAGAAAGGCAAATCCAAAATTTTGAAAAATAGATATTTATATTATAACTAAAATTTACAATTGATGGTGCAATTGGTTGCCAAATACAAATTGCAATATGGAGAGACAAAGATTTTACAAGTTTTGGGCATAAAACAATCTATATTGAAACCTCTATTGAATTAATTTTAAATTTTTTTTAGAAGGAGAATTGTATATTTTCCTACATATAATATATATTCTTTGTATTTTTCCTTAAACTTCCTATAAATAAACAATAGAATATGTTCTATTTGTTTAGATTAATTGAACCACTTCAAATCCAAAATTTCATCAGTTTGAACATCAGAGATATATAAGGTAAACAAACCTATTATAGTCCCTCTACTGATTTCATCCCCTATCTATGTCTATCTAACATTTCAACCTACAAATTTGGACTAGTTCAAATAGGTGACTTAATTACAAGAGGGACCATAATGGATATTTATACCAAAACAAGAGATATCGACGTTTGAAATTGATCATGAGTTCATCCAACTTTGAAAGTTGAAAAACAAAGTGTACTACAAGAGATGTTGGATTATTTTTCCCACTACGTCCATTTCTTTGATATGGCCAAAGTAACTTGGACACTATTATATTGCATAGTATAAATCAATGTAGAAACTTAGGCATCACCTTAGGCCCTTGAAATTCCTAAGATACTTAATCTATAACCTTGGAAGAACTCTAGGGACGTTTTGTGTCTTTGGGATGATCAAACAAGCTTTGTGCATATTGAAGAATCAATGATTTACATTCAATTTTTTGTGTAAAACTTCTTAGATGCTATACTTACATCATTGACTTAAATTTAAAACATTTTAGTTGGTTTTTTAATTTTATATAGGATATGTACCAATTTTTTATAATAAAAAAATAGTACATTGTCCAATGTATTTTAATACCTGATTTGTTTTTTCCTTAAAACTTGATTTGTCATTCAAAATGATTTCTTTCGCTTTCAAGAAAAAATAACAAAATGATGTTTCTAATATGCAGTTTCTAGGCTACTTTGAAAATTTTAAAAATTCCTAAAATAAGAATTTCATTGAAGTTTGAAGTTGAAGATCTATAACCACATTTTTAAATATGAAGTGACACATAAAATTCTTTACATTAAAATGTTCTACACTATAATGTACTTCAATTTAGAAAATTTCAGATTTTTTTAGCATAATTTATTTTTAATATGAATTTTCTTCATTTTTTTCTTTGAAACTCATGATAACCTAAAATTTTCACAAATTATTTTGAAAATTTCATTACATGTAACAGACATGCGATGTTTTTTGAAAAATATAACCAAAAAAATTCACTCATAAATTGTAAAGACATGGAAGATACATAGTAAGGAACTTCCAAATTTGACCACATAGTCATAGGCTCCATCTCTTATAGCTTAAAGGACAAACCTATCTAAGGAGCACAATCTTAGATCAAACTTGAGTTTCACATAATTCTTGGTTTTAAATGTCTTGGAACTTAACTAAGAAATTGTAGTTCTAATAATCTAATGTTTATTCTTTTTTTTTTTTACAAAATTATAAAAATTGTGATATTTGTAACAATTTGAAGATAACACCATTGTTGAAATTTTCTATCAAATTTCTCTTAACCCCTAAAGGACTAGTATGCATTTTTTGTCAACATAGAAATTTTGGACAGGTATGTGTGATTAGAGATTTGCATATTTTAGGCTGAAATTTTAATAAAAGGTAGGGACGAGGAATATCTTTCATATGCACTAAATTTTATGACATTTAGAAATGTGAGTCAAAAGTTATGGCCTAATATGTTATTTTTTTTCGTTTATGGGCAGTCCATGTAGATTAAAAAAATTACTTTTTTTAGAAACAAAATTTGAAATTAATTCTCTAGAATTATATATATGTGGAAAGCTTTGAATCATTTCATTTTGATCAATGAGATGAAAGTTATGAGGAGTTTTAGTTTGTAGCCAATTATGAATTTTCTGCTCTAAAATAAACTTTGAAATTCCTCATTTTACTCAATTTTCAATATTTAAAAAAAAAATGAAAGCATTGGATGTAGATTGTTTATTACAACATTGCAACCATTGGGATTGACATTTTTCAATTCCATATCAAAATTCGTAACAATTTAGTATTTTGAATCATTATCTACCTCTATCTACTTACTATTTCTGTCCTGTATATTGTATGATTCCAAATGATTTGAAATTTTTCAAGCATGTAATCAACTTGTCTTGAAGAATGAATCTAAAGAAGCACCACCATTTTGGACATTTTTTTTATGCGTATGTGATCTTATTAAGTGCAGTTGTCTAGTTTTTTCACAAGGCCAAAAAAGGATTTTTAGTCACTTCAAACACTAAACGCTAATATCTTCCAATCTACACATGGAAATTTCTGAAATAGTTCCACATCTTCTCAAACCAACGTACCACAAGATCCTACGGGTTACATGGGTCCAAAAATGTTTAAAATTTTTTTTGGTGCTTGTACTGGAAATGGCAGTTTTGGAGCATTTTTGGCAATAACGTAGTCAATGAACTTTAGGGGTTAAGCCCCCCCCCACCCAAACATAGTCACAGTCAATTGAGGGGTTAATTTAGACTCAAAGAGTACACCAATTACAACATGTGTTTATCGCTGTCACCTCCAATTTTACTAAAATTTTCATACTATTTTAAGCATTTTTGTAAATCCTATGATTCTTACAAAGAAACTGCTTAATAAAAGCATATAAATTTCATTTTAATGTTTTTAATTATAAAAGAATGAAGTCAAAATTTTGGATATCAATTACCACATGAGAAAAATATCAAAATTTTGAAAAGTGAGTTTTAATATAGAAGACAAATGAAGTTTGACCAAACGGGAAACATCGAATTTCATTTTAAGGGTTAACGAAATGTCAAATAAACAGTTGCCTGCAAGAACTTCACATTGACAATTTGCAAAGCGGTCACTGATTCTCATAATAGATAGACAATCATTGAGTTCATATTGAAACTGCCATATGAGGTGCACATATTAATGTGATAAGGGACCCCCCACCCGTCAGCCCCAACCTCCCACCCACAGACCTGTGTGAGTGCGTCACTCTAACCTTTAGACTGTCCCAATCCCCGAAGGCTCTGATAATCTCTACCTCATCTGAACGTTACATGGCAAATGGTAACTAAAAGCTATTTCCACTCTTGCCTAGAATATCACTTCTACGATCTTCCCTTTGAGGTGGTCCTCTTTGGTGCTGATTTGCTCTTACCCTGCAGAAGATGGAAAACCACATTCAGATGGGCAAGAGAAGGTGGGCACATCTCAGTCTTGAACCGCACAATCAAATGAAGTTGGGCACATCACATCTTATCACTACATGGGCACTACCTTTACTCTCCAAATGATGCTCAAGTACACCAGGTGTAAAATTACAACCGCACAAGAAATTTGAAGCTAATAGGATGCATCAACCACCACAACCTATATGCAATGATCATGTGCAATGGAAAGAAAGAAGCTACTTACAGGTTTTGATTTGCGTTTGATCTTTCCACGTACTCTATTCTTCTGTTCCTTCAATTTATATATCCGTACCATCCAATGATGAGTTGTAAAAACCTGCAACACTTCTTTAGTTAGTAAAAAGCTAGAGCAAAAAGTTTTAAGAGAGAAGAGTGTAACAAACAATAGCCTAGGCATTGAACAATTATCAAAATATGTGGGCGCAGTCAAATACCTCTTCAAAGTGGGTGAGTTTGAAGTGCTTTCTCCCAATTTCAGTCCGCCTCACTCTATCATAGCCCTTTCCGTCCATACTTGCTTCAGCGAACCTACGCCCAGAAACAAAAGTGAAGCCATTGATTAAAACCAACAATCAAAACTAGAAACGCAAAATAGCATGTACTACATAATTGCGAAGCCAAGAGAAAAAAAATTCAACACCAGTTCCGAAAAATCAATTTAAAGATCCACGCACCTGTAGTAGGATAACTTATACATCAGAGAATTGAGCATTGTCGGCGTTGCCTGGTCATCAATACGGTATTGACCATCTCTCTGTCATGAAACAGGAACATTCACTAACAATGAGACATCATCCGCTATTGATCAAACCAAAGGTAATATCAATCACAAATGTTCATGCGATGAAGTCTATGATTGAAACCTATAGAAGAACTTACCAGGTAGTCAGGCTCTTTAATGTGGGGGAACACACCACCACCTATGCGCACCATCCATAGAAACTTGTTGATGTCATCACTCGGATAACCTACCAAACCCCCAAAGACAACAAATACGTACTTAACGTCCAAGCTTCTGTAGATGTCCCACGCTGCCTTCTCAGGAGAAGACATCGCCATGCCCACAGTGGCTATATGGGTATTATTCCACGTGTTGTTGTCCACAATCACAGTCCTGTTGGCCATAGCAGTTGTTTGATACCCATAATCCCACCAGGAGGCTACCTGACAACACAAACAGAAACCGTGAGCATTGACTCATAAAAACTTGTGTTAAAAGTGATTAATGAGGGAAGTAAAGGTCTACTTTAGACTTGTTTAGTAATTGATCGAGCCAAGAATGTAATCCACTACTCAGATTCATTTACGCAAGCTCACACTACAGATATCTGCACTGAATGATCACGTCACACTCAGCATGCTTCCCTGATTATATTATTTTATGTTGCCTAGGTTTAATATACATTGATCATTAATTGAGATGCAACAGAACATGTATATAAGACTTAAGAAAGACAGCCTCTAAACTCATAACTAGGAGGACGTGCCTTGTCGTTTTCATCAGTGTTGTGGTTGAGCCATCCGTAGGCTTCTCTGAAATCGTCAAAGACATGCACACCATCCTCTGTACGGGATGTCAGCACAATTGAAGGGGCTGAGTAAGCCTCTGCCGCAGCCCATACACAATGAACCTGCAGCCAATTTTGTAAGTCAGCAAATGAGTGGTACTCAGAAACTTCGATTTCGACCTGACTTTTTAAAGGTTCATAGATGACCTATCAAACAAAGTGGACTTTGTTTACAAGTATGGAGACGAACGAAAATGCAATCAAATCTCATTTCGTATGGCTGGTCAATGGAAGTACAGAAAGAACTTACCACATAAAAGCTTGCCAATAAAATGAGGAGCAAAATACCAACAGCGGATGCTTCCACGGGAAGAAGGGCTAGCTTGTCCTCAGGCACTTCTTTTTCTGCAACATTTTTCTCGATGACGCTCTTCTCGCTACGTTGCTTTCGTTTCGCCACTCTCTCTTTAACTTTCTCAGTAGTGGACTCCTTGGTCTTTTCTTTCACGCTAGTAGTTGCAGAGGATCCTGATGTAGCGTTTGAGCTGGAAGTCTCTTCCTGTCACAATTGTCATTCATCAATACGAGCCAGACATCTCAATCACTTTGACTGAAATCAGTATGGTCTAGACCAGAAACTGAGACAGTTTTCGTCATTCATTGAAAATACCAACATCCCTGACAATGAATATTGCCGAGGAGGCTTGTTTAAGTAGCTTATCGAAAGCCCGACTTAACTTCCATGCTAGAATAGAGGAAGCGATACTTCTGATGACAAAGAAAATTGAAGTCACAGCTTCGTCACAGTCGGCAAGGATGATTCTGTGGATGCCCTGATGAATATACCATTTGGTGCACAGAAGAGCTCAAAAGTGCACAAAAGAACTTGATAAGAGATTTGCCTAAAGGTAGCTTTACCTTATCAGAAGGGAGTAGCAAAGCGGGGGGAGCAGCAGGCGCATACTTCACAGACCTTGTAAGAGTATCAAATGCTGCAGATAGAGCGATGCCCCCCACTATACAAGCTGCTGGCGCTAGCACAAGCATAAGCCGGACCTACAGCCACAAGAAACCAAATTTAAGGCATAAACGAAGTCAGAGAATTATTCACCAAAAACAAAAAACATAAACTGAAAATCAATTATGGTTTTAAGCAAGAGGGACATGAACTTACCATCACTCCAGAGAAATACACCGAAGTAACCAAGTACAGAATAATGAAGGTGCTTGCATCTGTTAGAGGCCGGAAACATGCCTGTGGATTCCAGAAGTGAAGTTTCAGTTTTGATAGAAATCAAGTTATTCATGTCAAAGGAGCTGCCAAGGTTATACATACTTCCATATCGCTACTTTCAATTATAAATACGTGAGAAGAGAAGAGTATAATTCAAGGTAGCGATATGAAAGTATGTATCACCTCACAAAATCAAAAGATTAATTAAGCAGACAAGGGTTATAAGGTCCATACGATAATCCCAGCTGGAGCTAGGAAGGCCAAGATGTTGATGTCCATGAAATATGAAGGCCAAGTAGGTGGCTGATGTTCGCTAACACTGGCAATGATGGGAATATACTTGCTTGCATAGGTTCTAAGCACCAGCATCACACAACAAATGAAAACCATGAGTTTTGCAGATAGAAATACAGACCCTCTTCATATCCAATCATAACAGTCACCCGCATGAAAGGATTGCTTCTCTTAAAGACTACACTAAACAAAGCACAACTAGAAAAATTCTGTAAGAAGATATGTGCAAAGCAATTGCCAGTTCTCTGCATTACCGGTAGGCATTGCCAGTACTTGATTCACGTTCCTAAGAGACAGGTGATAATTGACCATCATGAAATTCAAGAATGAGTTTAAAACCGTAAATCACGTACGGGTCAAGCAAACTTAAACTTCGTCCACTCCATCCCTTTGTTGGGCTGGCTGCTACTAAGGCAATGAGTATTCCAACTAAAACTACAGCAGCCGTCCTGTCATATTCCAAAACACGAAAACACTCTTCAGGATTGCCCACGTCAATGATGTAATCAGTCACGACTGTCAAAATACTACAGAACCTCCACATTTTAAAGGAGCACATGGAAGAAGATTGCGACACAAAATACACTTACGTTCCAATAGTAACAACTACTGTAAATGCCATGCGGTAGGTCTTTTCATCAAGAGTATTTCGAATGTACCGCTCCAAGGCTACTACATGTAATATGACAAAGACCTGCAATAAAATTATGCAAACGAATCAATCAAGCAAGTATAAAACCGCACTATCAATCTCATACTGCAACAATAGATATCAAGGCAAATGAAATCAATAAGCAAACAGCACTAATCAATTAAGCAGAAGGGGAATTTCACGAACCAGGAAAGAGGCAAAGTGCTCTGAAGTCATGACAGCATTAAAACCTACAACAGGCACAAGAGCTGCTAGAAGGGTTCCCAGAATCACCTGCACAACATGCAATAGTTCAGTATGCCAATACCTAATGGAATCATGTAAAGTCTCCCAAAAATCATTAGATAGGAACGAAACGAATAAGGTACCCAAAACAAGGGACACAAGGGCACTACTAAGCAACAATTAGGTATATTAGTGAAGAAAATAGGTTTACCAAGGGAGCATAAGCAATGTAGAGGCGTGCTGAGTAGCGTCCAGTGACCAGGCACATCAATACATGGATTGGGATCAGGTTGATTATAAATGTATAACCACCCCATGAACAAACCTATAAGACACAACCGTATGGATGTTACGCCAAAAAACTACAATTCAAACCCCGAAAACTCGTGTGTAGCTTCCATGGCAACAGATTTTTTTTTTTAAATTGCTGATGACTAGGAAAAAGAAAAGATCACGAGTGAATTTGAAGAAAACCACATACATATGACATCACCGGTCGACACTTAAAATATAAGAAATTTAATGTGAAGATCTCGAGTTGAATCATTCTCGAGAGAAAAAATTGAACATACCATGTAAAAGTAGATGAGGGAGTTAAATGTAGCATAGAAAAGAGACCCCGTGTTCAATGTCTGCCAACCAGCACAACCGTTAAGAGGATGAAGGTTCAGCGAATAGCAAGAAAGCAACGTTACTTCTTGCAATTAAGAAATGAACTACATTTACCCCTTCAGCAGCTGCTCTCAAATTACACAAAAGAGCAGGAAGTGAGCAGAAAATTAGAAATCATGAACCCACCTTGACGTACAAGTAGAAGGTGAAAACAAGAGCAAAAATAGCAACCGCTTCATTGTCATAGCTACCAGCTACAGACCTTGAGATGTAAGATGGAACCTACAAAGATCACAATGCGCAAACAAGCCAATTCAAAATATTTTCTGACATCTAAACTCATGGAGAAGCCAGACAACAAAGCTGTCAAATCGCTTGAAGGTAGCAGAGCAACGGGTGTCAAACAAAAAAACCCACGGGTGGCATCCGACAAACAAACAAACAAACAAACAAACAAACAAACAAATCAAAAGAATTTAATCATTTATGCCCCAAGTAGCGGACGTCAGCAAGAATTGCACCTACGAGTTCAGAGAGCAGACGTAAGCATGCGATAGGCAACCTAAAGAGTAGAAGCGTAGGACGAACGCCAACAAGATGATAAAACTTTATAATCGATACAATTGATCTTCTTTCACATCTGATCACACTCGTCAAATGGGAGAGGACGTCACATCTCATTAACTCAATATGCAATGCAAATGCGGATTGTCCTCAGGTGGTTGCAAGAAGCTTGGATTACAAATTACGAGACCTAATTGAGAGCTCTGGAGGAACAAACATTCAGGCTCATTGATGACCACGGCACTTTAGTAAAGCGCACAGACAGTGCCTTTTCTTACCGTAGCAAGGAGAACTGCCGCTGTCAGTCCAGCGCCAGTCCCTTTTACTTCCTGTAAGATTGAAAGCCAGTAGTCAATAAAAACTTACACCCAGGAATCACCTAAAGAAGAGCTTTTCGTCCAAAATCAACGTTGTACAATGGCAACATATTGTAGTTGGACATGAATCGTGAGCTGGATCCCACTCATAGAAGCTTGCAAAGAATCCATGACACGGAGCCCATGACTGTGCAAAGCATCGCTGAGATGAGTTTGTTTATGAAAGTGCAGCACATATAAACTTGAATTTTTAGAGACATTGCTAAAATTGTTTAAACTGTTAAAATATTTCGCATCTGTAGGTGACCTTGAAACTGCAGGCATTGTTAAAATCGAAGGCAGATCGAATCAGACGAGGACTGACCTTTGTTAACAGGAATGTGGCCCACGAGGCAAAGGCTGAGAACACTGGCGCGGTGAAAACGCACACTGTCTCTACCGACAAAGGGATGTTGATAGCTTGTGCCACCCTATACATCCACAGTTCCAACATAAGTACTGCACAAATTCAGCACTGCATTGGCGCTGCAAATTTAGCACTTATGAAACACTATCAACGAATGAAAACAGAAACCGCGTGCATGCGTTTGTCTTACCACCACATAGTCCCTGCTGTCAATGTAAGGCCTGGGTAAACAGTCCCTCCAATCACTCTTCCCAATGGATACCTGATAAGATCATCAAACATCACTCACTCGAGCATAATACTCTCCGAACAGACGCATTTACCACATAATACTGCTCATTCAAATCGATACTCCTATACACTACATTAGATTGGGATTGGGAATATGTGACCTGTGAACTTGCAAGGTAACAGCCAATCCCTAATATTTCATAGAAAATACCCGGATTTGCATGGCTATCCATATCGGATGGTGCCATTATGTCACCTTTCTGGAGGAATAATCTTAACCAAATGACAGTGCTCACCATGTTCTATCATCAAACCAGTTCCAAAACTCATAAATTCCGGCCTTTGTCAAGTACTACAAAACCGCAGAGTAAGAAGATGTCAGTACGCTCCATAAGCTACAGTAAAGTGATAGACGCTGATCAAGCTGAAAAAAATATCTAATACACAATGCGAGTAGATCTTTATTCTTGAAAACCAAAAGTAAAACCCGCAGCCAGCCCCATTCACGGAAACATACGGTAATACTTAACAATTCACTGAAAACCTAGATTAATTCTTCTAGTCAAGCCAAGTACGTGCTACTCGCATTTCGTTCTTTACAACAAATCGAGTTAAATACAGTTCTCCACTCTCGGAAGGGGACATGCCAATCCAGAACGAGCATCCACCCATTGTCTATTACGAGTATAGTTTTACCTGCGGCAACACTATTAAAGGCAAGACAACATACCTGAGTGACTCTATAGTTAAAATAGGGATCAAACTCATGAATGATGCTCTCATACTTGATGACCTGTAACAAAACAATCCACATAACTATCAAACCAGTGCGCCAGCAGATGGATCTTTCTCAAGTTTTCCCCGTTGTGGTCGGAATTTCCACAGTGCCGAGTTGCTCTTCCTATTTCACTCATTCACCTTATGTACCACGAATAACAAGATAAAACGCAGGATTTCACACAAAGCACTGTCAGCATTAACTTCAAGTATCTCTCGCCATTCGATTCTATTACACGAGTCGCTCTAGAAGAGCCAACAACAGCAAAGTCTTGAACCCTAACCAAGGACTTGCATAATCAACGCAACGACTGTCATCAGATTACAAAAAAATTGTATTGCGATAATCTTTACAGTGTCTCTGCAGCAGAGTTTCCACTCAGCAATGAGCTTTTATCATCATCATTGACCTAAACGTGGATCGGAACCGAGTAAAAACGCCAGGGCAATGAAATTATACAATCATTGACAAGAACTACAACAAATCTCGTGACGAGATTAGATTAACATAGGCACAATTTCATACTTAGGTATTACGGCATACCACTCAATCCTAGTCCGGCAGCTCTAAAATCATAAAATCTAAACTCATTGAAGAGGCTTTCCTAGAGTCATGAGTAACGCGGAATGCAAATCTAGTGCCCGCATTGTCGGTAGAACAAAGGGAACAAAACAATTCGTGATAGCAGATCCATTGACAAGAGCTACAACAAAGTCTCGTCACGAATTTGATCAACATATGCAAAGATTCTTGATTAGGTGTTAATGCATACAGCAACAAACCACTCTTCTTATTCTGGCAGCTTTATGAAACCTAAGCTCATCGAAGCGCCCTTCCTAGAGTAACCGCCAGATGATGACTTACGCGGAATGCAAAACCCGTGCGCGCATTGACGGCAGAACGAAAGGGAAGAACGAATTTGCGACAGTAGATCCATTGACAAGAGCTACTACAAAAGTTCTTGACGAAATTTGATCACCATATGCAGAGATTCATAATTAGGTGCTACGGCAAATGGCAAGAAAACACTCTATCCTATTCCGTCAGGTTCAAAATAAAAAAACCTAAACCTAAGCTGATTCAAGAGTCCTTCCAAGAGTCATCGCCACAAGCTGAGTAACGCGGAATGCAAAACCAGTGCGCACACTGCCGGTAGAACGAAAGGGAACAAAATCATTCGTGAAGGCAGATCCATTGACAAGAGCTTCAACAAAAAACTCGTGACAAAATTTGATCAACATATGCAAAGTTTCATAATTGGGTGTTTACGGCATACGGCAACCAATCTCTCCATCCTATCCCCGCAGCTTTAAATCAACGAAACCTAAACCTCAGCTGATTCAAGGGGCCTTCCTGGATTCATCGGAGTTTCGCAGAATGCAAAACCAGTGCTCGCATTGTCGGTAAAACGAAATGGAAGAATTTTTTTGGTAATGGCAGATCGGGAAACTCACCGAGAACAAGCGGATGGAGAAGGCCAAGACGCCGATGAGTGCGAGGATGGTGGCAAAGACTAGCAAGCCGAGCGGCCCTCCCTCCGCCATTTCGAAATCCTTCAACAAAACAAGCGTCGTGCAAAAACTCCACCAAAACCCCACTTCACATCCCACTGGGGAAACAAACCCTCGAGTTACTGGGAAGGACCTGCCCATATACGTTTCACGACGACTTTTTATAGCGTATGAAAATTAGTCTGGGAAACTTATACAGTACTCCGTATTTTTTTAAGTCTTAGACACCCTATTCGTTTTTTTTAATTTTCCACATTTTTGCTTGCCTTCATATGATTATAAGTTATTATTTACTTCGACCTGATCAAACTAATTATATAGGAAGATTGTTTTTTTTACAGATTCATGCATTATTATGGATGAATGAAAATTATTGGTAGGAAACATTGTCCTCAAGAACTTTGTTCATCATACATAGGATGTATTTTGGAGTACTTGTCATTAAAGTCTCGTTGAACAATAGTGGTTGTTTCCATTTGAAATAAATCATTTAGGAAGCATCAAAAAAGGCAATTCTATTCATCACTACATTTAGAATCATAAAAACAAGTACCAAAGGTTACAATAATTGATTCTTTATTTTTAAATGAAGTTTTTGCTTTTAATTTAGCACTTATAACTTTCAACGTTTATTTCTTTAGAAAATAGGAGCCAAAATTTGTTCTAGGTTCAATGTTCCTTTATATAACAAGAAATAAAAAATTTTAGACGTTGTGTAACTTTGTCAAGGAGAATTTGAGGGTTAAATGATTTTCTAAGACCGTCATAATTGATTCCATGTTTATAACATTGCATACTCCTACAAATGTTTAACTATGACTCTTATTGGTACAAATAATGAACCAAATTGTGAAGGAAAAAATTTGGTTTAGGAACACAATTTGTTTTAAGGTTCTCTTTAAAGTGGACATTTTATACATTTGGGACTTTGAAGTGTTTCTAACAATGATAATGATCTCTACCAATGCATGACTGAACCTTAAAATTGACCAAAACATTCACTACGTTGCTTTCAATTCAAAAAAATTTATATTGACAAGATCAGAAGACTCAAATGAAATCAAATTCATTAGTAACCACTTACCAAACATGTGGATGGACTCTATAGTTGAAATAGGACATATTTTCAATCTATTCTTTAGAATGCATAATATATTTTTGTATCATGCTTGATTTATCTTTATTAAACTATAGTAACACAATGTAATCATTGTGTGGAGTTGCAATATGAGTCACAAGAGACTACCTCCCTCCTTGCTTTACAAGTTAGTAGGTCATGTCTTATGATATTGCTTCACATAAGGTAACTACACCTAAAATCACGTGAAGAAGCTCTATAGCATAACCAATATGCTTTTGAAAATGAACAACAATTTTTGCACATTGGTGAAGGACCATGAATCAAAATGCAAGTGGTGCCACAATTTTGTGAATTTGCTACCAATTTTCAAAGATGCAAGGTGCAAAGTGCTAAAAATATCATGTAGATGATGCCAAAATGCATTTGATGCACATGAAGAAATGACACCTATAGTATCAAAACATGTCATAGAAAAGAAGTTAAAACAACAAAAAATACACACAAAATTGTCCACTTATAAGGTTGCCACCTCCACAATACTATAAATAGAGCCACACATTACTCAAAATGACTTCCAACTTTACCTTACACTTGTCCTTGTAATGTGCACCATTTGGATATCCTCCCTATTCAGTTTCCCTTCCAAAATAGGGGTCGATTTTGAAGATTCATCCATTTTAGGTGTAGTCACTATATCACAACTCCACATGATCATTGCCTATAATTGTTTAAGGTAGTGACACCCATAAGCATGATTGTAATTGGTGGGCTTTGATTTTTTAAGATTTTGGTGCTAGAGTCAAGGCAAATTTACTAGAGTGCAATCTAGGGGGCCCTAGGGAGTTCTACTTTGAAAATTCATAGAAAGTAAATGCTTTATTCAAAAATTATATTTTTTTCTTTTGAGAATTCATGATTTTCAAATGCTAATATTGAAAGAATATTTCTTTTAGAAAAATTTGCCTCCAACTATTCTGAATTGCTTAGATAGACGGTTATGGGTGTTTCTACCTTAGTTCATAAAGTGAAATTCAGAATAATAATTGCATGATGACTTTCAAATAACACTTGTGAATTATGAGCCATAAGCTTAGATCATGTTCACAAGGTGGAATAAGAATGCTTGGGCACTCTGGAGTTAACCACATGCCATTTTGCAGCTTCTTTGTTCAATGCAGCATTTGGGGGAGTGCTGCAAGTGAAATTGATTGAACTGTGATAAAAGGACAGATCCTGCAACATTCGGCAACAAGTATTGATCACATGCACACTGACCTGCTAATGATATCGGAATGCCATATTTGAATGTAGCAAAAAGTAGTTAAAAAATATCATATCATAGTACGAATCCAAACCAAATCATTTGAAATCTAATACACAAGCTTTTAACTTCGAATCAGGATATGTACGAATCCAGAAGAGCAAAAAGGTAGTGTTAATCGAAAAGAAAGGAGATCTTTCAAAAAAATTCTTAATGAGAATGAGTACAAGTAGGTGATGTGGTCATACTACAAACACTTTACAGCCACAGATTTTACATTTGAGAAACCCGAAGAAAATAAACCAATAGCTGGGAGTAATGCAGGTTCCCAACACCAGAATTGTGACGAATACACTGCCTGCGAAGAGTCACAACCTGACAAAGCTAAACAACCTCAGCTACAGAGGGAGCAATTTCCCTTCCAGATTTGTCCGCAGCTGCAACCGCTGTATTATTGAATCGATTGGAACCGTCCTTCATTAAACTGCGCAAATTAAAGCTCTTGCTCTTCTTAATGCTCTTACTTCTGTCTCGTGACTCTTTTCGACGGCTGGCACTCCCGTCCATATCTTCTATATATGTCAGCAAGTTTTTCATGACACTCTCCATTCGCCGCCGGTGAGTAGGCAATCGTGAAATGGAGTTGGTAATACCCTGAAGCCTGTAATGTAAAGCCCAAATATTTTCACATGCTCAGTAGTCAGTATTGTCTAGATCGGGTCTCCTTGTTTCTGCCCTATGAGCTATTTCGGGCACTTCGGTAAGTGGTAGGGATTATGTTTAGAAATTTGAATTGAAATTTGGAGACAACAACCCCAAATTAGCCTAAGGGTTACCCAGCTGGCCACCTGGGCATTAACGTAACTGACCCCATTGTAGACACCCATTGCAGGCAAAATTCTTGAGATGTACATTTCGCACCACATGTACATCACAAGAATTTTTTGCCTGCAATAGGCTTGCCCAAACTTGTGGACGTAATGGGGTCAGTTAACTTACAACCAATGAAAGCAAGAGTTTGGTTTTTCGTTCCAAACCTCAAAATGCGGGGCAAACTCTGCTTCCAGATTCTAATGCTCGAGAGCTAAAAAGAACTAAAAGAATTATCGTTTTCAGTTTGCTACAGTAAAGATTCCCATATACTACAGCTCACGATTCTTGCCGTTTCGTAGTCACATATTGGCCAAGTAAGCAGCATCTTGGATGGCTAATAACATCTTCGTTGAAGTATTGAAATCATAGCTTTACGTTCGCGTTACGTACCTAAGTGGCTAAATGAACGACAAACACGCCTAACTATTGAACGTAAGCACGCTAAGGAAGTTGCAAGTGCGAGAACATGCGTACCGTCGGGCAAGTGCCTGCAATTCTCCACTCCTAATTGGATCCTCAGGTTCTATACCTCCATTATCCCAGCTCTCCACACGCTGAGTGTCACCAACCATCAAGCAGAGCTTTTCAAGATAACGTTCATCACTTTCCTGCAAATTAGCTGCCCGTATTTGATCTTTAATGGTCAAAAGCGGCTCAAAAAACCAATCGGATAGGCGATCTCGGGGCTTGTTACTCATGGTGACTTCCGTTCCATCAACTGTCCAAGCAAGTGTTTCAATAATACATAATATCAGCGAAAGTTTTAATCACTTCACAAAACAAACCTGACAAGGACGATTGAGACGCAAATCCACCCAAAAGAGAACAATCAAAATGAATCCAATCTGCAGCAATTACAACATTACAAGGGGATGATTGTGGTTGAAGCTAAGGTGTGATGCGAACTCTTAATACCTTCTGGTGTGATAGGTTCTCACACTTAATCATTACAAGCATCTCGAAAAACAAGGTAAGGAACCAAATATATTTATGACGACGAGCTTACATAAGACAATTCCAGAACTGCTGGATTTGGCTGAGCGGACGAGTGTCTTCACATTGCAATATGCTGGTAACCCAGATGTAATGATTTTTCCCGTGACTTTGTTCCCCTTCACCGCACCATCTATATCTGAATGCTTCAATACACCGTCGCTTATTAAGGATCTCCCTTCTGCCTCCAATCTTTGAAAAGCAGCGTCCATAACCTGCGTAAAAGAATATTCTTTAAAAATGAATGTAACAAAGGAGATAAATTACGCCTGAATTTGATGTCGAATCCCTAGCTTAGTAAAGTCATTGGGAGCATAGTAAAAGCACGGAACGATTTTACACGAACAGATTTATACGAACAATTTGATTAAAGCAAACGAACGTCATGGATTTTTAATATTATCTCTCTACCCTCACCTCTTCTCTCATCTAGAATTATCAACATCTCACATAAATTGAAGTTAGCAACATTTTAATAGTAACCTTTTCAAAGTAATACTCTTGCTTCTGATTAGTACAAAAAGGTGCAAAACTCATTTGAGAGGCATTATAACACTAGATTTCAGTCACTGCTAATAAAAATCTTTGAGACAACGCTTGTTATATGTTGGGTGAAAGTTCAATTCTTGAAAATCTGCCTACATGTCTTGGTGAAATTTAGATTTGTTATTCCGAAAACACAAGAAAGTTCACTAACCTGCACGAGTTTCACTTCCTGTAAAGTATGTTTGAGCGACTTCTGAGTATTAAGCTGTGGTATTTCGGGCACGCGTCTTTGCTCACGTGAGTTTTCAATATCCGAGGTCCCAACTCCTACATCAGCTGCTTTTGAAGTCTCCTTACTCTTCCGGTACTTGGGCCTAGCTATCCACAAAATAAAAAATTACTTAATAATTTGGCTACAAATAGACTCATTTTTTTCTATTTTTTTGGATAACAATAATTCCATTCTAAAAATTTCAAAACAATACCTGGAACTGAACGGGGAAGCTTCCCCCACACTAGGTAGCAAGAGTCTACAAGAATGTTTATTCAGCAAAAATCTCTGAAACCCAAATAACCTAATTGACCGGAAATAAGGAACTGAACAAATTCTCTGAGAGAAACCCAGAAATTCCTTAATCCCCAAATCAACAATTTTCCTATATCCAACAACCCAGGGGGTTTAACAACAAAAGCAACAATTTTTTTGCAAGCCAAAAATTACCTCGGCAGGCATGATCCTTCACGCGAATGGAGGACATCATTGGAGTATTCATCGAACTCCGCTACTATAGCGACTATGTACTTTAGCCCGCATTTGTAGGACATTTCCTGCGAACAGGGCGCAAACTCTTGAGGTACAGCACACGCAGAATGAAAATTAAAAAATAGAGTCGAACATGTGGTTGGAACTACTGAACGAGGCATTGTTCCATCTGGGTGGTCCTTTTCAACAGATTCAAACAAATGTCAAAGACAAATAGGATTTCAGACCAATTAAAAAAACAAACTAGAAAGAGAAATACCGAAGGCACCGCAGACAGACCTGATACACAATGACGGCAGCATACAGCCCAATTAATGGACTGCAGGTGAAAGCAGTAAGTGCAGATGCTACCACTACAAATGGCCAGAAGGCTAATGCAAGCCCGGCAAAAGGCACACATGCTGCCTCCAAGCAAGGACCGTGTCTGGTCACCAGGTCTCGCAGTAATCGGTGCCACCCTTTGATAAGCATAAGTGGCATTTTGCAGAACGCGACAATGGCTATTGCCGGAGTGTCGATAATTACCCCTAAAATACCAACAAGTGCACATAAAGGAAGCTCGTGCAACCTGTACGAACAGGCCATTTGATTAATGAGTGCTACTAAATCAAAACCCTAATTAAGCAGCTCCACATAGCAAAAATAGATGTAATAAAATCAAACAATTTCATCTTGACATATTCAATACAAATGACGGGTAAGAGGAGATGACTTTACTTGACTTCTATAGGCTTGCCATCTTTCGGTTCCCCGAGACGAAACTCGTCGAGGGAATCTAAGACAGAGTGGTAGACAAAATCGAAGATGTCTCGCACCCAGGTGCAGGATCCTTTCCAAGTGCTCAGAGTCCCATCCTGAGATATCGCAAGAACATCAGCAATTCTCAGTTATGTAATACCATGGACATTGCCGAAATACCTTGGAAACAAGAATTCACAACCCGGATATCAACAAATTCCGCATACTCAAGGTAGCAACTGAACCACAGTCGGCACTATTCACAGAAAACTTCTCTCCCATTAATGGGGGACAGTGTAACGGTAATCTAAAATTAGGTACCTGGAATACAGGAGGAACAAACATCAATTGAGTTTCTAGGCATTCTAATTCATCGAGAACAAAAGCATCATACCGCAAAGGCATGGTAGAATTTGTCTTTCCTATCTTCCCCCACAGCTTCAAAAGTTGCTACCACAGGCTGACCAATTCCATAACCCAAGCCCACTAATATGCTCCCAACTGCTGCTCCAACAGGCCACAGTAGAAGCACAATCGGCAGCAACAATAGCAGAGAAATCTTCAATACAACTCCAAGCTGCTTAGTCCTGTCAAGCAGACCAGTTTTGCTACAGGTTATTGATGCTCAAGGACATCTGAAAGAGAATTTTTTTGTAAACAACAGACAAATGTTCCACAATGGAAAGAATCACAAGCTACTATCACGCTTACAAAGACCAAGCACAGGAGAATCAGAAAGCACGCATGTCCCAAGTATGTTCCCAGCACCAAGTTTCTCTCACACGATCTAAATTTGAGATTTGAGAAGGTGTATGTTTCGCAGGATGCTGCCGCAATCGGTTCTTCTGATCACGCTGCTGCAAGATCTGTACAGTCCACTGTCCATCTAGACAAGAGATATAACAAGCAAGTAGCAATATATAGAAGAGCTTACATTGCAATTGAGCGAAAAACGGCCACCACATGAACTGGCCAAAGTCCAATCACCACTGTCATAACCCCAATAAAGAAGATTACACCGGCCAATGGTCCAATGATGACGCCTGCACAATGAGAGAGATCTATCATCAATATGTTCCAACAGCTATTGCTGACGAAAATGTAGGCAAACAAACGAATGTCTCTTAACACAGTCAGAGATGACTAAGATGTAAGGCACATTCAACCGTCGTCGGAACACCAACAGAGGCGTGTAGGAGTCTAAATACAAACAGCGAAAGGAAAACCTTGTTTTACAATAGGATATTCGCAAGAGATAGCAGAGGTACACTTTTGAGGATGCAAAAGAATCTTACAAAATCAATATCAGAATCAATAAATGTGAAGCATGCAATCTGAGCAAGGCACCTTAGCATCGAGCCATACGAAAATTTCACTCTAGAAATGGACTGAACACTGACGAACAATTGCAACAACCTCACCATTGCACAAAAAAAACTATTGCATTACAAATTGTAAGTTTGAGAATCTACAATGTAAGCAAAGGAAAAATAGTATGCGAAACCATTAAAACTTTAGACCAAAGTGTATCATAACGTGCCTTTATGTAAATCGCTTGCACAATCATCCTACTAAATTTAACTAAGAGCTTCCGCTTCAGTAACTGCTGTCCTTATAACTTGACATCTATACTATGACTGACCGCAAAACTATGTAAAGTATGTGCATAATCCCCAGTAGACACAAAGGCGATGAAAAAATAGAGTCAAGCTAGGTGCTCAAAACCTCAAGACCGATACCAAACAGACCCGGTGGAGGATGAGATCAAAGCTTGCTATAGAGTGGTCAGGCTTTTGAAGGCGACACGTCCAAATTGAACAAAAGTCATGCTGGCAATAGAAGAAATACCTTTCAGAAGTCCGAGGATGAATAATATCAAACATAGAAGAATAAACCATAGTAGCCTCGCGACTGAGCCTAGAGGTCCAGCCGATAAAGTTCCTATAAACCCCTTATTGCCAGCTCCGTCCGCCATGGCTTCACTTCTGCTCTCCCCTCCCGCCCCTTCCTCCCAGTCTAAGAATCCTCTCTGCTATTTTACATGAAGCCCTGCCATCCTTGGAGCAACTGAACAAATTAGGAACCAGCTGAAGTTTCCTTCCGAAGAAATCGCAAAATTCTTCATCCGCAAGGATGCTTCTGCACATGGCGTCACGGCCTCAAGTCTTCGATTCTCGATTCTCAAGTCCTCAAGCCTCGATTCTGTAAATAATTCTTCTCCATCCGCATCCTATTGCGATCCGTTCCACCTAAGCGCAATGCCAAAATCAGGCCTTCCACTCTAAAACCTCGCCTCCTACTCCCCTATTTCACCAGAAAAAAAGCCAGTTTGTGCGTGGTCGACCTGCGCATCACCGTCCAGACCGTCAAGCCATTTACTTCTAAATTAAATAAAACCGGCTTAAGGTCATACTTGTCATCATGCCAAAAACTCCTGGAAGACACGTGCCTTTGATAACTAACTCTCCAGATTGAAGTGACCAAGATAACCTCATCTCCAATGCCGCAACTCCACAATCTTACAAGTCGTGAAGGGATTTAATTTTCTGACTATTAGGTTTAATGCCAAATCATCACTCGAACTTCGTGCGCTTTTGTCAGACTTGCGAATCATGGAGCCATTCAAAACCTAGATCCGGAACAGCTCTAAATTTCTTCGACATTATATGTTCGAATTAAATTTTCTGCAATGAGTAAGCTTTTACCGGTTCTTTACAGAGGCCACCATCTTGCTGACAGTCGAACTGCAAATAACCGAATTCCGGCTCACCTCTGCTAAGACCGATCCCTTCATGAGATGATTCTAATTTTCTGACGCCAACCACCCTAACTCACCAAACGCGAAAGAAGGACACACCTCGAAACAGATCCTAACTAACAGTCGTTAACGCCCCGGCCATAATCCACACTCGCACTTCCAGCTGTGAAATTCTAATAGTCGAGCGATCAGAGTGCTAACCTCACAATCCATCCACTAAAGCCCTCACTCGCACCGCAGTTTCCCCCTCTCTCTCTCCATCTCTCTCCACCTACCCACTCTAACCAAGCATCACTCTGATTCCTGACAAAATACCTAAAAAAGCCGACAAGGTGCTGATTAACTTACCTCGTTCAAAATTAAGCTCACAGTTCTACAACGAAACCGACTACCGCTCTTGAAATACTTCGCCGTTTTTTTCGGCAAGAAAGTACACCCTGAACTAATCTAGCACCTTACTCCCTGTTCTTTCCGCTCCAGCAACTCCGCAGCTACGATCCCTTGCCTGCCGCCTTCCAATAAATTTTTCAACGACGATGCGACACCTTCCTAGGGTAAACAACAACTTCCACCGATCATCCCTGGCTTAACACAATTCTCCGCACACTCACTACAGCACTTCACCGTTCACTCTGCATCTCCAAAATCGACTTTCCACTTGTGATCACGAAAAACACGAATCCGATTAACTACCCGACTCGCCAGCGAATTGCCAGCGGGAAACACTCAATCTCCTTTTTTCTTGCTTTTTACTATTTCCGACGGCCCGGTCTCAGACACCTGTCGTCCATTCCGCATGTTCCGGAAGGGGCCCATCGGACGCCGTGCTAATCCGCATCCCGGTTCTTCATCAACGGGTGTCCATCGCTTAGAGGTTCATCGAGACAATAGCTTATTAGAGTGACGTTCACCGAGAAATTTAGGACAACCACCTGGCCATTCAGTGCTTTTAACATTCATTTCTCAGGGTGCGCACCACGAGGAAACCCGGTTTAGTTCCTCACAAGCTCTGCTACAGTAGCGTCGGAGGTTGCGCATTCAATCATCAAATTGCTGCGAATTCAGTCGCGCACCACGTCTGTAATCTCGCAATTACTAGTGGAAGGTAACATGCTCTTAAAGCGACCATTTAAGGGCTGGTCGGCCTTTTTCACAGGCTTCCGTGGACAGAAATATTTTTTGATCATTTATCAGAGAAAGAAAAATAGACGTGGAACCTAACACAAGTGGTTTTGTATTTTTTCAAGCATTTTTGAATTACTTATAAATTTTCAAAGATTCGGGGCATAGGCACCTATTTGTGACCACGGCATAGGTCTTCCCAAATCCGTCCACTTGCAACTTGTAAAGAGATGAGCAAAAATCAAAGACAATGATTGGCTCTTGCAATAGAAAAATAATTTTTTTTTTCATGCATTCAATTGCTAAACTAGTCCATTTAAGGATCGCCCCATCTCCATTCTTCACCTAAAAATAAGGGCGGTTTGAAGAAGATGGGTGCTTTTAGAGCACACTACCTTAAGCTTAGTTCTTTCTAAATCTCTCAAGATACCCTACGTGAAGGTTAGATTCATCATAAATTAAGTCAATTTTGTGAAAAAAGTGTCATATTTCATCTTGTGAATGGTGTGGAAATTCAATTTCAACACATGAATGCCATATCAAACCTTCACATACGACATGGCCAAAATGTTGTGTACTTTCTCAAGTAAAGATTCATCATCAAATCAAACAAGCATGTAAGGTAATCAATTTTGTCTTGTACTATTGGGGCCAATTGCATTCTAAAGTAAGTGAGCCCATTGCAAGCCAAGTGGAAGCAAGCCAATTGCAAATAGAATTTTATTAGTGGTGTACATTTCAGTTTTACTAGTGGTGTACACCACTAATATTATTTTGCATGCAATGGGTTCACTTACCTTAATGTCGTAAAAATTGTAAAGAATTTGCATTAGACAACTTCAAAGTGGAATTGGGTTGAAAGAAGTGGAATTGGATCGAGTAATCACCACTTGAAAACTTCAAAGAACAACTTCATGAATTTTAAGACACATGGACAAAGGGTCCAGTCCACAATTTGAAAAAGAAGTCATATTATAGGTTCCACCATAATATGAACTTATTGAAAAATAAATTGACCAATATACGCATGAAAAACTATCTACTTTGCCATTCTATTACAACAAAAAATATTTGAAAACAATCAATCTAAATATGTGTTATGACCAAAAGAACCACAATAAATACACTTACCTTACACTACAAGAAGCTTTGTCCCTACAACTATTTCAATAGCCTAAGCTTGCTTTTTGAGTAAGAACATCCTCTACAATCTGAAAAATCATCATCTTGGCAAAATACAAGGACACTATTTTGTTTTCAAGAATTTATTATTTGTCCCACTAGAGTAACTTTCTATTTTGTCTTCCAACCAATTACAAAGGCTCCTATTTGCCCTAAGCAAATAAAACCTCCATCATTGCTTATCCAGTGAACTCTTTGTAGAAAAAGGTATTTTTAGTTAAATGATTGTTGTTCCCAACACAATTGCAATTTTTGCCATACCAAGAAGAATAGTTTGGCAGAGTCAAGCATTTGTTGCCGGCATGTACTTTTTATCCCCAAAACAATAAGGTAGATCTTAAAACCCTCCTCACATGTAGCTTTCTTCAACGCAACACCTCCTCTCTTTTAGTCCAGAGCCATCATATTCATCTTGTTTTTCTCTTAGTGTTCATTTATGGTGGAAGCACCCAAAAACATCAAAATAAAAAATCAACATAGTTGGAGGTACCTTTTCCTTAAAATAATTTTTTTGTAGTATCAGCAATTGAAATCATGAATTTTTTTTTTAAATTAAAAAAAATTTAGATAAGGCATGCAATTTTTGTAAATTTTCAAAGTGGAAGCTCCTTGAAACCATCAAATAGCTGGACCTAAAACCAAGATTTAATAAAATCAAGGGTCAACAAATCATAATTAAATAACGAGATAATTTAATGAGACTTTTGAAGGACACTTTAATGTAAGTCTAGGGACACATTTAGTGGAAGCCTAAGGTACATGAATGGGTACAAGGCACATTGTGAGGAGATTTTTAGCTTAACCGGCTAACATCCTACATTTTCTCAGACCAAACGGTTGTTTGAAGCATTCTCTCAGCTAGGCCTTTAAAAAATAGAGAATATCCTTTTCTTTTCCTCTTAAATGATCAGATTTTTCCTAAATATTTTGAAATCAATTAGGCAATTCTTTGATTTCAATTGGCTAACTTGTAACTAAATGCCGATACTCCCCGTACATTGATACAAGGACGGTTATGGGTGTGTTCACCTTGAGGGACTTTTGTATAGTGGGAGTCCCCCTCCCAAAGGCCTCCCGGGCTGTGAGGGCCCTGCCACGAAGGCGAGGGCGGGAGCCCGAGCTCGAGTGGCGGGGCTCTCACAGCCCGGAAGGCCTGAGGGAGGGGGCCCTCCCACTGTGTTAAGCACGTGGGAGCGCCTCGGTAATAGTGCCTAGCACTATTATCGCGCCCTGGTGCTGTAATAGTGTCGGGCACTATTACCAGGGCGTTATGCCTCATAATGAGGTGAATTTTCTGAAGGCCCTTGCCTACACAGTCCGGGGAGTTTTTTTAGCCCAACTGGCTAAAATCCTACAATTTCTCGGACCAACCGGTTGTTTGAAGCATTCTCTCGGCTAGACCTTTAAAAAAGAAAGAATATTCTTTGATTTTCCTCTTAAATGGTCGGGTTTTTTCCGAAGATTTTGAAATCAATTAGGCAATGCCTAATTTCAACCGTCTAACTTGTAACTAAATGCCGGTACTCCCCGTACATTGTTTGCCTCCAGAGTGCTTAACGGAGTGTACCATAGATCCTTTCCTAGTTTTTTTGGGATTGCAGAGGAAAGAGATTCTGCCATACGGCTACAAAATGTAGCGCATGGAGATATTACTGTACTGTAGTAGCTCTCCAGCTAGGAGCTCAGTACTGTACAGTGGGCTACAGTTCATTTACGAATTTGGGGATCCTGCTAAGATTAGGAGAACTTTGGGAGGCCCCTGTGTGCTAAAAAATGAATGGAATTTCAAATTTCAAATTGCGTTGGAGTCACCTTGAAACCTACTTTATCATCATTATAAACACACATATGTAATTGAAAATCATATAAAGAATTTGATGTTTTCTAAACACTATGTACTATCTAGTGTTGCCAACATTTGTGAAAATTACAACTTGTATTCAATGGTACATATACGAAATGAACCTTCACAATTGCTTCAGAGATACTCTTTCCCATACCACTTGAATTGCATGTGTGATTTCTTGCTTGTTCTTCACCCGAATGCAAAAATTCTTTGACTATTCTCTATGAAATGGTAGATAGTGTATAAAAGGAATCCAAATTGTTGTATAATTTTAAACTATTCATTTTTCACTTGTTATGAAGTTGAAGTGCACTTCATTGCAATTCCAACGCAATTTGCGGTTTCAAAATTGGTTCATTTTTGAGCACACTAGAGCTTTCTAAAGTTGCTGGACTTTCTACTGAAAACTGACTGAAGAATTCGTAAATGAACTGTAGCCCACTGTACTTCGCATAAAGAAAGCAACGAACGTCAGGGACCTGCCTGTCGCTTCAGTTGCAGTGAGATTTTTCAGTTAGTTCATATGTGTACCGTTCATCCCCTTGTTTGGATGGATGTGGTTAAAACCGACTATCTGTGTTTGGATGAATGTTGGCAGTTTAGGTTGCTTCAAGCTATTTTGCAGATGTCACACTATGGTAGAACCACTCATAGTCGACCACTTAACCCCTAAAGGACCATTTGTCCCCTCGGGGGACAATTTGGGTCCAGGCAGGTTCCTATTGTCTCAATTTTTAGTGAGATTTTTTGAGATTTTTTGAGGTTGTATATTTTTGCAAGTGCTTTATGAATATATAATATTTATTTTAATCGATGCTTGGGAGCAAAAGTTATGACACAATAAGCAAAAATAGAATATTTTGGGCAGTACAAAAAAAATCACAAAAGTCAAAATAATTTTTTTTCAATTTTTTTTCTCAAAGATTATATTTTTGTCTATACGTGAAGCTTTGTTTCATTCAATTTGGACTAATAATGACAAAGTTATGGACAATCTTAGTTTTTTGGGCAATCTAAGCATCTTCTTGAAAAAATAACTTGTAGAATTCATTTTTCATTGCATTTTTTTGAATTTAAAAAAAAAAAAGTTGAACAGGGTTGGATTTTCTTGCTAGAACAATCTCACTGTTGGGATTATTGTAATTCAATTCCATCTAAAAGCTATTAACAGTTTAGTTTTTTCTTCAATCTTGAACCCACCTCTACTTAACAATTTTTTAATGAGTAAAAAATAAGTGCTTTTATTCCTAATTTTTTTTGTAGATTCTCAACTCAACTAATTAATGTAGATAAGTGAAAAATCAAAATCAATAGTGCAAAAATTTTAAGTTAAAAAGATTCAAAGCCGAAAAGTCTAGTCAAGCAAGGTGCAAAAAAACTTGTTTTCTTCACTTTAAATGCAAATATCTTGCAATCTACATTGTCAAAGTTTCTGAAATTTCTTCCACACATCCTTATACTAGTCTAGTATAAGATCCTACGGTTAGATATGCAAAAAATAACAACTTTTAAAGTGTTTTTTCTCTTTGCAATAGAAGTGACAGCTTTGAGTGTTTTTTGGCAGAAAACATCCTCAGGGCTTAGGGGTTAAGCAATTCTGCATATGTTCTAGAGCAGTAGAAGGTAATGTGAATTTACAACCTTGTAGGAAGATAGAAATGATTGGCATTGCCAAGTTTTCATGATTTTTTTCCTTAAATTGAATTTTCTATGAATTTTGGAAGCCAAAAATTGGCCTCTATCCATACTTAAGATATAACATCTTCCAATTTCGACCATTCCATAACTACTTTCCCACTCATTGCTTCCTACTTTCTTGCTCACTAAATCTGGACATGTGTCATGACTTTGTAGTGCTAAGATTGCAAAAGAAAAAAAATCGCATTCCCAACTATGGTTGGAATTTGTACTAGCCTTGGTTGGAAATAACTACACCCTACAAGATGGTTATTGATGGTTGGTTGGTAATGGGTGGTTCTACTATAATTCACACAATTAATTAACTTGATAGATGAAAAAAAAATTGAGTTTTGATTTTATATTGAAACTGAAATTGATTTTTTTTTAATGTTTTAAATAAGGCAATTTAACTCATAACCATCAGATGAAATTCAGTTAGTCTATAGAGCTGTGAGTTCCTCCAAGTTCCCAAATTGTAGGAACTTGGTCATAGCAATAGACTAACATGGTAGAGCGAATACCATGTTAGATAATAATAATAAAATATATTTTTAATTAAAATTAAAATTAATAATTATTATTATATTTTATTTAGGCCATCATTGGTTGGTTCACAACATTGGGAATGGGCCTAAAATGGCCCTCTAGCGGCCCCCCCAAACATCTAATGCCCTAAAAGAAAGGATGGAGGTACATTTGGGACATAAATTTTGAAAATTGCCACTATTCAAGATAGTGAGAAAAAAATTGAAAAGAATTTTTTTTTTTAATCAAAATTCAATCATATAAATTGTACTAGACTATTATAGGAATGCGTGAAAAAAAATTCAAAAACTTTGCTTCTATAGATCAAAAGATTATAACATTTGAAGTTCTAATTTTGCCCGACAAAACTTGCGAGCTTTAACTCCTCCAAAAGTGAGATTTTTGTTACTATACATGGTTATTTTTTGACAATTGCATCTTGTATCTAAAACATTAAAAAAAAATGCATCAACCTAGTAGTAAAATACACCTTTGGATAAAACTTCACAAGAATTGAACAAATATTGCATTAGAAAGGGTTGCTAAATAGTAGAAAATGGCTTGAAATCATGCCTCAAGGCTTTAAAGGTTAAAGAGCTTCATTCATGCCAATCTCTTCAAGTTGGTAGTTTTTTAAATTTCTTTTGTGATTTAAAAAAAATAAACTTAATTCTAAATTGGTAAGTACAATTGTCTTCAAATTTCAACAGTAACATTATTATCAAAGAGGTAAAGATGTCTTCAATGCATATTGCAAATTAGTCCTCCAAGTCGTTACTTTTCAAATGATTGATATGAAATTAGAATGTAATATTATTATCATTGGAAGAAAATAAAAAGAAGCATTGAATAGATACAATAATATTTGAATATAGACTTTGAAGTACACAAAATTGCAAATTGACCATGCTAGAAGCAAGCTGAAAGGCAAAAAATGTGTAAAGCTATAGCAAATTATGCTTAAGAAAGAAAATTCCTGCAAAATGGCATGCTACATTTGTATTTTTTTCTATGTCAACAACATGAATTTCCTTTCTTATTATAAGCTCAATTTGTTGTGTCTATTTATGATGTTTTTCTTTTAGCTTGCTTATACATGGTTTTAATAAAAATGCAGTACTCCCATTGAAACCATATTGTTGCATTATTACTTGCAGTAATGCAACAACATACTTTCAATACTATATTGTTAACCCATTGAAACAATATTGCAACAATAATTGAAGCAATGAGGGGTACTTTCCCGATGACTGATGTACTTCGGGCTTCATTCATTCATTAATTCATTCATTCTCCGTTTTTAGGATGAATGTGGTTTCATCGGACACTCTTGGCAGGTCGGAGACTTCAGTTGCACACTGTTCGTGAGAGATTTTCTCTTTACGCACTGTCGTTAGTTTTGAATCTTTGGCGTCTTAGAAGCATTCTGAATTCCATTATTCTGTGATTGACAGGGAGCCCTTTGAGCAGCAAGAAATTTTTAGAGATCATCATCACAACGCCATGGTGAAGTTCATGTGGGCAGAGAAAGCTGCGTTCGCCATTCAGAAATCGATGGGAAGCAGTTTCGGATGGTGCTCCAATTGGTATCGAGGCAAGGTCGCCAAAGAGCTGAAGAAGTACGGTATGGAATTGCCTATTATTCATGCCATTGTTGCCAATTTTCAATCTAATAATGTAGAATCATCTTCGGATGAAGTCTCTGCAGGTCGTGACGGCTGAACGGATCTATTCCGTTCTCTGATTTCTAGGTAAGTAATGATTTGAAACTTTTTTTTAGCATTTTTCTGTCTTTGTATTTGTACTTACCGCTCAAGAATAGACTCTTTAAAAACAGAATTAGAAGCGTAAGGCAATCAAAATGCAATTAAAAGCAGAGTAAATTGAAGTTTTCGCATTCCCGTGACGAGCATAGCGAGTGTGTGAAAGATTGCACTACGGTTAATTCCCGGTAGATTCCTTGGATGCCAAAAACAGTATTCAGTGCCTTTTTTTTGCTTAGGTTATCGATATAATTGGTACCCGTGACGAAATCGTGTCGTGTATATGCACGATGCTCCGGCGCCAGATTGGTAAGATTAGACTTAGTCAGTATTTTAACGCCTGCATTGGAGCTCTATTGGTGGAATTAGGTTTGCGCTATGATGATCTGTATGAAGAGATGTATGATTTTGATATAGTGGAAGCATTACATCGCTTGCCGATTCAAGTTCAAGATCTTCGAAACCAACGGTTGAAACGAGCGATGGATTGTGGATTCAAGCACAATTATCTGGATAAAGAAATACAGGTTTGTAGTCATGTGAACTAATCTTTGCAGGTATTTAATCGCATGAACTAAGTTTTTAAGCAATCGGGAATTAGTGGTCGAGATATGTGGAATCAGAGTTGTTACAATGAGTATCATTTAAACGGTGACCAGATTGCCATCCCTACACATGTAAAGGAATCTGTTCCAAATGAGTAATTCATGATGTGCTTGAACCAAAAACTGTGAAACCTTGATATTTATTGGAGTGCAGGCGATGCAGACTCCATATGAGTTTTACCTACAAGATATGTTGGCACAGGTTGGTGTCCATTGTCTTGCGTCATTTGGTGTCGATCACATCCTTTTTGTATTCGATCACAACATACATTGCTGATATACTCAATATGCAAACCTCTATTATATGTGATTAGATTAGATTCGTAACATTCAATCTTTTGGTTTGTTGAGATGTCGGAATGTCCGCGTGTTCTGTTTGAGAGCACAAGGCTCATACATGCCGTATGAACGTGAGATTCCTTGATTACAGCGCTAGACATGAAGAAGCGAAATTTTCTTGTAGTATTCTAAACCACCTGCAATCGTGCCTCAATAAGACATCCCGCGCTTGTGGAAATGAAATGAACACGAGTTCTTCCAACTAAAATTGCGGAGAAACCAAGAGCTTATTGCGAGTATGACAATCCTGTATGTACATTCATTTGCTTATTGTCATAACGGTACATTTAGGCGTCACATCGCTTTCTAATCACATCATGGAAGAAGGTGATAACATAGATTGCTAAACATTGACGCCGGTTCAGTATGTGATTTGTCATGGTTCTCAGTGTTCCAAGTGCATGGAGAGTTCTCTCAGACATAGTTGAGAGTACTGTAAGGATGTGAGTTACCGAATCCAAGAGGAGAAGAAGCGATCAGGAGCCGTGGAAGCGCAATCCATTCAGGTGCTCGCAATCTCCCCTTCTGAATTGATCGCATATCTTGTGGTCAAATCAGCCAAGCAATACTCGTGCCGTCTCTCGGGTTACAATGGGCTACTATGGTTCTAGCGAGATTCTACTTGAGGTTCCATGTGAACCAAAATTATATGATGGTGGATTGCAGATCGACACTCGTAAGACTTACATGAAAACCATGGATTATTAATCCTACGACGTTGTTCAGTTAGGACTGGTTGGCTTCACTTGTATAACGATTTCCACAGGGAAATTGCTGCAATCGACAACGACTTTGCCCTGATTTTTCATCGCAATGGCCTCAGCGGGAGGGTTTTCTTCCTTAAGACTGTTCGGACCTTTCCCAATCCATGCAATGACCACGTCGTCGAGTTCTGCCTTGGGACTTTTTGGACTGGCTGGTGAAGGTTGGCCTCCTGCCATGACGATCGGTCCGTTAATGAATTAGATAACAAGGCATTAATTCACAATTGAAATTCCTCCCTTATTATAGCACTGAACCTAGATTTCAAAGTATGTAACTCAGCAAGTATGCAAGGACCAGGCGACAAAGTCTTCTGCAATAGACTGTGGAATTCTTCTGTATAGGTTTCAAGGTAGAGAGGTGATTTCAGTACCAGGTCTCTTTTTCCCACATGAAGAGCAAAAATTGGAATCCGGTCGATCACAAGTCCCGCAAGAATCACACGCATCACTCAACTTTGAGCATTGACCCTGTGAATGATCCTGCAGTTATGAGATTTGACAGAGCCCTCAGTTCACCTTGGGCAAGCTACTCTTCCCTCATCAGCAACAAAAAATTTGAAAGAACGGAAATGGAAATCATGCAGATCTCACCCTTCGGCCAGGTGACAAATCACCCGATCTTTGTCTCTCCAGCAACTTCCAATTTGTGAACAGACCAATCTTCTTGGTGATTTTTGGAGGCTGCGCACCTGTGCCACCCCAGTTTTGAGCTCCGTGAACTACACGCTTACAAGCTTATACAGGCTCAACTGGAATAGGAGCACGCTTGAATCAATCTCAGCACAATTTGTCCAACACGGACAGATTTGCAGAATTCAACTGACAAGACCTAAAGGGAGAATTGAACTGCAACAGTGGAGAAACTGGGTTGGTTACTTAACAGTCTAGAGAGGTCCTGACACTTCGTACTCGGCCATGATGCTCATTCTCCCATTCATTAAGCACTCAACCCCCTCTACTGGTCACCTCAAGGGAACAAATTGGCTTTTAATAGCTCTCTCATGCATTATCACGACTTGACAAATGGAACTTGTCCAATCAGATGTGTGCACACATGAGAGACTCTGAGGATATACAAGGAATGAACAATCACTCAGACTGAGAGGGTTGAGGTAATGTGTACTGTTCACACTGAGAGGAAGGTTGAAGGAAGAAGCGAGGAATATGATAGAATCAAAACTGCAGTCATGGTTGTGGCAGCATTACCAGTACGAATAGTACTTTGTCAGAGAAGTATCTTAGCATCTGTAAATAGAAAGGGTCCTGTGTTTCAATGGCTAAAGAATGTCATGTACCCACTTGCTTTTCCATGCTGGGATCCCGCAATTTCGCCAGGAACCAGCCTGTTGGTCAGGGACATGGGAGTGAGGCCAGTTCCAGCCGGCTTGGCAGGCTTAGCCTCAGTGCAAAAATGGGAGTGATGTTCAAGAGCTTTGGGAACGAATTGCCGCTGGCAATGGGGGCATTGTTCTAAACTTCCCTCAAGTGCGGATCGGGCTCTGCATCAAATTGGCCAAGTGGTTACACCCTGCTCTCCTTTGTTTTCAGTTGAGAGTAACAGAACTAGAAGAGTCATCAACTTTGGGGGAAGCTCTTTACTGTTTTCTTTTACTGTGGTTAATCATGTGACATAGCATCAATAAAGATTCGGAAAACTATAAGACAGTTTCCTGACGTGCCAGAAAACCCCTATGCGGGTAAGGTGATTCGAACTTACTCGGAGCTCAAGTCGTCTTCTTGTGGAGGACCACCGGTCTTAATGGGCTCCTCATCATACGGAGGCTGTGGCAGAGGACGACGTTCGTGCTCAGGCAACTTCTCTTGCTCCTGCAGCCATTTCTTTTGGCATTGTTTGAGATAGGTTGCCATGCTGCGCTTCCCACTAAGCATATTAGAGCTAGCTTACATACCTTTGCCACTTATGTGCCTGTTAACCAAATGAACTACAACTACAGTTTTCTAGTAAAATTAAGGACCTTTAACAAGTCATAAAGATAATCTTCTCCATAATCCTTAAGTCTCCCTTTCCTTCGATCTTCCCATGGTCACAGAATTCACATGGAGGCCTCGGGATGCATCATTAGGGAAACCTCCGTAGGATTGCTGTGAATCGTGATAGAGATTCTCAAAATGGTGTTGTCAAAAAACTCTTGAAGCAGTCCGTGTTACTAAAAGCATTATTAAAAAGATTCTATTACCCTAATATGCTAGTTGGAGTGTGAAGCTGGATGATCACCTCTGGCTGCCGAATTCTCGTTTACAGAGGTAGCAGATAGGCAGGTGAGGTTTTTCTCCAGGCTCTCTTTCAGGCAGCTCCCTACTGAACTTTCTTTCAAGCTTTTCCCCACTGAGCTTCCTTTCTGGCATCTCCTTTGGATAATCAGCCATTTCTCCAGGGTAGTCACTTATTAATTCCTAAGTTGTGTCAAACTGGAGGATATGCAAGGTCAAACCAGATTGAGTACTTCACAGCCCTCGCGCTTCCTAGTAGTGAAAGCACCATTTTGTATGCGAATGAGGTCAGGCCCAGGGGATATCCTGTAAGCTCCATAATCTTGACAAGGGCAACGTCGACTCCAAATCTGACGCTTGTGAGCACTCCATGACAGGAGGAATCAAGGAATGCGTTGTCCGCATAAATGACGCTATTATAGGGCAAGAGACCGGGACTATCTTCGTATCTCCACCACCGTGCTTCGTAAAACACATAATGCTTCAGCATACAAGTTGAGAAAGGATTCAGCATTTTCCAGCTCCAGTTGCCAGGCAATCTCAAACGAATGACTCAAAAGAATTCTCACTGGTACTTTCAAAGCAAGACACATAGCAGTCTTTGATAACAGGAACAGGTACTAACACTTCAGGCACTTCATTGTCCTCTCTATTGAGCAATCAATTTACTTAGAAAGATCCTAGTGCCTCTCATGTTTTGACAATTACATTTTCAAGAAATATTCACGCAAGGTTTAGGGCGAAGAATCAACGAAGCATTCTCCAGGAGAGAACCCTAAAAACTGTATGGGAATCATGATCCCCAGTAAACATGGATCAAAGTGGACACATGAACCTGCTTGCATGCTGGAGAATCTCTGAGAAACCAAATGCACAGGGACAGG